>JARDWD010000762.1:0-600000 GCA_029034505.1 Ornithoptera priamus
ATATTTGCATTCAATGGTCTAGATAAGAAGATAAAAATATTTAACTTTTAGGCAAAGCAGGAAAAAGTAAGAAAAATAGACATAGACGCGTTTAATGTCCCTGGACAAATATTTATATGATTCAACGACTCTAAGTTAACTTCAACTTAGTGAAGTTAGAACTTAAAAATCTCTGCGATTAAAATGCAGTCTGTCTAAAGAGCTTCCTTATTTAATTATTATAATGTTAAAGTTAAAACAAAAACTGATAATTTGTTTTGTTTATTTCATTCCTAAGTGAAATATATTCTTTCAACTTCACTTAAAATTTATCTTCTGAGCCCTTAAAGTGGTCATTACAGCTGAGCTTGAGCAATTATCCACACGAATAAAAGCATTTGGACTGAAGATATCACAATGGGACATCCATTTCCGTGTTTAACGACGTGCTTAATTTTAATAAAGTGTTAAGATTCTCATTATTTCCTTTCCTCCAAAAAAAATTCGTATATAAACTAGAGGCGACTACTAATAAAAATTATTTCATACAAATTTACTAGCTGCGCAAAGTCTTAGAATTTTAAAACATTATGAATTTTTTAACAAGATAAAATGTATTACTAGTGAAATTAGCAAAGTCTGTTAAAATAGTTAGTACGTGATGCTGATATATACAGCATCCGGTAGACTATTTTAACAAGCTCCACGTTAGGGTGAAAGTAGTATCGTTATCATCAGATGCACGTTTTACTAGCCCGGTCGATTCGTTCTCTTGTTTGTCACTTCGACTATAATGTTATATATTTATAATCTGTTAATCATATTAATCTATTTACGTATAACATAGTATATATATATAATTAGTAAACATGCCAACTTTAAAGTAATTACTTCAGTTCTTTGCTTCGATTGTGCCATTAACGTTAGGAACTTTGGCAATTAAATGTAAGTCAAAGCTCTTTAGAATGTGTGGGGATAGACGGTGGCGGTGTGCCTTTAGAAATCTATTCTCATTGCTGTTGTTTTAGTAATATTACCTTACACAAATTGATCACTCGATAAATAGCGATAAGAAAACGCGCTTTCCACAGAAATTATAAATAGATGCAAAATCAATGTTTCGTCTTTTCTTTGTTTCACTTCTTTATCGGCGTTGGAAAAAAATTTACCGTCACATTTTTCGGTTACGCGTCACATTTTTCCGTTACGCGCCATCTTTTTTCTGAAACACAATAGCGACGTGATAAATAATATATCAATACTAAAGTGATCAACAAAATCAAAGGCTTTATTTTAATTCTAATTCCAGTGGATTTTTAACAATTGAAGTGAAACTTCTTTATCGGCGTTGGAAAAAAATTTACCGTCACATTTTTCGGTTACGCGTCACATTTTTCCGTTACGCGCCATCTTTTTTCTGAAACACAATAGCGACGTGATAAATAATATATCAATACTAAAGTGATCAACAAAATCAAAGGCTTTATTTTAATTCTAATTCCAGTGGATTTTTAACAAAAGTAAGTATTTATATCTCTTTTTCTAATACTTGGGTGGGATTGTGGTATTTATTTTTTTAAATTTAAGATATTTAAGGTTAACCTCAGTTTCTGATTGTAACTATCGGTCAATGTATATGATTTCATTAAAATAGTATTTATTAATTAATACGACTGCTAATTTAATGAACATCAATTAATTGGCATAAAGTATAAATTCTGAAATATGTTATATAATTTTTGTAAATCAATTAACTAATTTTTGTAGATTCAATGATGGAAGAATCCACAAATCCTGAGGAATCTTCGAATGCAATTACTATACAAGTTGATGTCCATCATCGGCATTATTCACAACTCAGTGCATCAATCGCTACCACAAGCCATGACTGTGTGAATGAACCTGAAACAACGAGTGATCTTCCTTCAATCCACCGTGATTATCCAAAAACAGCTGCACAGCGAATGGCAGAGTATAGAGCTCGGAAAAAAAAGGAAACTCCAATAGTGAATCATCGAAAACATAAAAAATCAGACGCAGAGCGTGCAAAAGAGTATAGAGCCCGAAAAAAAGCGAAGATCCAATCAGCAGGTAAGAGTTTTTCAGTTATCTACGATCAAAATTATGATTTATTTCGTAAATAGATTAATTAATTCTTTTTAGATTCAATAATGGAAGAATCCACAAATCCTGAGGAATCTTCAAATGCAATTACTGTACAAGTTGATGTCCATCATCATCATTGTTCACAACTCAGTGCATCAATCGCTACCACAAGCCATGACTGTGTGAACGAACCTGAAACAACGAGTGATCTTTCTTCAATCCACCGTGATTATCCAAAAACAGCTGCACAGCGAATGGCAGAGTATAGAGCTCGGAAAAAGAAGCAAACTCCAATAGTGAATCATCGAAAACATAAAAAATCAGACGCAGAGCGTGCACAAGAGTATAGAACCCGAAACAAGGCTCGAATCCAAGAACACACAAGCCAAAGTCAGAACTTTGTTGAGTCAACATCAATTCAACAATCAGAACATGAAACTAATCATCTGGCTTACACGGATTTTCATCGTCATCATCTGGCTCATGATGAATTTCAAAAGAAATTTGTTCGAAATTCATTTGGTTATGTGTGCTCAGTTTGTGAAAGACTGTGGTTTAAAGATGACTTACGATCTGCATCCCTTCAACATGATGCAATCTTGAAAACAATAGTTCCTCATCTTGATATAAAGGACGTTGCTCTCTGTAATACCTGTGTAGCATCTTTAAATAATAATAGTATTCCTGTGATCTTCTTCTTCTTCTTTCTCCTGCCCTGATCCCACTTTATGTAGGGTCGGCACAACATGTTCTTCTCTTCCAGTCTCGCCTATCAGCCGTCATCTCATCGGTTACCCCTTTCTTACTCATGTCATCCTTCACGCAATCCATCCATCTTTTCTTAGGTCTACCTCGACCCACATATCCCTCCACATTCATATCTAACATTCTTCTTGTTATATGACATTCATCCCTTCGCATAATATGTCCATACCACGCTAATCTATTACTTCTCAACTTATCCGTCACCGGCGCTACTTTTAAACTTCCTCTGATATAGTCATTTCGTATCTTATCCCTTCTTGTCACTCCACACATCCATCTCAACATTCGCATCTCCATCGCATGTACTCTCTTTTCATCCTTATTTTTGATTGCCCAACACTCAGAACCATACATTACGACAGGTCTTATGACGGTTTTGTATATTTTCCCTTTAATTTTAAGGGGCATTCGTGGGTCACAAGTTGTTCCTGTGACCTGTCGCCATTTTATCCATCCCGCATTTATTCTATTTTGCACGTCTCGGTCTATATTACCATCGTTTTGAATCAATGATCCGAGGTACCGGAAATTGGAGCAAACTGGAAGGAGTACACCGTCTAAGGCAATAGGAGAAAAACTGGATGTGCCACCAAAGTCGCAGAACAGATGCTCGGTTTTGGTTCTGTTAATCCTTAGTCCGGCACTCTCCAGTCTATCCTGCCATTTTTCCAGCCTACTCTGGACCTCAAAAACATCTTCTCCAACAAGAACAATGTCGTCCGCGAAGAGCATGCACCAGGGTGCCTCCCCTTGTATGTCTGATGTCAATGCATCCATCACCAGGAGGAACAGATAAGGACTTAAAGCCGATCCCTGGTGTAAGCCCACAGTCACACTGAACTTGTCGGTTACTCCGGCTACAGACCGGACGTGCGTATTCGCTCTTTCATACATAGCACGTACAAGTTGCACGTACGTCCCAGGCACTCCCTTCTCTTCAATAGCCCACCACAGAACATCACGGGGCACCCTATCGTATGCCTTTTCCAGGTCAACGAATACCATATGCAGGTTTCTGTGCGCTCGCCTGTATTTTTCACATAATTGGCGCAATGCGAATATGGCATCCGTTGTTCCACGCCCAGGCATAAACCCAAATTGGTTCTGTGATACCTTGCTTTCTACTCTTATTCGTCTTTCTATCACTTTCTCCCAAATTTTCATACTATGTGACATGAGCTTTATTCCTCTATAGTTGTTACAGTCCTGTACATCACCCTTGTTTTTAAAAATGGGCACCAGTGAACTGTTACACCATTCCTCCGGAATCGTCTCCTCATGTAACAACTTGTTAAAGAATAAGGCTAGCCATTTCCATCCATCTACATTTAAAACCTTCCACACTTCAGCTGGTATGCCATCTGGCCCAACTGCCTTACCATTCTTCATTCTTTGCACAGCCACTTTAACTTCACCTACAGTAATCTCTTTTACAACTGTCATGTTTATCGGTGCTCTACGGAGAACACCATGCCAATTATTCTCCTCATTCATTAACTTTCCATAATATTCCTTCCATCGATCTTTTATAGCCTCATCATTCGTCAAAACAATTCCTTTCTCATCTTTCATGCATTTAACATGTATTATGTCTCTTGCATTCTTCTCTCTCGCTCTCGCCAACCTATAAAGATCTTTCTGGCCATGAGGACTTTCCAATCTCTGGTAAAGATCTCCCTGTACTTTGGCCCTTGCCGAAGCGACAACTCTTTTAGCATTTTTCTTACATTCCCTATATCTCCTCTTTTTAACTTCTTTCATATCATCATTCATATCTTGAACATTCTTCCATTCCTTGAAAGCATTCTTCTTCTCTTTCAAAATATTTTGCACTTCTTCATTCCACCACCATGTCTCTTTATCTATATTTCCCTTACCTTTAGTTTCTCCTAAAACATCCTTCGCCACACACCTTATACACGTAGCAATTTCATTCCAACATACATTCACTGATTTAGCATTCATATTCTTTTGCAGTTCCGTAATTTCATCAAACATTCTCTCCTGGAATTCTTTTGCACACTCAATCTTATCTAACATATACCATTTAGTTTTGGGCCTAGGTCTTGTTTTATTTTGAGTCGCCTGAACTACTAGTTTAATCTCTAATAGAAGAAGTCTGTGTTGGGAGACTAGAGCCTCACCTGGTATTATTTTACAATCTTTAATTATATTTAGCCTATTGCGTTGGATTAAGAAATAATCGATTTGTGTTTTATGTGTCCCACTTTGGTATGTGATTAGGTGTTGCTCCCGTTTCTGAAAAAATGTGTTGGCAATGGCAAGGTCAAAAGCCAAGGCCGCCTGCAATAAACTTTCGCCTTCCTGGTTTCGATCTCCAAAACCCCACCCACCGTGCACTCTTTCATATCTTTCATTCATTCTTCCTACATGTCCATTAAAATCTCCTCCAATAAAAATTTCTTCCCCAGTTGGTATACTGACGATCAGCGCATCAAAATCCTTCCAAAACTGATCTTTCACTGCATCGTCACATCCAGTCTGCGGTGCATACACACTTATAACATTCATTTTCATATTCTCAAGTAACAATTTAACAGCTATCAATCTACCATTCACTCTTTTAACATCTATTATGCATTTTTTCATTTCGCTATCCAGCACTATACCCACTCCATTCCTTCTACCATCCTCCCCGCAATAGTAAAATTTATATCCCGCCCCAATTTCTCTTGCTTTCATACCCTTCCACTTCGTTTCTTGCAGACAAGCAACATTTATTCTTCTTCTTTCTAAAACATCGGTTAACTCACGCGCTCTTCCAGTCATCGTTCCTACATTCCAACTCCCTATCCTCACTCTTACGTCCCGGACTCGCTTCTTACGTTGCACCCGTCCCTGATGCAACAACCCTTGTCCATTTCCCACGGATGCCGGGTGCTGCACCTGCGCGTCGCCTGGGGGGTACGCCCTAGCATTGTCGCTCCCTGATATATTACCGAACATGTTGTAAATAGTTTTGGCAAAACTTTTTACGACCGGCCGCCTGCCTGACATCAACCCTCTTTGGGAATGCTGTTGTTGAGCTATTTCAATTCTACGACTTCCCCAGAGAGGTGCTCATGCTCTCCGAGGAGAAGGCCTTGCGGATGTTATGTAGCTATGAGGTTCTGGAGAACCTATTTCCCTTTGTCGCCTTTTACGACACCCATGGGATGAGTGGGGTGGCCCTATTCTATTCTGCCGGGTGCCACACGGCAAGCATAGTATTCCTGTGATGGCTTCTTATAATGGATTCAAATTTCCGAAGAAGCCCGATTATTTACCGCCATTAGACTTAGTATCTGAACGATTGATTTCTCCGCGAATCCCATTCATGCAGATTAGGAGATTAAGACACGTTAACGGTCAGTATGGTATTTATGGACAAATAATCAATGTTCCAGTGTCTATTGATTCAATGGTTCGTACTCTCCCCAGAAGTTTATCTGATGATCACTGTATCAATGTGCACATTAAACGCAAGAAAATCCATAAATCGAGTTATTTGCATGGTATAATAAACAAAGGTACAATAAAGATTTGGCTTCAATTTTTATTAAAGTCGCCATTATATACTATGTATGATATCAAAATTGATGAATCCTTTTTCGAAAACAATGACATTGATACTATACCTCAAGATGAAATAAGCGAACACGTACCAATCGAAGAAAGTCTGGTATCTCAGCAGCAAACATTGATGTGGAATGAAGAAAAATATTTAAGATTAGCCCCAGGAGAAAAAAATCTTCCACATAGTTTACTTTTTGATGAACACGCGGAGGAATTGTCTTTTCCTGCAATTTATTTGGGCCAATTTCGTACGTTTCGTGATGGAGTACGAGTAACTCCATATACAATGGCTACAAGTGAACTTAGACGCTCGGACCGTCGTGCTGTTACTCCACATCATGTATTATACGTGGCAATGAAAATAATGAGACTTCGAGTTCGTGATTCATTAACAGTTGCCTTCAAACATATAGGAAAAGACACAAAAATCACACGTGAACAAATTGAAAATGAAGATTATGTCAACAATTGCATTGAAACTAATTTTGCATTTCTGAAATCAATTCCCAATTCATTATGGTACTGGGCTGATAAAAAGAAAAATTTATTTGCAATGATTAGACAGCTAGGTAAACCAACAATATTTCTCACTATTAGTGCAAATGAAATTGGATGGACTGATTTACTTCAATTATTATATAAGTTGAAAAATAATGGAGCCGAATTATCAAAAAAAGATGCTGAAGAATTACACTATCTTGAAAAAGTTACTCTGATTAATGAAGATTCTGTAACGTGCGCAATCTATTTTAATAAACTGGTAAACGTACTCTTGAATATATTACAGTCTCCTAAGAAGAGTCCGTTTGGAAAATATTATGTGATGCATTATTTCAAAAGAATTGAATTTCAGCACCGAGGTAGTCCACATGCCCATACATTACTGTGGCTTGCAAATGCACCGAACGATGCTTTAGGCGAGAATAAAATGGATGCAATTTCACTGATTAATCATCTTATCTCGATTTCATCGAAAGAAGCATCAGGGCATATAAAATTACAAACACACAAGCACTCATTCACCTGTTACAAAAGAATATCAGCTCATAGACCTCAACAATGTCGTTTTGAAGCTCCATTCTTGCCTTCTCGTTCTACAGAAATTTTATTACCTATGCAACAGGATGAAATTGGTTTTAATCGTTATTTGCAATCTTACAGAAATATTCGAATTAATCTCGAAAATAATGATTATGAGGATTTTGATAGTTTTTATCAGCAAAATAATATTTCATCAGATGATGAATATCGCAATATACTTCGAGCGGGAATCAAGAGACCAAGAGTTTTCATAAAACGCGAACCCAGTGAGAAATGGCATAATCCATTTAATCCGTTTATTCTGAATCTGGTAAAATCGAATATGGACATCCAGTTCATAACAGAGGAATATTCGTGTGCCCAGTATGTAGCTGAGTATGTCAATAAAACAAATCGCGGAATAAGTAATTTACAACGTGAAATCATCAAATGTATGGATGAACACCCGGAGTTCGATGTTGTGGAAATCACAAGAAAATTGGGAGTTGAGATGCTGAACAGTGTTGAAATACCAAATCAAGAAGCTGCCTGGTATCTTTTAAGAGAGCCGATGTCGAAAAGCTCTTCTATTATAGTTTATATTCCAACGATGTGGCCGGAGGAGCGGCAAAAACTCAAGAAAACCACTAAAGAGCTAGATGAAATGGGAATTGATGATGATTCAACTGACATTTGGAAAGAGAACTGGTTCACAAAGTATCAAAAAAGGTCTGAAGAATTAAGTGATGTCACGCTTGCTCAATTTGTTGCTTATTATAATGTTCACGGCGATGGAAAAGTTACAAAACGGCAAAAGCCTCGAATAATTCGTTATCGCAGTTATAACATGTCTCAAAATTTGTCAGATTATAAACGGGAAATGGTAACTTTACATATTCCGTTTAGGAGTGAAGATGAAGAAATTTTAGCTGAAATGAAGTTTATTGAAATTTATACTACTAATGAAAATTTGATTTTACAACGCAGACAAGAATTTGAATCGAGCTTAGATATTCTCAAAACTATAGAGATTTGTCGTGATTTGTGTCGTGAGGACGGAATTGATGATGATAATGAACCGGAAGAAAATATTATTACTGAGCAAAATCCATTTCAGCATTTGTATGATAATCCAGATGCCATCGTTAATGATGATATTCGTTCAGCGACGTTACATAAATTGGGAATTATTGCAAAAAGAAGGGAAAATTTAATGGCCAACGAGGATTTTTATAATTTGATGAGAATGGCTAATGAAAAACAAAAAAGATTATTACTTCATGTTATTTATCATCTTTTATCATCAGATAATGTTCCATTTCAAATATTTTTTACAGGCCCCGCTGGATGCGGTAAAACATTCGTAATTAAACTTTTGATGGAAATTTATAATCGTTACACTGACAATGACGGATACTGTAATGCATATATAACTTGTGCTTCAACGGGTAAAGCTGCAGTGGCGATCGCAGGAACAACTGTTCATACAGCTTTGAAAATATCATTATCAAGGTTGCTTCCTTTAAGTAACGAAACTGCCCAGCAATATAGAACATTGTTTAAATATGTTAAAGTTATTATTATTGATGAGATAAGCATGATCAGCGCTCAATTATTGATAAAAATTGATTCGAGATTAAAACAAATCACTGGTAACTTTCAATCGAACTTCGGAGGATTAGATATTATTTTTATCGGAGACTTACGTCAATTACCTCCAGTTCGCGCTACTCCTATCTACAAGCAACCTAAACAGACTATTGTTGGACCAATATTATGGCGAAATCTTAAATTTTATGAACTAGATCAAGTTATGCGTCAAGCCAATCAACAGTTTTCGTCAATACTTACAAAAATCGGAAATGGTGAACGTCTCGATGAAATTGAAATATCTGTCATTGAATCTCGTTTTTATTCTGTAGAAGAAGCTGTAACTAAGTGTCCTCAAGGTATTCGATTATTTAGTACAAATCACGCAGTCACTAAGTATAATAATCAAATATTGAACTCTTATTCAGAAAAAATAATTTCTACTGCAAAAGATGTTTATAGTGGATGTACTTCCAAGGAACAAGAGACTTCTGTGCATCAAAAACTACATAAAATGTCCTTAATTGATACAAATGGATTGCCTTACCTAACAACATTTGTAATAAATATTTATTACATGATTACTACAAACATTGATGTATCTGACGGATTAGCAAATGGTGCTGTTGGGAAGTTAGTTCATGCAGAAACCGATATCGATGGAGTAGTTAAAATAGCATGGCTTGAATTTCCAACATTACCTCGAATTGGTGAAAAATTGAGACGTAAAGCAGCGGGTCACGCAGCAGAAAATAATATCAGTCGAATGGCTGTACCAATTGTACAAAGATCTTCTACAATTCCGCTCAATAATAACAAAACTATACTTGTTAAACGTACTCATATTCCGTTGGTTTGTGCTTGTGCTACTACCATTCATAAATCACAAGGCAGCACATTTCCGGAAATTGTTTATGAATATGAGAAACATCACAGCCAATCGTTGTTATATGTTGCTTTATCCCGTGTTACGAGTATTGAAGGATTGTATATAACGACTCCAAATAATGACAAAACATTTTATCATGGTCGAAGAACGTCAACGTCCACCATCGATTTACAAGCGGAATTTAAACGATTGTCTCTGAATAAAGTAGAAACTATAAATGAACATTTGATTAAGTTTATGAACAAAAGAAGAGGTTTGTCACTTTTTATTTTCAATTGTCAAAGTCTTAGAGCTCATATAGATGACCTGGATGATTCAATTGTGAAAAATTCAAATGTTTTAGTTCTATCTGAAACATGGCTGAACAATGACAGTCAAGTAAATATCACTAATTTCAAATGCATTGCAAAATTTAAACGGCTGAGCACGAGAGCAGGAGGTGTAGGAATATATCATAATTCTAATGATGTTGTTAATGTTGTGACTTCATCGATAGATTTTTCTGTTTTTTCTCCTGACTTTCATGGGTCACTAGCATCAGCAGTTGGTGATTTATGTATGGCTCAATGCCAAATGGAAAATGGGATGAAAATTTTGATTGTTGCACTGTATATATCTCCTAATCAGAAGTTGGACGATATTATTAATTTTCTTCACCATTCATTGTTGCCGTACACAAGTGAAGGTGCCTCTTTACTCGGTAACAATAATTATAAAATACCGATGATTTTAAGTGGAGATTTTAATGTCAATTTTGCATCGGAAAAATCTTTGAAGCTAGTTGAATTTCTGAAAGATAAATTGAATTTATCCATGAAAAACAGTCCTCAAACGTCAACAACAAGATCTGGCACTACAATTGATGGAGTTTTTACTCGGTCACTAAATTTCGTGGAATGTAAACCATATATTTCATATTTCAGTTACCATAAGCCATTAATTACAAAAATATATAATGACAATGACAATGATAGTAATAATTCTATTACAATTAATGAAATGCTGTAATAATCTTAGTAGCAAAAAGGTAAAGTGAAATAATTGTATTATTTGTATTCGTGTCTATGATAATAAAATCCTTTTGTTTAAACTTTATCTAATTTAACTTTATTTAACCAATTTCTAGAAAGTTGCATGGAGATCATTTTTCGAAAAATAAGGCCATAAAGAAGTTTCACTTCTTACGTGTGTACACTAGTACACGCACACATTTTTTTTATCCAACGAGGCGAGGAGACGACCGAGACGTTCAACTAGTAAGTGGTAAGCCCGCCCATAACAACGTGCTGCGAGTTAAGATGGTATTCATAACATCATATTGGGCTCATCGCCTTGAAACATAAAATGTTAAGGTTATCGCAGTAATTACAACTAAATACAGCGCCCTTCAAACCGGAACATAGTAGTGTTCGCATACTAGTTTAGCGGCTGCAATAGGCGCTGCGGTAATACCTACCTAGATGGTTTCTGACAACAGAGACTTATCACCACCAGTAAATAAAAGAATATCGTGTTAATGTAAATTAAATTAATAATACTATTTATTTCTTGGAAGAAGAGCTGAAATAAAGTGTTTGTTTTTCTTAAACAATATATAATTAAGTGTTAATTAAAGTCGCTCTTAGGATGAGTGGTGACAATAATTGCTAGTCGGTGTAGGGGCATAAGATTTATGGTTCTCGTTCTTTAGTATAACCCATAAACCGAGTATGAACCACTTGCCTGGTGAACAAGTTGTCGACTTGAATTATTATCTCTATACTTACAATTTAATCCCCTTATAAATGTATGTAGGGCTATAAGTGTTATGCGTTTGTCTATGACTGTGTGTGAACTGATTTTGTTTTAGTTCACTTTTAATAATTTCTCAATCGGTAGTTTATTTCACGTTTATGCATTTTCGTGTTTGTGTCTGGGGTAGTTTGTAGTATGAATTTAATGTACAGGTATTGATTAGATCAAATGGATGTAAAGGTAAAAATTATGATAAAGCTACAAAAAGTACTCACGACATGATATTATATTAACAAATAGTATAACTCATTCATTGTCCCCCCAACGGGTTCCCGCCTTGTCGTGGCGAAGGGGCTTAGTAACCGTAGACCGACACACGGTAAAGCGGAACCCACCAGGCCGGCCCGCGGAGAAGGGCCGGCCGAAGCGACCGCTCCAGGTTCGAGCAACGGTTACATAACTGGAGCTCACCGGAGCGGCCGGAGGCTGCAGGGGCGGCTTTATGGTGCCCTTTGCGGCCGGCTATAGGGGCAGTTTTCTACTACCCTCAGCAGCCGAGGTGGGGTTGCGAAGGGAGTACCCTCTGCGACCAAACAATGTCGCATCGGCGATGCGCGGCGGTGGGGCCTCGGGGGAAGAGCGCTCCGCCGTTCTCCCTATCCTCCGCGGCCGTTAACGGGTAGTGGCGGGCCCAACATCTCTTCGCCGCAGGAAGCTGGGAGAGGGTTTATCCTGTAGTTGCCATGGCCTGTGGGCGACTGCAGGAGGCCGAGGAGGGGGCGCGCTGCATGTTCCGGTGCGTACTGGAAAGGGAAGGTTCATCCCTCCTTCCCGAGGTGAGCCTGTGAAAGCGGCCAGCGTCGGCAAGGTCGCGGTTGCGAGTGAAAGCATTCTTGTGACCCTGTCATCTGACGATGAGGTGGAACATCATGGAGGTTTTAGTCGATGCAAGTCCGACATAACCCATCCTTGCCCCCGCGAGGACGAGTGTGCGTAGGCATTTCCCCCACGTAAAACAAAAAAAAAACTCATTAATTGTAAACATTTGTTTTTTTGTTACTCTAAATAGATCCTATGGAGCTGCGATTTCTATAGCAACAAGCTTGGTAACTGTCTATTAAAGACTGATTTCTTTTGATAAGTTAAGAGTATCTTTTTTTTTAATTATGTGTGTAATATTTTTATTTAAGATCCTTTGCTTAATTATGTAAGCAAGATTGTTTAAAAATAGATATTTAGCCCTGTCTTTAAGTCGTGCGTCTTTTGTATTAGTGTGTCAAGTTTAGCTGGTTATAAGCCTCAGTGTATCATTTATTTTTACTCCATAACTCGCGTTGCGGAAATCAACACCAGAGCGCTATTTTTTTTTTTTATAAAAAGTCGCCTGGTTATATCATTAACCGTCGTGTCATGAAACATGATGGATATATCTAATATCTTCGACGTGAATTGATGATTCTTTGTAACATGTTCAGTATACTGTTTTTTAACTTAAATGTAAAAGTTTATTTATTTGTTTTAACACTGCTATGTTTTTAAAAGTATGGGTTAAAGGTGGTTGTTATGGAAAACTAGAAAAGGTAGAAAATATTTATAAATTAGATTTGTTTATTAAATAATAGCATACAAACCAATATAATTTCAAAAACTATTTAATGGACACTTCATATTTTTAATTGATATGTTTATTTTGAAATAATTGTCTATTATTAATTTCTTTTCTTGTTTATAATTTTTAACATGTATTTAACTTGTAAGCAATGCCAATAATATCTATGACGATGTGTATGTATATAATATTATTTTTAAATTTGTGTCATAAATATATTAATTACACAAGTAACTACGTATTCATATGGTAGGTAGTTTCCCCACTACACATGGGTGGGGACCGCAACATCTTTTAGTAATTACCGCATTAGTTATGTAGATGATTAGTAGGGGTGAATCGTAACATGTTGCAGTGTATCAAGACAATGGAATTATCAGTATTCTTGATTAATATACATTTAATATTTTCAGATATAACAAAAAATATTTATTGATGATAGAATGTTGTCTATAATTCATCATAAGTGGAGTTTTTCAGAAAATATTTAATGTACATAAGACATTTTTAATATTTCGTTATGCAATGAAAATTAAATTCAGCAAGGATGTAATTAAGTTTATGTAGCAAGAATATCCGACACTATGAAAAAAAGCTTCGATACTCTCATTAACTTGTTTAATAAATTTGTTGCTTTATTAATTTATTTATTTATACAATGCGTTGAAAGAAACAAGAGCGTGGTATGTACGAGTATAGCGCTTTCAAATAATCAAATAAATATAAAAGACTGGGCGTCTTGCGGTAGAAGTCACTTATATTCCTACAACAGCCGAGTTAACTGTAACTGCTAATATTTAATACTTTTACTATTGTCAAGTGAATTTTATGAAATACATGGGTACTGTTTGAAGCACGCGATTTATTTACAAGAACTAAACTTCACAATCCCTATATTGGTGACCCGACTTTTTCAGCAAAAAAGCCCATAACCGCAAATTAAATCAACCTCTAATTTAATTCAGTTAAACGGTCCATTTCTACTATAAAAAAGGGTTACGTTCATCTATTATACGTTTGATATAATATTAATAATTTAATTATCTGATTTCAACAATTATTTTATCAACTTGATATTAATCGGCAATTATTAAGCCAAATCTGCCGAAGCCTGTCAGCGTGCCCATTAAATGTGACTTTGACAATAGTATCTCATTATCTTGCCGTGTAATATTAATTATCACTCAACGATCGGTTTGGAGAACTAGGAACAAAGTAATTATCTGATGTGAAGCGATTTACGCATTTTGATTGTATTTTAGAAATGATTTAATTAACACTAGCCGTTCCCCGCACGCTTTGCTGACCTTAATATATATAATCAGACTTGAACATTACCTGAGTAGGTACCTTTCCCACATTAACAAATCCAAGCTTAATATTTTGTTTTATTTTAATTCTTTATATTACTGTGTATTTTTTTTTGTTATTTTGTGGGAATTAATGATATATTATTATTATTAATATGTCTGAAATATTCCTTGACAGCAACCGCAGCCGTAAATGACTTTATAAAGCAACCGTTATTATAGCACCGTGTAAATAATACTAAATAAAAGTTGAAGGATCTACAAAATTCAAAAAATTAATAGACTATAACCATCTACAAATCATTCTGCGTCGAATGGTCATGTTCCCAATACATATATAAGTATATGTATAGATTTGAAATCATGATTATTTTATGTATCATTTGTATCAATTTGGTTGATTTGATCAATCTCTCAATTTATATGTCAATCTTGATTTATACCCTTCGTTGTTTTATATATCAACTGATGAGAAAAATCTGTCCCCTTTCTATAGAACAATCGTTACATAAGAAACCCAAAAAGTCTAAATGACATTGGATTTTCTAGAAAAAAAAGCTTTTATAGTTATTGAACAAGAATGCGATCCCTTTGACGTAAAATTTATGAACGTACCAGACGTTGCACGGCTTATGTAAATTGTACTGCGGCATATTGCGTTTGATATATACATTCGCACATATTTATTTCTAGAAGAATTTAATTATCAAAATAAAATTTGGAAAGAGGTTCATAAAGTAGTATTTAATTATGTAAAATTATAACGTTACATATTATGGTAGTTAAAATATTTACATTGAATAAAAATAAAGATCATCTTCAGTCAGTTGTTACGTAAAGGTATGTCGGCATAACTTAATAACATTAAATTTAATATTATTAATTTTATTTAGCATTTATTATATAATTCATACAATTGTAAGTAATTGTAAAAACAGAAAATAAGTTTTTTTATTACCAAATCATAAACCTTTTTTTTGTATAACTCTGATTAACATCAGTTAAACTTAACAGTTTTTGATCTTGTTTTTAATAAGAAAAAACCTTTTACCACGCATTTCCTATTCTTGTTTTTTTTTTAACATACAAGCAATATTGTATAAATTATGTAATTAAGCACGTCATCTCAGTAGCATTTACCGAGTCGTTCTGAACAGCAAACTCGCTTTAGTTGACGAGCCTTTTATCTCTATTTGGCAGGACCACACCGGGTCTGCAAATATAACACCTTTATGATATGAATTTCAATTTAAATTTTAATTTCATTGATTGAATACTTGGCTTTCATGATTATGGCAATATAATTGAAAGTAATAAAGTGAATAGAAGATGACGAGAATTTGAAAGACAATTTTAGAAATTTCTGTCGCACATAGATTTCATTTTCCGTCACAGTTATGTTAAAGCGACACCGAACTTTTAATTATTATAAATATTATAGTTCCCTATATTTAGTTATTTTAGCAGTTGTAATTCTGGCGTTAAATCATACTGTGAAAACATTATAGTATTTTCCCTTTTAATAGAATGCATATATAATAACGTATGTTTTACTGAGATGAGACTTAACATATTAGAATTCAAGGCGATAACTGCAGTGTAGTGCTGATAAATAATGCTGCAATTAGATCTTGTGTCCACGCTGTAAAATATAAAAAAATATCTTAACTAAGACCTACTAGATATTGTTCATGTCTTGATACTAACATTAATTTAATGGCTGTGAATAATTTTGTATAATGAGAAATATGTTAAATTCAAAACTTCTTTTCAAAAAGGCAAACATGAAAGTAATGATAAACATATAAATATATAGACATTAATTGTTTTTTATCATTTAAATTCATCATCAATTTTTTATCATCTAAAGTTTTATAAATATGATTTTGCTGTACTATAAAATATAACTATTTAATTGTTCTTAGCGTCGGTGTGATCAATTACTATAGCACAATGTGAGCGAAGTAAATAACAATTTTCGTATTTCTTAAATACCTTTATGTCACATTCCTAGTAAATCTACTTAAAGGATATAATTAATCAAATGTATATAAATACTTATGAATGGAACTAGATAACCGAACTCAGTACGGTAATGGCTTCCGCTATTGATAATATCTAATTTATTGCGACCATACGTAATAATTAAATTTATATGATAATGTATAAGTGTTTTCTTTATAGATATTTCATAAATATGTAGGTGGATAGTCTAGACGGTGGTTCATTGGATACGACACTAAAAATAGAGAAAAGCTAGTCGACATCGAAATGGAAACGGGTTTCAAAGCTAGTCCCAATGAATATGAAAATCCCATGAAAGCTGAACATATTTGGTAAAGCGACGACGAATAATTATAGGAGTTTACTGTTGAAAATATTAAAATAACATGATTTTCAGCTTTTTTTTAATTGGTCGAGCGATATGCCGTACAGGACTTTAATTTTATGGTAAGTAATATATCAATATAAACCCGCCCATAACAATATGACGCTAGTTACTATAATATACACTACACCACATTGTGATATATCGTAAATTTCTTGCACGTCATTAGTATTATATCGCTTGAATACATATTTTACGAAAAACAGTAAGCGATAATTATTGTATTAATATTTTTAATATACAGGAAGTAACAAACGAATCCCTAAATTATGGCAAATCTACACAGGTTTATGAAATTAATGAACTAAATATACTTTTCACTAATAGACTTTAAATTTACACAGGTTAAATTTATTCTCTTGTATTATCAAAGTAAAGACCTTTGTTAGGTTGAGATTTAACAAAAGACATCAGTAAGTACAGAGAATTTTGATAAAGGGGTATAAAGTTATGACGGCGCTTTTCCTGTTGTGAAACTAAGTGGTTACTACATGGTACGTGCACTAAACTAATTAAAAATAAAACGAAATGTAGACTAAAACCCATTTCACCCGACGGTAATCGATACGCCTGCTCATGACAATAATGCACATATAAAAGATGTTGTAATATAAGTAATTTAAAAAGATAAAACATTTCTTAATCCAGAATAGAGTAATACTTGCATATTGCTGCTTGACTGCTGAAATAGGCGCTACGACAGCAAAAGAACGTTCGTAACAATAATAGATCCATGAATATAACAAATACGGAAAAATAAATATGACATAAATATCTTGAGTCGTATTTTATGTTTCTCTCTGAATGTCCACCATTGATAAAGAGACCGAAAAAATAAAGAAATCTAGTTCATGTTAATTTTTTTCTCTATTCCGCAAGAAGCGCTGCTTCTTTTAGTTGACTTTTTCAAAGCAAAGGGAAAACAATATTGTTTTCGCATTGCCATACTAATCCTATTAACTATAATAAATACAGTCTATGTTTAATATGATTGTAAATTCATGATATATATATTCAGGTTTAGGTGCGATATGCAGCTTTCATTACTAAATTACAAATAACTGCGGTATCGAAACTAGCCCATAATCTCCCAGCTTATATCACTACTACTATATTAGAGTTGGCATAAGTAGATTTAAGTTAAACATGTGTTATACCTGTTTTGATCCTTTAAAGCCGACACAATGCCTAAATACTTTATCTTCCAGTCAACTTCGGCTATATTCATAAATCGTCTGAATAAATTAAAAAAAGCTAAAGTGAACAATTACATATTACAATAAATACTAAAAATAAATACTAAGTAAAATATGATACAACTTCAAAGTATTAATGTAAGGAATACCCGTCCTTCAATGAAAATAAGTTAGCCCGTCGGAGTGTTTATTTCAATTTCTTTGTTTCATTGTGTACACAAATATTGATATTCCATTACCTATACAAATACAAATAATAAACTTTGAACATCATTTGAATATATTCAATGTTATAACAGCTTTATTTTATTAATAATAAATAAACATATTTCCTTAAATGTTTGGTGTTTCATTTTACAAGCAATACTTTTTCTCCATAATAAACTAACAATACAAAAGATTGCTTATGAAAGTACTTTTATTTTGATTTTGTAATGATTGTACACGATATTACATAGTTATTTTGAACTTAACTTTAAAAACAGTTTTTTGTTATAATTAATATTTATAAATATAAATATTTCATGAAAAAGTAAGGTAATTTTAACCTATTATTAAAGTAACTGAAAAAGAATCTCATTGATCTCATTTTTAAACATTTTTTTAATTAAATACTGCAAATAAAAATATATTATGTGCCAAGGTAGACATTTAAAGAATATATCCGCTGCTTAGTATTCCACTCAAATATTGTTTACTTCAGCATCCTCTGAAAACCTCCGACGGGGATTTCCTTAACAAGTTACCCAAGCAGGTTTGTATTAACACAAACAAATATTACTAAACGTGTTACGAATTCATACGATGTGAATGGGTTAAGTATTAAGATTTTGTATCAAAGTTACCTAATATAAAGATCATTTTTAATTTTGCACAAAATCAAATACTTAAGTTCTTTTTTCTACAATGGACTAACACTTGAAGCCTATTTCACAAGATGTTAAATGACCATAGATAATGAAGCATGCTTGCCTAGATTACTCTGGATCTAATATTTCGACACCTGAAACACTGTAATGTTATTATGGTGACAATATTACAATAGTTGGTTAGATTGTTTAGAAAAGACTCTGCCATCGGCCAAACTCCATAACTTGTAGACTCGGAATCGAACCAGGAATCTTCATATTACAAGCTCAGTAATTAGTCACTAAAACGGATGACGTTAAAGGTAGTAGTAATATAAAAAATATACCTACAGAGACTTGTAGATGTATTTTTTAAATTAAGCCTACGTTAAACGCTACAAATACCAAGCATAGGTGAAATAAAAATGCTGAAAAAAAGTTGAATTAATTTTTTTATACGTTTATATTATTATTTAATTTCTACAAAATACGTATATTTATACAATGGCCTAAGTTTGATATTTCTGAATATATTTACAAAAACATTTCTGTCATGTTAGAATACTCGATTATAACATTTGAAATTAAAATTAATAACATTACTTTCATATAGAACAAAGGTATTGTAAATAGATTAAAATTCATCTTTTAATTGGTGTTCGAAAATTTTAACGAAGAAGTTAGTTTAGTTTATTATCTGCCAAACAAAGAGTAAGGATAAGGAAAGATGTTAGTCGAAAGATCTTTGGCTGTAAGGTGTACCTTTTGTATACGTTCATTATTATTTGTAACATTACAGAGCAATAATAGTTTTTGATTACGTTGAAATAAAAAAAATATTAATTCGTATCTGTTAGATATACGTTATTTCGTACATTACTCCTTATGTTTTAACTGCCTCCGTGGCGCTGTGGTTAACCGTTTGCCTTGTAACACCCTCTCTTTTCCCAGGGCCACATGATGTGGAGCTGGATTAGTCATAGGGTTTATTTCAAACCCGGTAGCGACTAACTTAAAATTGTAAATCTACCACTTTAACAGAATTGCGATAGTCCGGCTGTCAACATATCACAGCTGAAGTGTTCTGGGTGTTACATATTTAACGGTCCATTGTAAATAAAAGAGCTTTAAGCTAGATGTAGGTGAGAAAACATTATTTTTGTTATTAAGTAATAGTAAAAAAAATATTTTAGAGTGTAATTTAATTTGGAAAATCATCATTAGTTAAACTAAGGGGTTCGTCCTAAATTACATTCGTCGGGCACCGGTGTGTAAAATGGTAAATTCGCCACTCATCACAGGAGGGTTGAAACGTGCCAAGTATCCCGCCGCTGCAGAGTGTGCGTGGTTGATTACAAAATAAATGAAGTTGCCGGATCTGAAATGCGTCGTGAGTGATCTATGTTTTCGATCGAGACAAAGTAGACAAAATTACATCCCCTTCCAATTCCATCGTGATGAAGAATGAATTGGAATTTCTTGGATAATCATAGCATTTATAGGTTGTGGATACTGTTGTATAAATTTCATCTCAATGTATACGATTAGTTAAAGAAAAATCTTAAATGTAAAAAATCCTAATTAAATGTACAAGCAAACAAAGTATCTGTTTATTATTCTGCTCTGTCACTTGTTTTCCTTCTCAAAAGTCTCACAGGCCCTAAACAAATTACTTAACCGCATTTACTGGTACTGCTAAAATTTAATTGTCATTATTCTTTCCATATACTTTCGAAATATGATAACGTATTAAAAAAGTTGTGAAGTAAAAATTTCCAGTTACTCCTCATCTGGCCTCCAAAACAAGAGAGTAATAGATCCGATTAATATTATATATGTAAACACAAAAATGTCCATCAGTAAGTTTATAGTCCTTGGAGTCATATATAGGTTACATTATAATAGAATGCAACTTATAGCTAGAATTTGAAATGAACTTTTGCATACGTTAGACTGGATCTTTAAGTATTGTAGGTTATGTATTGTATAAATTCAATGCAGGCGATTGCGTGGACACAACTACTTATTAAATGAAACTATATCTATTCGTTCTTAAAATATTAAAATAAGAGTCGAAGCCAAAATTATAAAACAAAAACAATCCTATGTAAACAATAATAATACAGATTTTACTTTTATGGTGGATTGAAATTTTTCATCATACCAAAAATAAATTATGGTGTCCTTATTACGCAGCCTAATGAAAAATACCTAATTGTAAATTATCTACTACCTGATAAAATAATTGTTAATCATAACCACCATTACATTTCATACAAATGATCTACTTCATTGTGAAAAGCTGATACAATACAGAGATTAATATTCCTAAAGCTTCAGCCTGAATTCCATTCAGTCCTTAACGTTGATTGTACGAAAATCTTTATCATGTCGATTTAACAATTCTTAAATTTAGTTAAAAGTATAAATTTAACCACTCAGTTCAGTACAATTTCTTTGGATATAATAAGATTACTTAACGAACTTATGAATAATACGAATCTTAAAGTTTTTAGCGTAGCCTTTTATATGATTATTCATTATGAACTTGAATCTATTGGTATCAAAAAGCAAAAGTTATATATAAAATATGTTTGTATCCATAGATATGAGATCGCAAAACAAACACATTTCTATAAATTATTAACAAAGTAAGAATATGTTAACATAAATTAAAAACTTATTATTGAAAAATGTAGGTGGTTAAGTAAAATATTAAAGTAAAAAATTATAATAATAAAGAGGAGATTTCTTGGCTACGTTTTTTATACACAATGCTTACTTAATTTCTGTTTTGTTTGTGTGTAAAAATAAACTATTCAATTAAGTAATAAATTGTTTTACTAATAGTTCACACATTAGCTATAACGTACGTGAACTATTAAAACATTCCCCAGTTCCTTATTTATAAAATGAAATTATTTTATCGCAATTAAAGGCTAAACTGATTAACTTAGATTAACTTAGAGAAGCTTGTTAACATTGTTTTAAAAAGTACGAGTACCCATGATTCTTTTATGATTATTAAAAATACTACTGAATATCTTAAAAATTTCTGTACATAAAATAATAACTTCATGCAAGTTGAGTGAGAAATGAAAGACTTATATCTTAGATATTTTAATTAAGAAAAGTTTTATTATTTTGTTACTCCAGATCCAGTTTTCTTGGTAACTTAAGGTCAAGTCTTGTTAACCCTGGGCCTTTTTTGTATAAATTATTTTACTTTTAATTATTTTTAGGACGTGATTAAAATCTATTCTGTCCTTAATTATTTCGAACTCTTAATTTTTTTGAAAATATAATTAATAACAAATTAAAACTTGAAGAGATTTCCCGAACCAGATTTTTTTTTTAATCTTTTTCAGTAATTTGTACCCAACTTAAAGTAAACATTTTACCGTTGCTTCTTCTTCTCATAATTTTTCTTATTAATTTTTCTACGAAATAACGAGACGAGCAGGTGCTTTTTTTTAATTCACCTGATAGTAAGTGAGACGCCTGCCCATAACAACGAGGCACTAGTTAGAAAATCACTGTGTTGCACCACATTGTGGTCGTGACCTTGAGATGTAAGAGTTTAAGTCTCGTTAACCCAGTAACTTCACTAGCTACAGCGCCATTTAAACCAGAACATAGTAATGTTTGCACTCTAATATTTGTTGACAGAAACAGGAGCTGCAATGGTATTCATAACAGAGACCATATTTCTACCAGTAAAAATTATTTACAAACTTGAATTGAAACATTTTATTTCTATATATGGGTTAAAATAAGTTTTAATTGTTAAAAAAATTACTTTTTCTATGTATGTTTTCAATCTGTGCGGTTTACTGTCTGACCCTAGACGCGTGTCACCCGGCCGGTGTAATCAATCACCATCATTCATCATTACAGCTCTTTGAGTTCAACTGCTGAATATCTAAGGGAATCCCTCCAAGAGAATATTCGTCGCACTCCCCCGTATGGATTTTACTATTTTTATTTTAGAAAGCTACTGACCTATTACTGAAATGATTTTCTTTTTTGTCGCCTTCTACGCGACGCCGAGGATAGAGTGGTTGTTGGAATATTCTAATCTGTCTACCACACGGGGATCCAGAGAATGACTATAGAGTTTAGCTGTCCTGTATATAAACCAGTTATAAACATAGATAACACGGGAAAAATCCGTTCTGTTTGGAATACGTAATACTATATACATAATCGTATTTACATATGAAATAATACTAGAACAAAAAAGGAGTTACCTTTTGACTTAAGCCAACTAGAGATAAGGCTCGTGAATTCAAATCCTCGTACTTAATTTTACTGGTTCATGCAAATTTTTTGTTGATTTGTTTAATGTCTGCAATAGAAAAATTTTCAACAAAACAATGTTTTTAAGACATTAATTCCTTAATTACATAACAGAAAAATTTTCGATTTAATAGATCCGATATGATTTAAGATAATTTTACAGTAGTAAATATATAAGAAGTGAAATATTTATAAATAACATAATAGTGTATGAGAAACTACACTTTTAAATGTTACAGTGTCTTCTATTATTTTAAGCATTTTTAAATATTTCAACTACAAATTGCAAATAGACATGTGATCTATGTTTCTATAACGATGAACTAACTTTTGCTTTAAAAATAAATTTGTTTGAACTTTGTTTTTATTGCTTTGGTGTAACAGAGAGCTAAACAAATACCAAAATAAAAACATTGCTTATTTTAGATCAAAGCGCCCTTCTCTTTAGATTTGTTTTAATATCAACAGCTAATGCAATATTCATATCTAAAATATTTTAACAGGTGAAAGGCTTTGAAAGGTTAAGATTGTTTTGGAAAACGCTTTTATTTGATCGACACATCGGTATTTCGTAATAAGTTAAATAATACACCTGTTTCTTAGTAATTATATCGTAAATATCAATAAAGTTCTTCTTGATACGCACTTCGTCACCAAGCAATATTATGTTATGTTATATACTTTCGATCTACTGGTGACACCAAAAAATCTATAACATTTGTGTTTAAATAACTTATTCTCACTCTCTACTCTAAATAATTACTTAGATTTGCTTTCACTTATTACCTTAAATTCCTTTACTTTACTTCGGATATTATTTCCATTCAATCACGATTATATACACTTGCATGGCTCTCAATAGCAAAATGGTGATTTAACAGGTACACAATAGAATACGAGCGGAGTGGAGTAAAAAGCCCTCATTTTGAAATAATATTTCTTTAATGTTGCTCAGTATTATGAAAATATAAGTAAACATGTTACTTTTAAAAGTGTAATTTATTTTCAAACGGTATATTTATCTATACTTTTTATGTATAATGGGGTACATTTTATCAACACTTATCCTGAATTTGACACAATCTTAAATGAAAATGAGGCCGGAGAGGTAACAGCTCACCCATAAATGATCATTGTCAGTAGTCGTTAGCCAGACGGGTTCTTACTAACATTACTACTAACTAAACTCTATGTTTCCAGTAATCGATCTCTGTGTTACAATCTAAATGATTAATAATCGCGCCTCATACAAAGTTTAATTTACGAATAACGCTATAAAAAATATTACCCAGTAATAAATAAAAAATACTGAAACCTTTTACCTAATTAAAAATTTATCCAATATAAGAATAGAATAAAGGAATAAAAAACTCAACTTATATTCAAAGAGTCTTAAACAAACCAAAACTTTTGTTTAAAAATAACTTTCGGAAAATTAGCAAGCCTGCTACCGTGATAACGCACCTACAAAGTACAATAAGATTCGCTTATACTCTAAAGGTATATGAATAACTCCTCAAATAAACTAGACAATGAAATGTACTATCGTGATGAGACTGACTTGGTTCTTCCGGTTTGGTATTGATCGCAATGCGTCTACCGTATCTTAATCACTGCCAAACTTCGAAAATACTTCTTGGCGAAGCACCAACAGCCGACAGTGCTGGTTTGCTAAAATGGTTCTTTGATCAACAGACTTAATAGTCTTTCTTTTAATCCTCTATACATACTTTTACCAGATTAAATATAAAAAATGTAAGTTTTTGTAAATATAGTATTAGTTTGACCACTTAGCTAAAATGTCATATTTCCAAGAATATACTAATATGTTAGGTACGCCACAATCTATAAGCAAGTTTTTACACAATCACCAACGACAGGTAGAGGCGTGCAATCCATACAGACAAATAAGCACTGCATACCCAGGATGTCTAAACCTATCTAAATAATGATCTCCCAAGTCACAGTCCCAGTACATACAACTATGACTTTTACAATCGCTTAATTAGATTATTTTTAAGTATAGATAAGCACAGAGGTTTCAAATATTATTTGAATCTTAAAGTGCCTCTCCATTACTGGAGGTAGGCAGTCAGATTTGCAAATTTGTGCCTGTCTTGAACCATATGAATAGTTGCTCAATACTGATGATATCGGATCCCATTCTCTTATGTTTCGCAGCCAGGATTTTTTTTGGTGTCCAACGTGTCTTTTGCTACTAACTAACAAATTTGCCTATCACAATAAGCTTAAAGCAGATGATATCTGCCATGATGATTAGCATCATCACCATCATTCAAATTAAAGCAGGTGATATCGGTCGTGATGATTTACATACCTTACCCAAAATCTCTTTCCACGTCCACGGTAATAACCTAAAATTGACGACGGAAAGTTAGTCAACACGACCCATAGTAAAGAGGTACAGGAAGTAGTAAGAAGTAGAGAGAGAAGAAGAAATTCGTTATCGAAAACAATACAAAGAAGACAATTTGACCTGCTATCTTAACAGGAATTGAAAGCAATATTTTTTGATAAACAGAGAACGTGCCCCAGCTTCAACTAATTCCACTTCCATTGTTAAGCGTTATTAATGGAACTATTTTGTTACATTTCCTGTTATAACTGTACTATGCGGAGATATTCTTCTTGAGGTTCAAAAGAATAGATGTGATAAATATTTTATTTCATATGTTATTTCATTGCTTATTACATTTTCATATATATTTTCAATTTAATTGTTTAAATTGTTTATTAAATTAATCAACGAAAACATTCTTACAAAAATTTTCACTTGATAGTAACTTTTTTATAGTGACTTTAAGAAGCTTAAAATGAAAAGTTTTCTCTTCTGAAGAAGAAAAGCTCTCTTCTCTTTTGAAGCACTTGATTCTCTATTGGGTTTTTGTTTCTGCGTATTACAAAACTTTACTGGTGATAGGTCTCTGTTGCCAGAGACCGTGTGGATAGTACCGTGTAGATACCGCATCGCCTGTTTTTGCGGCTAAACAGTAATGTACAAACATTACTTTATTGTTCCTGTTTGAAAGGCGCTGTAGAGTGTAATTACTGGGGTAACGAGATTCAACTTTTATGTCTCAGGCAACGAACGCTGTGGTCAAGTATGTATCATCCGATCACCACGTTTTTATAGGCAGCTATCTCACTCACTTCCCATTAGGTGAACGTCCCGCTCGTCTCGTCGTTTCGTAAAAAAAAAAACACTAAACAATTTAAGTATAGACGAATTATCAAACCTACCGTTAATCTTTAGTATACAGAACACATCTCATGATGATGATTAAAGAATATTATAAATGGAAACTTGTAATTACTGAACTATTACAGGACCTATATGAAATGAAATTTGAGGACGACTTTGACTTATAATATGAACGATAGCAATGTAATCATTGTAAAAATAATTTGTTTGGCAATTAAAGACATATATTTTAAAGTAACGACTTCAGTTCTAACCAACGATTTCGCAATCAAAGTAGGAAAGTCTTGTAACTTTGGCAATTAAATGTAACTCAGAGCTCCTCGGGAAGCGAGATAAGGCGTGGCGGCATAGACTACTTTCGCTATTTCACTATCCCGCACAGCCTGCTTTTCCGGAATTACCACACAGAAATGAGACTGGAATAACGAATTTCTCTGAATTTAGAAATAAAGCGACAGCTTTATAACAAAAACTCTTTTATGCACAACTTTAAAAACCATTACCCTGATTATCATAATAGGTGATTAACTTCTACTATTTTATAATTTCTTAACAAAACGAATACTAACAATGAGCATAGTGTGTTTTTATTTCTTACACGAATCGTATAAAAAATTTAAAAACTACAGATGCCATTGATGTAACCTTATGGAAAGAATATATAAAGGAAATACTGACCCAGAATCACGCCACGACTGGAAATAAACCTAATAGGATTTCGGAGTACGGACGGGAAAGGACGCAGCTTCCATCAATAACAACGAGAGCTCTCCAATGTTGATTTGTGTGAAAAACTATAGACATGAAACTCAACTTGTAACAAGCCATTCTATCATATCATACATATATGTATACAAGCGCATTATATAACTTTACTAAAAAGTTAAGAAAGTAGATTATTCTTGTGTAACTAATCTAGAAATCAGTGTTAATTAATGGCATTTTGCGGACAAGCGTTGACAATAATTGCGAACTGGTTTGTGGCTGAAAGATTTATTGTACACTTTATGGGTTCATTAACCATTATATACTGTATATTTATTGTACCTTATAAATTTCTACCAGTTTTTAATAGAATATTGAGATTTTGAAGTATATTTCACTTAAATAAATAGTAGTTCTAAAATTGTTATGTACACAATAGAAGGCAAAGTTCATTACTTGCTCGTGTATTAGATATTAATATCAGGTGTAAAGGATCGTGCACAACTCACAGGACCCAAGCTTATTTTACATGCTCGTGATGCATTCTGTCCGCTTGGGCCAGCGTGGTGGGAAATGACCCAAATCCCGCCCATATAAACCCCTACAGAGTGGAGGCCAACAATAAAGAGATTGGTCGGCTACGGGAGTCGCTCAAAGCCTGGGAGGAGGAGGGAGCCAGGCAGAAGGGGTTTTTACGCGGCCGTGACGTCAGTAGCACCGGCAAAAAGACCCCCACCGGGGAGTGAGGTAACGCAACTTCTGCACCGTATACCAGGCAGAGCTGCTGGCATTAGTAGCAGCGACGGGGTACACGGCCAACGGGTCGGCGCAGCCATGCGCCGTACTTAGCAACTCGAGGTCCGCCTTTGAAACAGTCGCAAGATCAGACACCCTCCACCCCCTGGCGCTTCAAGTAAAAGAGAATATTATGAAAGCGCGGGCAAAAAGGACGAATGTCAGGTTATATTGGGTGCAGCCGCACGTGGGGATGGAGAGAAACGAAAGGGCGGACCAACTGGCCAAGGAAGCGGCCCTGAAGAGTAAAAGAAGACCAGAGTACGAGGACTGCCCCGTTTCCTTCGTGAAGCGTCAGCTCAGGCTGAAGACGCTTGACGAATGGAACAGGAGGTACGTGCACGGTACGACGGCTTCGACAACGGGGATTTCCCAGACGTCGCGTAAGCTTACCGGACCCTTCGCCGACTGGAGCTCGACACGGTCTTGGTGCAGATATTCACTGGGCACGGGGGATTCTCCGAGTACCTGCACAGGTTCAAGCTCAAGGAGAGTCCCGTGTGCCTCTGTGACCCAGCGGTGGACCAGACCGTGGTGCACATCCTCGCTTCCTGTCCCTTATTTGGAAGGGAAAGGAATGATTGCGAAGTGGAGATTGGTAGGAAGATAGAAGCTGCAGTCATCGCCTGTCTGATGGGTGAAGACGGAAGTCGGGCCATATTCCTGGAGTATTGCAGGGGAGTCGTTGGAAAAACAATAAACCGGAACAAAATATTAAAATTAAATAATAGTAAAATAATGTAAGGTAATTTAAGTAATAAAAACTGTGATAGAGTAAATTGAATTGTAAGAAATGTACCTAATCTAATATAATGTAAATTTAATAGGAAAAGTAGCAAGAATAATGAAGACCATCGAGAAACAATGCTACAGTGGATGATTGTTTCAGGTTCTCCCCCCTCCAGGAATAATAAAGAGGCAGTCTCCACATCAATCAGAGTATGCATGGAAGAAGGAAATAGGATGGAGAATGTAAGGAGAAAAATGGAATGGTATGATAGATAAGTAGAGGATGGAAGAAAAGAAAACATGACAGAGAAGAATGAGGAAAAATAATAAAAATGATGTTAAGTGAAAAAGGTAAACAAAGGCCCTGACCCAAAACACGCAGGGGAATGCTATAAAAAAAAATACCCCTACAGATGACGACCCCTCGACGACGAGGGGATCTATGGGGGAGGTTTATGTCCAGCAGTGGACGGTTTTTAGGCTGATGAAACATTTTCATTAAACTATCAAATATATTATTATATTATTGATTTTAATACAAATTTTGAATATAAAAAGCTCTAATTAAAAAAATTAACAAGAACATTACAGTGTTTCTTTTAGATGTACTTGCCAATAAGATAATTCAGAAACACTCGCTGTTTTTTTTTAACTAAATGAGTGATTGCTTTATAAATCCTTTGTATATATTAACGTAACGTATAACTATTTATATTTTTGTTTACTTACTACAACATATTATTTCACCAAAAAGATTACCTAATAGATAGTACCTACGGGTATTCAGCAGGTCTTTTCTTAAACCGTTGTCATGTTTTACTAAAATGTTTATAATAGAAATATAAGAGAAAAATATTTACATAAAATTTATTATTATATCTTTATAAAACCCGAAAAAAAATTTCTTGAACAGTACATATAACATTTAAAAAAAGTTATCATCAGATCAATTGTTTGTTTTCTTATAGTGAAAGTGAAGTGGCTTTAGAATTAAGTTATTAATTGTTATTATTAAATAAATGTGAACATTAACTAAGATTAATTTACTTCAAGCTTATTGTGGTGTCTAAATTTGTTTTTGTCTCTTTGTACAACGGCCATTTCAACTTTGCCGTGTCATGATCAAAGTATTTTTGAACAGTTCCAGTTATCCGTTTGATCTCCCAATTTCGTGTACAGTGATTGATTTCTCCCTATAGGATTTCTACCATGACATATAGTTACATGAACAGATCCTTTAAATTGTATTCACGTCCTGTCTATCTCTAGTTAAAGTATTCCCCACAGAGTCTAATACTACTTAATTTTAATATTGCAATATTTTAGTTGCACCTTTATGCAAATACAATGTACCTTTATGCAATATGGTATATATATTTTTAATACATGAATCAATTACGTTATCAGACAGTAATTATACAATAGTTTATGCCATAACATAAACTCGACAATAGTTGCTATTATATATTATGTTTGCACATCAATGAATATATATATATATTCATTTATTTGAGGAAAGGTTTCGATTGACGTTTAGAGATAGGTAACAGAGAGATCTCGCGACTATTATATAAAATTTAATATGTTTTAAAAAGTGTAAATATAATTGTTTTAACGTTATCGAGTACAATGGTAAGATGAATGGATTAACAGTGCTTTTATCGTTTTATAAATATACAAAAACCAACTAAGTAATTTTGGAATGAATATTAGTAACGTCTAATACATTTAAACAACTTAATTATAATTTTTGATTAACGTAAATTAACTAAACATCACAATGAGCTAAAACAGTTTTTTTTCGTTTTAGGTAAGCTTGAAATAATATGGCCGTAATAAAGTTATAATAAGTATTAAAACTTGTCTTCGTTTTATTTATTTCTATTTAAATCATTTGCATGCAAAAGTATAATCTCTCCCCCTTTCATAACTCACAAGGTAATAAACTAACATTTTAAAACAATAAAGTATAATTTTATGTTCACTTCTTACATAAACAACTTTTAAAACATCCCAACAGGTTTTAGGACAAAGCGGCGTTCATGTCATTTGTCAATGTCTACTTTAAGCGAAGGAAAAATGTAATTTTATAAAGGCATTCCCTTTTCATGTTGTTCGTGGTTGTTTTTGAGTATAGCTGTCGTCGACATCCTTATTTTGATAAATGCCATTACACATTAAGATCATATAGAAGATACAACCAAAACACTTTATTTTATTTATTTCAAAACATTATTATATGGTCACCCATATGACCACAAGAGTAATTAGGTTTAACAATTTATACATAATGTCTTTTACAAACTAATTAAAGCTTTCTGTGTAAAACCAAAATATTGTAAATAGTTTAATTGAATGTATTTGTGAAAGAAATTTCGAAAATATGTCTTATTTAGTTTCAGCTATATTAACAGCCTGTGACAGTCCACTGCTGCACATAGGCCTGTGTCAAGGAACGCCACTTAGCCAGATCTTCGGCTATACGCATCCAGTGGTTGCACTCGCCTTGGTCAGATGGTCGCTCCATCTGGTTAGTGGGCAACTCTGTATAATTCAAGTAAATTATTGTGGTTATTAAAAAAAAACTTTCCAGTTACTATTACTTAACTTTTCGCGTAAATAATAAGAAGGGATTGTTGATGTCACATTTAATGAACCCTCATACAAAACCGACTCGTGAATTTTATTTTCACAAACCAAATTATTACAAATATTTTGTATTATACATTTATTTTTAATTTAAGCTGTTAATATTAAGGTTACTATAAGCAGTCTTAAGGCCTATTGGCAATTTTACTAGACCACCTAGGATGTGAGAAGTTGTAGTGTTAGGTGAGGAAGAACACACACACACACACACACGCACACGCACACGCACACGCACACGCACACGCACACGCACACGCACACGCACACGCACACGCACACGCACACGCACACGCACACGCACACGCACACGCACACGCACACGCACACGCACACGCACACGCACACGCACACGCACACGCACACGCACACGCACACGCACACGCACACGCACACGCACACGCACACGCACACGCACACGCACACGCACACGCACACGCACACGCACACGCACACGCACACGCACACGCACACGCACACGCACACGCACACGCACACGCACACGCACACGCACACGCACACGCACACGCACACGCACACGCACACGCACACGCACACGCACACGCACACGCACACGCACACGCACACGCACACGCACACGCACACGCACACGCACACGCACACGCACACGCACACGCACACGCACACGCACACGCACACGCACACGCACACGCACACGCACACGCACACGCACACGCACACGCACACGCACACGCACACGCACACGCACACGCACACGCACACGCACACGCACACGCACACGCACACGCACACGCACACGCACACGCACACGCACACGCACACGCACACGCCCACGCACACGCACACGCACACGCACACGCACACGCCCACACACACGCACACGCCCACGCACACGCACACGCACACGCACACGCACACGCACACGCACACGCACACGCACACGCACACGCACACACACACACACACACACATATATATATATATATATATATATATATAGTACACAATACATACATACGAGGTACTAGTCTAAAGTTTCCAGAAAATGACTTCTTACCATTCCCCTAAAATCTGTTTTGTTTGGGGCTCTTCTAATATCATCGGGCAGGGAAGCATTACTTAATTCTCCATGTTTTAAAATAAGTTGAAAGAAAAATAAGATAATTTCCTAGTGTACAATAAACAATAATATCGATAGAATGAGAAATACAATAATCTAAATAAGATAATCAATGATTTCTTACCTTTCTTTTACCTCCGCCTTAATCATAGATGTCAAAAACACTCGAAACATCACGACCAATGAAAATTTTTTAATAAAACTAAGTTTTCATTAGTCAATTTCATACAAAAAAAGTCATTAAAGCGCTTCACAAAAAGAAGTTATAAACTTGACCAACCATCAAGAAAGTCGGGCCTCGCTTCGAAAAACCTTCTAAAATATTTCAAAAGAAATCAATAACAGACTTAGACCGAGCTTAAGTCGGATTACGTAAAATACTACTTTACAAATACCAAGAAAAGCAATATCTATTATATAGACCGGTTTCGCGAAGAGCCTACTATGTTGTTTAAAAGGTTTTATGGGTATTCATTTTTGTTTAATATTATTTAGTACTAAGCAAATACATTAAAACTACCTCTAACTCGTATACGTTTTCTGCAATACGTTTAATGTAACTGAAAAAGATATATTTAATATATTAAAAATTAAATTATTCCCCATAAAAAGCAGATAGAATAAATTCAACTTATTCTGTGACTCTGGTATATATATTTTTTTTTTTATTCAACGAAGGCGCGATACGAGCGAGATGTTCACCTTGGTAAGTATTGTGTTAGTGGTTGGTGCAATATTATCATGGTAAGTGATACGCCTGCACATAACAACGTCGCGCTAGAAAGGAAGTTGTAACCTGAACCATATAACGCTCTTCGCCGTAGACAAGATGTTTAGTAGTGTTAACCCAGTAATTAAACTAGTTACAACTCTCTTCAATCCGCAACACGGTAATGTTTGTACACTATTGTTTGGCGGCAGAAATAGGAGCTAGAGTGGTACCTACCTAGACAGTCTCCAGCAACAGAGACCTAGTAGCTATAAATATAAATCTTATCACCAGTAAATTATATTTAATTTAGTTAACGTTATTAATATTAAATATTATAGAAAGGAGATGAATGTAATATTAATTGGAAAATGTTAGAAAAACGATTTAATACTTTTGCACCTTTTTTAAATGCGGTATACGCTAGAACTTTTTTGTGTTATGTTTAAAAGTGCATAGCAACCGTTAATCCTTTTAAATATTCATAAACCCGGCCATCAAACGACCCGCGTCCTCATTTCAAATGCAAAATTTGGATGTAACAATTATACTATTGCTTTACTATGCATAATTCTGAGCCCACTTTATTTTTAAATATTATTTGCTAAAACGATAAACTCCTGGGATATCGTTTTACTAAAAATATGTTGTGCAGTATTTTGCCACAAAATCGTCTTAAAACAGTTCTAATTATTACTTAGAAAAAGACTCACTGGTGGTAAGTATCTGTTGCCAGAGACTGTCTAGGTAGGCACCAAAGCAGTGCCTGTTTCTGCCGCCACATAGTAGCGTGCAAACATTACTACATTTTGGATTGAAAGGCGCTGTAGTGAAATTACTGGGGTAACGAGACTCAACATGTTGTATATCAGGTGACGAGCGCAATATGGTGCAGTATACGGTATATCATCCTAACTAGCGCCACTTTGTTATAAGTAGGAGTTTCACTTATTAAAAAAAGAACTTCATTCGTAACATTACTTGATATAGCTCTGATAAATTTGAATAAAGTTATTTAATACAACGCTGTCTAATAATAAAAACTTGAAATTATTAACTAAAAAATATTAACGCTGTTTATTAGTCCACTGTATTTTATGAAATTGTTCATGAAAGGATCGGATCGGAAGACATTAATGAACACATATATACGAATGAAATACAATGATAGGTGTGTTTTATTTCATCTGTTATTAAACGACTTTATGTTATTTTACACGTAACGAGGGTTTCCCTGCTTCCGGAGCATTAACCTCATGGTTGTTTGTTAACAGCGTACGTTAACGGATGCGGAAATGTAACGCGCTTAATGTTTCTATTTCACGGTGTCTTTACCTCTACTATTATACATTTTAGAATATTGAGTGAAGATTTTTTTTATTTTTAGACGTCTCTAAACAAAGAAAAAAGATCACACCATATATACACGTATATATACGTCAACACAGAAAATATTCTTTGTACATTTCGAACGTTTTCATTTGCTTAATTTATTTCATTCGCAAACAAAAAATTTAAAATAACCTAGAGATAAAAATAATAAATTCATAATATTTCAGAACAAAATTACGTTTTTTTGTTTAATGAAACTAACTCCTACAACTAAGAAATTTTTTCTTTGTTATATAAGAACAACAATAATCACTTATAGAAAGACAAAGAGAGAACGAAAGAAGTGATGGACGACGTGCTGAGATACATTGTAAACTAATTAGTTTTATTAATTTACTACTATAATACTGAAACTAATACTAAATATTAATGTATAATAATACTGAAATACTTTCAGAGGAATTTTACGTAATTAACTCCAATGAAAGTCAATAATTATAGATATTTCGCGAAACACATACATTCTTTTAAAATATTTACATGTTCGTATACATATTCATGAAATATATCCTGTAACTCTAAGTACAAACTAATCTTAAATTTTTGTCATACTAATCACAAACTCGAAAAAAAAGGAGGTACTTCCTTGTGGATAACTATTAGGAAGTTCAGCTCGCTGGTAACGTTACCGAAAGCTATTGCATGCAGCGAGGTGAGGATTGATTGGAGATACTTGAAAGAAGCTAAAGCAAAGCAATGAGAATCTAACGGCTGTCAAAAATGATATTATTATTATACATTTAATGGTATATATGTAAAAAGGATCTCCTATTACTAGTAAACATGGACGATGATGGATTCATAACGCTGTCATAGACAACAAAGGTTGTTCATTTTATACCGGTCGATTAAGTTTGTGAATTGTTTACCGCTTTCAATGTTTCCTTTCGCTATTTATAATCAATGTTACTTAATAAAACAAACAATATTTCTTTGTGATAACTGTATTTACAATTATTAATCAATCACATTATAAACTTATTATCGATGTTATTTACCATATAATATTATATATGGTAAGTATATAAACAATAAATTAAAATGTAGTTTTAAAGAAATGATACAGATTTTTTTTATGAAATATTTGTCACCTATGTAGTAATCAACATCCGCTTTACTCTAGCCTGACAACGGTGGTCACTTATACGATATATGTAGATGCATCGCCATCCGTCATTATCATTTTTCGTCACTAGATCGCATCAAACTGGATTTATCAGACAAAAATATGACGCCAAGTTTTTCGTCACACATACGGCGAAACATAAGCGATTGTAAAATTCATAATATAGTGTGTGTGAAAAACTATAAAATGATAGACACAAGAAATTCTGTTTTTTTTTTTATTTAAACTAATTTGTCTTTACTGTATAAATAAGAAAAAAACCCCGATTTCATAAATTACATAAAATTAAGTTCATGTAATAAAACGAACTAATTTATTCATAGACTTTTTCATTTCTGCGCAAACAGAACTGTCTTTGAAATGCTCATTATAACTCCAGACTTTTTCGCAGGCAAGTATAATTTAAGTTGGGTAGCGATAAATAAATAAATGAGCCACCCAATAGTACATATTTCCCTATAATATAATAATCAAGCAAAATCGGTGTCTTCGCGAATATTAATACAAATACTATCCGTAATCATTTAATAACAATTTAATGATTACGGATTAAATTGTTAGTAAATGATTACGGATTATTAATACAGAAAACAATAGCTATAAACAAAATATACACACAAAGAAATGTGAGAGTACTTATCGAAATCCTATTAAATATTTATGAATGTAATCAAGGATATACATGTTTAATAAAAGATTATTAAACATGTATATCCTACTATTATACATTCGTATAATAAGTTATCCATCATATTCTTACATCACCTATCACGACAAACTGGTCTGATACTCGTTACTTCTTATTGTTCTTTTAGTTAATATGCTTTTCTCTCTAACATATATCAGTATCCTTATTTAAACTATGAATTATTACATAATAATTATTAACAATTTCATATGCTTAATGCAAAGTTTCATTATAAACAGGTACATTATAGTTTACAAAAACCACCTTAAAACAAAAATACAATATATTTTTCATTCATGTTTTATAGTACAATGTGTTTGCAATAAACTAAAAACTTAACTCTTATTGTCGTATTGTTAGATAATGTAATTAATCTGTATATATTTTTAAATGTATTTATATTTTCATACTAGCAAAATTTTACTTATTCCTCGTGTTATTCTGTTTTGTTTCCCTCAATCCCAAATATTCGCAGACGAATACTCAGACGCATACACGACGTGAGGTCGTATAAAGTAAAATTTTAAATACGAAAGATACACGTAGAGTTTATATTTATATAATTTTTGTTAATTAGATTTCAGTTACACTCGAATACTACATATTAAATTTCCATCAAGCTTAAAATATTTTAGTGTTAATTTCACTACATTAAATGCTCAATAGTATAAAAACGACGGCGAGAGAAAATATGCAGCGCTGCACGAGTACCGGCAGTCTGCCTCTAATTACACCCGAGTTTTTACTGCCAAGGCTTAATTAAATCGCGAATGATTTATAACATCCGGCAATTTTTTTTTATACTATTATTTTTAAGAAACGATCCTCAAAAGAGCTGTCCCGACTTTTAATTATTCGGTTTAAACAAACACGAAGATAAAATTATATAAAAATGCGTTACCAATATAACATCAGAGCTCATTTTTACTAAAAATATTCTGTGGATTTTTTTAAAGATTTTTTTGTTTACCTGAGCGACGACGCGAGTTGAAAGTTCACGTATCAGATGAAATACCTGCTCATAATAACATGGCGCTAGTCTTGATGATATACACTGCACCATATTGCGCTCGTCACCTGAGGCATAAAATTTGAGTCTCACTACCCCAGGGTTTACCCATTCTAAGTATATATCTAAATCTATCATATAAATTAATTACTGATATATCATATATCAACACCATTGTTTGGCGATAGAAATAGGCGCTGCGGTGATACCTACCTGGACGGCCTCCGGCACCAAATATATATGATATATCTACCACTAGTGATTTCGTTATATTAAAATTGTGAAAAAGAACTTATATATATATTTTTTTTAAAAAATTATTTGTAAGCTGAACTTTGTTGAAACTGAAGCTGTTAATTTGAACGCTTTTATTGTACCTAGATATGTTTGTAATAAAACTAGTTAGAAGTAATTCCACCGATCTTCATTCGAACGAAAAGCTTAGGAGAATGCTTTATGCCATTGATCGCAAAAGCATTTCCATATTTTACTGTAAATGGCTGACTAAAAGCATTTATTTTATCTCATTTCATTCCGTTTATCTTGAAACCATTTTCTATTTACTTATCTTTTACCAAAAATTCTTCTTTGTTTTATTAATATTGGATAGTGCAATTTTTCCACTGTCTATACATTAAAACTGTCAATGAATTACTACAAATTTAACTACATAATGTTTTCATAAACGGTAGTGTTAGATAGATATAATTTATCCATAGAGAATAATGCATACACAAAAAGTGTGTTTTGATAAAATAGATATACCGGACCGTTAGACAATCTTAGCCATCATCAATGGTTACAAATCACCTATAACCCTGACTTCTCTCTAAAAGCCCCGTATCTTTCAAAGATTTCCCCACAACACCTAATAAAACCCGAACGACAAGAATAGAACCATCGTCCAAGAAACTTAATGACTGAAAATATCTCGACCGGTTATCATTGTAAAATACTGTAAATGCGTTATTTTTATATATTGCGAATATGGAAAATTAAATTTTTTTAAAATATATAAATTTTATAGATAAGAAACTTAAGTTAATGTTACTGCTAAATAAAAACAAAACCAATATTATGGTGTTGGCTTAAATAATATTATGAAATATATAGTAAGTAAAAAAAAGGTATATCGATGTCGCTTTTTATAAAATACCGTTGTATATATCTTTACGAATTAATGATTTTATGAATTGTGGGTCGGAATATATATTTTGGAGTTAAAGCTCGGACTTATCTTGCTTTCCCGGCCGTTGAGCGAGGGGAATCCGATAGAGGGACTGTTATCGTAACTTTTGTCATTACCTTACGGGAATCAATAGAAACTGCGTCAAAGCAAATGCCCCCAAACATAAACGGATGTATCAAGCCAGATTTTCTAAATTTAGACAAAGTAAAAGCTTTTTCATTCGACGACAAACATGTGCACTGAGCCTGGGACCTTTGCAGTATATTATTTATATTATGGTCTCAATCTAACAATGAGATAACATACTCGTATGTTAAATGTTTTATATAGATCAAAAATTAGAGATTAAACAAAACGAGCAACAATTATCTGTTAATCTTTAGTCGCTGTTAAAGAGTTACTAATTATTTCCCAATTTGAAAACCTACGCGCCTTGTTAATAATTTCAAAAAACTTCTTCAACAATTTGGCCTACTGGAATTTGTTTCTTAAATATTAAATCATAAACTTTATCAGAAAACAAGGATGTAACTTTTCAGGTGGAAGCAGATGCTATTTAAATATCTTCCAAGTGATGGAGGAGGACAAAACTGTTTAAGAAATAAGTCTATAATTTCAAAATTATTATCCTTAATATTATAAATATAACGCTTTTTACCAGTTGTTAGGAAGTGTAAACACAAGAATTGTACTAGAGCTACTAAAAGTTAACTCTATCTGTTTACGTACATACGGAGAGCAATTTGTAATTTAGCAGAAAAGTGACAAAATAAAAAGCGTTGGACATCCGGGACGGAACTGATTGCGAATGTACCGTGTAAAATGTCGTCCGGCTATTTCTGCTTGCATTTTTCGGTTTTATCCCGTTCTTTGCACCAAAGCAACGGTTTGTTTAATAAAACATATTATTTATTTTCCTGTTAGTATAATATTGTACAAGAATCTTACTGGTTTACTGGTGGTAGGTCTCTGTAACCAGAGACCGTCTAGGTAGGTAACGCCGCACCCCTTACTTCTGCCACCAAACAGTAGTGTGCAAACATTACTGTCTTTTGTCTTGATGGGTTGGATGGATGGTTTGGATTGTCTAGTTAGTGTAATTACTGGGGTAACGAAACTGAACATCGTATGTCTCAAGGCAACGAGCGCAATATAGTGTTGTGAATACCATCATAACCAGCGCCACGATGTTACAGGCAGGCGTATCCCTTACCATCAGATGAATAACCGGGTTGTCTCGTCACTACTTGAATAAAAAAAATATATATTTTACTAGTACCTTTCTTTTAGCGAACACCCCAAAGATATGTACGACCACATCACCTGTTTCTACCGTCACAAAGTGGTGAGTATATATTACTGAAAAAATATATATATTTCACGTCTTAAGACGACGAAGTATTCATAACCATAACCTAACGCTAAGTTGTTTTCAACAGGCTTACTATCAAGTTAACGTCTTGCTCGTCTCATCGCTTCTTATAAAAAAATCCTTTTCTGTCAGTCTTATAAAAAACCGTATAGATAACAATTTGTGTATCACTGCTCGCAATCCTTTTTCTGGATAAAGTATTAATATTTTTGATTTGTTTTATAAAACAGATAGTTGAAAAAAAGGCAACAATTATCTTTCATAATCGCCGAATATTACATTCTCTAACGGAAAGATTAACATAGCGGCAGATTGCCTTTGCATACAGTAGTATGCAGACATTACTGGTTTTTGTGAAGGTCGCTATAGCAAGTGGAGAGACTTAAATATTTCTAGCCACCACCCACAGGTTGTAAATTTGCAATCATAACAACAATATTGTGATCCGGCTGGCAGCATATTTCATTGTCAGCCATTGTTCTAGACGAACACGTTTCCTCACTTACAATCCCTTTGTCACTTACACTATGTGAAATTGCGGTCAAGTTTGATAATAAAAAAATCTCTTTATTACATTTGACGATAAATTTTCACACAGAAATAAAGTGTTTTGGAAAAGGACATTTTCAGATTATAAAAACTAAATAAGAAATATATGAATCATCCTATATATATTAATATTTAACGAATTAGTATTTATTCAATGCCAGTATGTATACAAATGCGCAAAATTAATTCCTTGAACTATTGATCGCGTTGGGTACCAATGAACTTCCCATTCCAGTTCCAATGCGTCAAATGCCAGAAGCTCAACAGGTAGAAACATATAATACGCTTTTGCGGATGACCAAATGGAAGAAGGTACTTTTGCTATCTAATCATTACGATATCTGCAATCAATTACCTGCAAAATTATCTAGCAATAAATTGATATATAGCATCATACATAAGAAGGCAGTTTGTTTTTCCTTTCCTTTCATCCATAATTAAATTTAATGATTATCTCTTATCCTGCAGATCATGATAACCAATGAATGTAATATGAAGTCTTTTTGTTATTTATAAGGCCAGTAGGCAAGGCGAATAACAATACGGTATTGCTGATATTACCATTATTGTATTTCTCTACGACTTCACCCTAATTCTAGTAAACAGTACAAACGGCGCGTTGCTCATCGTTTCTTGCCCTCGCAGCCTTCCGGCACACATCTAACATGAGAGGGAAAATATTGGCTGGCTTGTAATTACATTCTATTCGAATAGTGTCGTTAAACGCAATCTAAATAACTGCTTAGTTACCAGAACTCGTTCTAGTAACAAGAATTCTACTAAATATTATAAACAATATCAGATCTGGTTTGCCTTCATAAACAATACCGTTATCACCCAAAAGTTCTATATTGAAATTTTATATATTAAAACTATAAATTAGAATGGTGGTCGAATAAAAAATACAAGTACGCTTCTCATTACGAAATACGGCAAAAAATACAGACCTCATTACGAAAGAGCTATGCGTCAATTAAACCTAAAATACAGTCCGCAGAGACAATGAATCCTTGCGCTCGTTTCCCGTTTTACCGCTCGTCTTTCTTCACCCGTTGCCACAGCCGCCTACCTCCCGCAATCTCATTACAGAATTCTATATACCTCCCATTCTACAGCAGGCACGAATTTTTACTTTAACGACATGTCATTAAAAACACTTGATACAACGCACCGACTGTGATTTGTAAGTTTTTACTCTCCATTGATATAAATCTTACGTTGATAATAAACGAGCGATTGATGTTTTACAGTCAATAAATTCATTCAACTGTAAACTTAATATGGCTGAAAAATGCTAATTTCTGTTCTTGTTTGAAGAATTAGATCTTATTATCACAATGTTGGTTTTCTTTAAAAAAAATCGCGAATTTTCTGTTATATTTTTCTATAATAACTAAAATATAAGAATAATTTATTTGTCCTTATGAAAGGATGAAATTATGAACGTTTACTTTACTAAAAATTAAGACTCATTATTATAGGCCTGTGTTATAATTGCAACACTCTTTAATTTCTGGCTAGAGGCCAGGTACCTTGTTAATCCTTTAGGTTACATTTTGGCTCAGCTCCAACAATCAAGAACGCCTCGTCCTTATTTTGATTGCTTAACAGAGGTTATCGCAAATATTTAAAATTTAAATAATACTCTGAAAAATAAAAAAAAGTACACACGTAGACAAATCTTATTTCTTAATATAATGAATTTTCTCGTTTTATGCTAGGATGACACCATATTCCTAAAGGTTTTTATGGCTATTCTATTTGTTACACAATTCCGTAAAATGCAACAAAATTACTTTTGTGATTATTAAGAAATGCGTCCGTAGTGCAATATTAAACCTGATTCCGGAAAATAATTCCATTGGTAAGCGCAGGTTCAAATTATACTACGAAGCCAGATGGCACTTCAAGAAGCTATTCTAAAGTAAGCAGTCCAAGTTAGCGTACCGCCGTCCGCCACTGGGAATTGGAAGAAATTGGAATTAGATACCCCACTTTCAGCAAAATTTGGCCATGCTCCGAATTGTTTGTCGTGGAAACGAATAATTATTTTCGAACACCAAATTTTACTTTATTTCCTACTTAGAATAAAGTTAATCGCATATATTACAAACGCGTTGTTTTAATTATTAGCGTAAAGAAGGCATACAAGTAAATTTATCACCGGATGCAGTTCCATTAACATACAGGTGATCAATCAAAACTACTCTCATGTATGGCTCAAAATAATAAATAATTTCTTTTATAAGAAAATGCTTAACCTAGAGACTTAAAACTTTATCCCAGCATTGGAGAATTTTATACTTAATTCTTACAATAAATATTTATTGTTTGAGTCATTAATTATTTTGTTTTGCTTAAAAAAATAAATGTTTAATTACAACAAATTTCTAATTTAATGTACAGACAAGACTTCTGAGAAAAACAACCGAATTTTTGGAGAAAATTTGTGCTTTTTCCTTTTTTATGACACTTATAAATACATTATGTTTTACAATGACTTAACGGACCACTTTAATGATGAACGTAATCCTCATCATGTCAACCTACTGATATGTACCCTGAACATAAATGTTGATATGGACTGGTAAAGATATAACCTGTCTTCCACCAATGTAATAATTATACTAACTAATTTATTTATTTATTTCATTGTATAGACTAGCACTTGAATACCATCCTACCTGATGGTAAGCGGCGATGTAATCTTTGGTGGTAAAGCGCACTAGATCTAGAAGTAGTATAAAAGTAGTAGAATTACAATAACAAAAATTTGGTTTAGTAATTTAACTAACAATATTTTAATTATTTTGCAACTTTAACTCTTTTTTTTTCTGTTACTTAAAATGTAGATAGAATAAAAATCTTCGTTATGTACAAAAGTATTTTCTCTTCGATGTTCACTGGTGGTGTCTCTGTTGGCAGACCGACTAGGTAGGTACCACCGCAGCACTTATTGCTACCGCCAAACTGTACTGTACATCCATTACTATATTCCACTTTGTAGAGCGTTGTAGTTAGTGTAATTACTAAGGTAACGAGACTTAACGTCTCATGTCTCAGGTGATGTGCGCAATGTGGTGCAGTATATATCGTTCTAATTACCGCAACATTGTTATGGGTAGATGTATCACTTACTCTCGTCGCTAAATTGTATAAAAAAAATTACAAAACATTATATTCAATTGGTTATAAGAAAATAACATTTACGATTATAACCATAAATGAATTTTGTTTTTACTCAGAGGTCCATTAATAAATTTATTAGTATCTATTAGATCATTAATAATACAATACTGTACAATATTGTTGCCGCAATACTCCGCTCACAATACGAGTATTGCTGTCCATTTAATTGGTTTAACCCTTGTTTGTAAACATAAATTCAAACACTTATTTTATGAACTTCAAAATAAAATAAAATATTTAAGTATGTAGCATATTTTTCCAAAAAAATCATATTACTTAATAATGAGTAAGGAAAATGTTTGAATAGTGAAAATTAGACGACTTTATGGCTTTTAAAAGGATAATGAGTGTTCGCATATAAAAGAATTTACACCAATTAAAAGCATATACTCGTATATAAATTTACTTTCTTTCTGTATACAAATTTACTTCCTGATGCAACAAAATTTTTCTTTTATTCGACGAAGCGATGAGATGAGCAAGACGTTCACCTGATGGCTAGTCATAATGCTTATAATAAATACCACGGCGCTAGTTAAGATACATATACTGCTCCATATAGTTCTTGTCGGCTTAAGGCACGAGATGTTCAACTTCACTAACCTAGTATCTAGTACCATAGTAATATCACTAGCTGTAACGCTATTTAAATCAGAATAAAATGTTTGGACACTCCTGTTAAGCGATAGAAATAGGAGTTACGGTTGTGGCTATCTACACGGTCTCCTGCAACAGAGACTCGCCACGCGTTGATGGCTATCTACATTACTATTATAGAGTTTCCGTGTCGTCCATGGAAATACTAATTACTCTCGAGCATGTGCAAAGTTTCACAGATCATTAAAAGTTTGTGTTCGAAATTAATATCATATAACTTGCGCGTAATGAACATCTGCAGTTTGACTATATTAATATAGGTATAAAGAGTTAAATATATACAAATTTTCATTATACATCGGCGATTGAAGGAGTTTTATGAAAGGTAACGACGTAATTGATCGAAATTTAAAAGTTTATTTCTTACGGCTGGTACGCTAGGTTAGGCTCCCTAGAGAAGAAGACGGCACAGTGCTCAGGGGTATTCTTTTAAAATACTTAAACATTACTTAAAGTCATATCATCGATATTTAAACGATAATAAATTTAATACTGACAGCACGTTATAAAAAAATTCAAAAACATATATAATATCTTTGAAGTGACTTAATAAAATTAATAAACAGTAGTGGAACCTAAGCCTGGCCCGGTAAAATTTTATTTTTTTCTTATTATTTGTTTATTGATTAGTACTTTCGTTTTTTTTCCTGTGTGGATGATATGGATCTTGAGTGTGAAATAAGTCTTTTATTTTTTTCCCCTTCGCCTCCGCCTCCGACTCCGACCCAAGAGAGCACCAGCGTTGTCTTTCTCCCACTGCCTCTCGCCAGTCCACTGCCTAAAGTTCGCCTAGGTTGTGCTCTACGGCATCCTTCCAACGGTATCTGGGCCAATTGGGGTACCGACAAATGCTTTTTTAACTCTACAATCGTCTCCCACCCGTAGCAAGTTGCCCATCCAGCGAAGTCTGTGAAAAAAATTATATTACATAGAATAAATTAAGTTAGATATTGTCAAATTAACAGACTAAGCTAATATTTAAATAACCCTTTTTTCGGAATAAAATAATAAAATTATGAAGACAATATTTAAAAAAATAACTATCTTCATTAAAGAATACATGTATAACTCGTAAGCCATTCAGTATTCAACTGTAATTAGCGCCTGGCTGGTATTATTTGACTTCCTCTGCATATTTTCCGACTGCGTAGTTTTTCCCTCGTCGGATAGAAACGTAGTAATACAGTTTTTAATTAAAGTTCATTGTTGTATAAATTATTGTGTGTAAAAATTCATTGTCTTTCGTAATTTCTTGTAAAAATAAATAGCTTCACATTTTATTTGCAACTAACATTGCTTAGCTTTATGCAGATAATTAAAAAAATCCTACTAATGGGCACCTAGTAAACTAAAGCGATTGTTGTATAGACTAATATTTAACATTACTTTCGAGTAAAAAAAAATAAAGTATGCCGTCAGATAACTACACTCCAAGTAGGACACTTTTTTAAAAAATACCGGCCGTGGATCCGGGTCCACGAGCCTATTATCAAATGAAGTGTAAGTCAATATGACTTTCAAGCGCTTAACATCGTCGGAAAACAGAGAGTATATAGGAGTTTATCAATTTCATACTACGATTAGTTTAGGTATACTAAATTAATTTTTATCATAAAACACTAATATAAATACAGTCCCTTAGCTCGCTGGCCTAATGATTAGAGCGTGCGGCCTTCAATCCGAAGGTCGCGGGTTCGAATCTCGGCATGTACCAATGACTTTAATATTTAAGTTATGTACATTTGTGAATTTTAGTAACAACAGCGAAATACAAATGGGGAAGAAAAAATAAATAAATAAATAAATAAAACGTCCCCAAAAATTCCCAAAAAGAGGGTTGATGTCAGGCAGGCGGCCGGTCGTAAAAAGTTTAGCCAAAAACTATTTACAACATGTTCGATAATGAAGAACATGTTGTGCCGACCCTACATAAAGTGGGACCAGGGCAGAAGAAAGAAGATAAATACAGTCCCTTACCAATTTGATTTTTTTTACTTAATAAATTTAAATAACAACAAGTTATGTAATAATACTAAAAAGCGTTACATTAGTACCTATTGTAGTTTTTAGAACAATTTTTTTTTTACTTCTTATACAGAAAATATGATCGTATTAAATTGTTAAAGACAACTAATTGAAGTTTGTTTTAATTATTTTAACACGAATATTAACAATGCGGTATGTATGAATATACCCTTTCTCTACTGCAATACTATGAAAACCGTAACAACTTACTGAAATTGTCGTTTTATTGAATGAACGGTTGAAAATTATGTTAATTTTGATTTATTTCACTTACAATCAGTAATAATTCTTTTTATGTAAAGTATTCGTACGTAAAGATTTGCCTGCCTTCATATTAATAACAAATAATTAAAGTTGTTACAAACAAAATGTAATTGTACCTATTCCGTGAAATCGAACACTTGAATGAACTAGTTTTTTCATTGGCAGTAGAAGTAGGGAATCCTCTGATATTAAGAGTAATCGTACCTCAAAAGCTGACTAAACAGGTGCTTATTTGCTTTCTGACGCCCCTGGTGAAGATTATCATTTATCAAGTCACGATTTACATGCAAGATTACCTGCCTTCACAATAGAAGAACCAAGTTAAACGTATATATACTATGACAAAACACGGACATATGTATGATTCTTTGAGAGCGCTTTCCCCTTTCACGTTCAATACGGTTACGGTGTTGTGAAACATAGTGCCCTGTTGTTCCCTTTAAAAGCCTTATCAAAAGTTGCAATCTCTCGAAAATAAGTACACGTACTTTGAAACTTTTATGATGAATATATCGAACGTGTAAACATGTTGAAGTATATATAATATTTACAAACACATATATTTATATAGTAGAAATATGATAAATATATTGCGTTTAAATAAGTTGTTCTAACTTTGAGAGAACTTGTAGGTTTTGGAAAAATAACCGAATCATAAATTAATTCAGGTTATAAATTTACTTTCACTAAAGGACAATTTACCTCAATAATAAAATGAAAGATTTTAAACATACCTAATAAAATTGAGAACAAATTTAGTTTCAATGATACTGTTTACTGGCAAATATTTGAATTTCTGAGATATGTTTAGAGCTTTTCTTTGGCTACACAAAATAATATATAGATAAAACAAATGTACACCAACACTTCAAGTAGTCTATAATAAATATAATCTAAATAGAATAAGAAATCGATTAAGTTAATGTAAATTCGTCTGCATAATTTCAATAAAAAAAAATTCTAATGTCTATTAATCAAAATGAATGACACAAAAATAATTCCACTGTTTTATTATTTCATACGATATAATTTCCATGATTATACATTAACCTATAGGAACATTTCTGAAACATTCAACAGTTTCATATTTTTCGCATGTAATATCATTTTCGTTATCAAGGTTCTGACAATCGTATTGGAGTGCTTTATCAAATGAAAATACTTATACAACCTTTATAACATTTCGATTGATTAAGCTGTTATATACTTATTATGAGATATGTTGAAAATGTAAACGGGCTCATTTTTATGTAGTTTTACGTAAAAGGATTTTTCCTACAAAATTATACATAAAGTCATATCTTTATATGTACGATAATCATCTATACAAGTAATAAAAATTTAAGTGTTTGTTTGCATTAAAAAAAATATTTTAATGTTTATATAATTCGAATTCTAGAAAAATTTCCTCGAACATTATCTTCGGTCAACTGCTAGCCTCTCTCTTCACATTCTTCTTTGCCAAACTAATTTTCTTTACAATTTCTTCTGTGCTCGATCAGTAATACTTTGGAATAAGCTTCCACCTAATATAGGGGCAGCCTGTAGTAAAGCCTCAAGCGAATTTTGTGGGAATACTATGTCTCTATGAAACGTCCTCTTTCTTTTTGATTTCTTGGTCTCATTTCAGTATATATAATAAATACTTGTTAAGTTGGTTATACTTATTAACATCGTTAATTTAATAACACATTTATAATATTTATCTATTTTTTTACACTTGCACGATACTGCACACATACTTATGCTCTAAGCTCAATTCTAGGGTAGACTGGGAGAGAAAGCCATTTAGTAATTAAGTCTACCTTTTTGTAAATTTTTTTGTGTGTACAAATAAAGTTTTAAATAAAAAAATAAATCAAATATATATTTAATCTTCTACCAGAATGCACAAGTTTTCTGTCTGTTCGTTCTGGGTTATCACAAGCACAAAGAATATTTAAGAAATGATTGCCATAATAACTAGAGACTTAAAATATAACAGAATGTTATATAATATATACAGGCAATACGTCTGCTAAAATCAAACGTTTTATATAATAAATCCGTTGCATTACATTAAATATATAAATGATGATGGTCTCGAATAACAACAATAGTATGATTATTTTTTTTTTATTTGACTATTTATTATACTTTATTCTTTGATAGGTCGATTTTCCAAATTATCAGTTTATCGGATTATTGGAGCCGTTGCGGTTTTTGCGTATAAATTAAGGTTATTCAACAAATGCAAATTCAGTGCAAACAAAGTGGTCAGGTAGTGGTAAAGTGGCAATATAAACATATAAAAAATATCTATACAGTACTACTTTTTTAAAAGAAATTATACGTAACAAAATGTTTTTTTTAAGTTTTCCTTTTATTTATATGTATATTATTATGCAAAATCCAAGAGAATATTATGGTATTAATGAAACATAAACCAAACTCTCCATCATTTCAAGCAAAGTAATTACATGCCATATAAAAAAAAGTAAAAAATTATAATAATTGAGCACTGTAACACAGAGCATAGAAACGAAAAAAAAAAAAGAAAAAGTGCGACTCATGCATTAAGTCTATAGTATTCGTGGGGTAGTGAGAGGTGATCGCTTCTGTTGTAATTAAACTGAATTGTAGTGCCTCAGTAGAATAATCATTACATTAAAAGAAAAAAAAAATGTTATAAATGAAGGTAAAAATAAATATACTGTAAACACAATTCTCAGATAGTACGAATATGTAATTCAAGCGCAAAATTATGTTTGGAGAAAAAAAAGACAAAATCTAAATAATGTTCACCCCGCGCGTACATTAAGTATATGATAAAACCTTTAAACTCAATGTGCAGGATATTAATAATAATAAAATAAGAATCAAAATACTAATAATAATGTAATAATATTAAAAATTTACAATCAGAGTCCATGGAATTTTAAAATTGGAGTACATTATTTATATTTAAACTTCATTATAACTACCCACATAGCAGCAATAAGAAATTTATGCTGGACAACAAGTTCGTGAGTGCGGGCGATATAATGCGGCCAACTTTAGAACGCCATTAGTGCTAGTGCTCTGTGTCGTAATAATTAGTTGTTCACGCGGCGACGAGTCTTCTTTCGGGCAATTTCAACAGTTGTGCGTTTCTGTGATCCAGAAGTGTTTTTGTGACTTGTTTACTTCGGCTGGAGTTGGAGGGTATTTTTTAATCAGGACCTCCAGTTCAGTCATTGTTTCAATCTTACGACGAATCTTATCTGGAACAATGATAGTAATTTTGCCTTCGGATGACCAGCATTGTTTAATTTCAAAATGTTTGCGTGCAGCAGTGAAAATTTGATGCCGAGACTTAGTTAAAAATTCGGATACAGTAACACCTAATCTCTTGAGGTTAGTCTTGCTATCTCAAACCAGTTGTCTATGTTCCATATTCATGAAACGAACTAAAACAGGCCGGGTTTCGCTGGAACGAGAACCAAGTCGATGGTATACCTTAATATAATCTTTACTCAGATCAGTCAACTTCAGTTGATCGGATACGACTTTTTGGATAATATTATGTAGATTTTCGTCTTGTGCTTCTGGAATGCCATGAAATAAAAGAACTTTCCGTCTCATGGTAGTCTCATGACTGTACACTCCCGTACATAACATGTCTATTTGAGCTTTAATGGTGGAAAACGACTGCCAGACAAATAATTTCAAATCAGAAAACCCACGGGACAATGAAGCGACATCAAGGTGTGTTGCTTTCTGTATTTAATTTTAAGAGTTTTTCTTCGTATTCATGCATACGGGACCCAATCATCTTTTCAAATTTGCTTAGATTGTTAGTCAGCAGGTCATCCATCATTAATGAGAGCTAAAATCTTCTTTATATAAGATATTGGTACAGCAGTGATAGTGAGCAATAAGTACTGGTGAGTTTAACAAACACTTAATTCATTTATGTAACAAAATGTACAAAAAAAAACAATATTAAACAAAAACAACACCGCGCACCGGTATTACGTGTTTATACACTGATTACCCACTCTCAACTCCTTTAAAGCAGGTATACCCTAATGATGGTTCATTTCCAAAATAACGTTCTAACCTGAAGTCAGTTAATGGTCGACTGGGTACTAACTGAAATGCTATCGTTAGTTTCCACATGGATTCATAACTGTTACTGTCAGCATGGAGGCAGCGTCCCGCTCTTTGATTTAATTTTACGTAAGCCGTTGCTGACTCTTGCATGTTAAATACATTTTTAAAAGGCATATACGCTCTTCGTAATTAAACCTAATGATTTCATTAATTACGTTTATAATTTTCAATTTAAAACACCGAGGTGTTTTAAAATGAAAATTAAAGAAAGCAACTAAAACCAAATGTAAATAATATTATCATATATAGCGAAATAATAGGTTGGAAAGGTACTAGATAAAAAGAATTTTTAATGATCGATGGTATGTACAATTATTTCAATAAAATCATAGTTTTTTTTATTCAGTAAAGCGACAAGATGAGCAGCATACTCACCTCATAGAAAGTACGATACGCCTGCCCATAACAACGTGTGGCTGTTATACACTGCACCATATTGCGCTCATCGCCTTAAAACAAGATGTTTTAGTCTCATTACCGTAGTAGTTGCACTGCCTATGCAAACTGGAACAGTAATGTTTGCACAGTATTGTGCGGCGGCTGTAATAAGCACTGCGGTGGTACCTAACTAGACGGTCTCTAATAACAGAGACCTACCACCGGTATATAATTATGCTTAAATAACGCCTTTAAAATATTTCATTTAAGTTTATTAAAAATTTCGCCCTGCCATTTTAAAATATATGCTTTTATGTATAATATGAGTACATATCTCCGCCATCTTTCTTCTGTTTGATTTATGTTGCCTGTCTGTAAAGCTCGTGCAAGCGGTGCCCGAGTTCAATATATCATGACTTTTGCTTATTGAAAATGTTTAAAATAACTTCTACGAATATATATTACATATATTTACTTTATCGACAAATTTTTGGTTATTACATATTAAAATTTACCCAACTGCCTAAACGCAACAGAATTTTATAATTCGTTATATAAAAACTTATTACAAGCACAGTCAAAAGATGATATTAATCTTTTCGCAAAGACATTTAATAGCAGTTTTATTTTCGTGATTATTTAAAATATTATAAATAATAAGTCTTTGTTAAATTTTCTACATATATGAATAACCTTATTATGTTTAGTTTAAAAGTGGTGTAAGTACAATTTAAAAATCATTGCGTACCTCCTAATTTTATAGTTACTTAAACATAAATTAATATTTAACAGTTATGCTAACATGTAGTATATTCAAAACCAAAGAAAATTTACTTACATGTCTTTCAAATTTAATAGTCTTTGTATGTATATAACTTTATTTTTAAAGGCTGGCAATTATTATAATTCTACCTACCTTTGCGATTCTATGCTTCAATTTATTAAAATTGAGCTACCGTTAATACATTTTTTATAATCAAGTATCCCTTTGTGGGTATGAATTGTTCAAAAAATTTTACTTTGTCTATTGAGTAACGGTGAGTTCGGATAAATTGTAATTAAATGGAACATCACAATTGCTTGCTATTCACCAAGACAATTATAACAAGTCAATTAAAACTTCAATTCGTCGGTTGCCGCAAGGGCCCTTACAATATTGATTCTGTAAACTTTCTTAACGATATCAACCCCTTTCGCCGTTTACAGACGAAATTAGCCCGCCATCTTTAAAACTAATCCACGAAGATAAGAAGGCCTACCAAGAATAGCAAGTATGCAGAATTGTGGTTAAATGAAATAATATAATTTTATATAAATTGCAATAACACTAATATATGATTCAAGAATGTAGATACATAGATACATGAAGATACGATATAAAATACGCGAAAACGTATTTACGTAATAAATAAACATGTCCCATTTAAAAACGGTACCTCTAGGAAATCAAGTGCTTTGATAATACTTTTATAGCTGTTGATTAATTAATTTACCATTGTTTACGAAATAGATTGGATTGTGAATTGCGAAAGAAATATTAACTGTTAAAAAAACTGTAATGACTTTCTAAAAATAATCGATATCAAAGCAATCCTTAAAAAGTTGTCCGTACTAAATATATTAGAGAATAAACGGTCACAATATTGGGTCCGTGACTCCTCCCAAAAATAGTCACTACTTTATTCACCACGTTAACCATGTGCAAGTTAATGTTACATGTCCACGAAAGCTGTCGTTTTTGGAACACCGAAAGCTCAAGCTCGGTGGCGTTTGGATTCCTTTCTAACAGAAAGGACAAGCCGTTTAATTCTATTAAAAAACTATATAATAGCGACAAATAGTGAACCCTCTTTTATGCAATCGTTAAAGTAATTAATAATGTATAGAGAAAGTAAAAAAATTTAAACATGGAATGAAGAAATACGTTCAAAGATGAAATTGCGATGGTGATTACTCGATCTAAAAATTGTCCCCGTTTGCGAGAGAGTAACATTTACGGAGTTTGTAAATCCTTTCTTAAACTTTACATATATTCTTATGTCTAAATAAAGTAAAACTTTTGTTTATATTACTTAAGACGAAATTACTATTTCTTCTTAAAAATTAATCGGAACATAATATTGAAGTATATTTAATATAGGTCTTTCACAAAAGGTCAGGAGATTTAGTGAAGTATCGTTCTATTTAATAGCAAAGTATAGTAATGATCACTTCTTGCATTTCTTGCTTTAACACCCCATAATAATATTTATATAGAAATATCACCAAGTCAATGTTAATTGAGTAATGGTTAGTATCAAGAACAATCATTGTCAAAATAATTATTTTTTTAAAAAAAAAACAAATTTCTTTAAATTCTGCGAGAAAGCACCTTAAAAGATATTGTACTTTATGTCATATACAACATGTCTATGTTTTTTTTAAAGAACAGTTTGAGAGCCATAGATAATTAAAAGTATATAAATACCTGCACAAATAACCTCAGAATCAAACAAAGAAACTCGGTTTTTGAACCTATAGTGTCAAGATATTCTGTGCTGAATCTATTTAAATTTCCTCTCAAAATATTACTGTTACTAAGTTATTAAAAACTTCTATATTAAATTTCTAATTTTATATTAAGTAAATTTAATAAATAAAATACCGAGGTATTTTTTTTTCGCTCTTTCATAAATTTCGAAGTAATTGTTCTGAATTTTTTATTACTTTTTTTCTTAACACTGAAATAGCTACACTCTCATGTAAAATGTCGCTAGTAGAATTTTCTGCTCAAGCAGTTACGTGATTTATTGTACTTGTAAAATTTTACGATCATCTTCTTCAGTATGCTGTAAAAAAGAAACGACTGTGTTATCTCAAAGAGTTTTAAAAAAATTCATCAGTATTTATTACTTGAACCTTCGTTCAATATTATAATTTAGCTATTTTGTGTTTTAGTTATTATTTGTAGACAATAAAAGTCAACTATTGAGATGTTGTTAATAAAAGAGCATAACTTATACAATTGTTATCTGAAATTATTATAGTATTAATATTCATTTATTTTTTTAATATAGGAACTAACTATCGCGCCAAACTTAAAAGTTCTGAGTTTAATACCTAGATGCTTTAAATTTTTAAAGTCGCCTATTCATATAAGTTTAAAGAAATAAAAATCTCATTAATTACCTCTCTTTTGCCTCCAATAGAGCAAATCACTTTCAAAGAAATGCAAGTTTCAAGCTCTTCATTCCATTTCAATAAACCCGTAGTTTTTGTAGAGCTTTGATATTTTTTCTGTTTTTTAATTTAGCGTATTGAAATAGATTTTTCTCTTACAGATATATAACATTTTCAATAAAAATGTTAGTCTGTGAATAGATACATAAAATACAAATTTTTGCGACCTATCTTATGTAAGGATTATTTCTCACATATAAGCTTTGTTGTTATAAATAGTACCTATTTTGTAAAATTAGTGATATGATGCAATAGGAACGATCAAAGTAATATTTTTTTATTGTTGCTATTATATATGCGAATACATCAGGGCACTGCAGACCTGTTCCCTTTTTCTCTTCTTCTAGAATCGGCCATTAAAAAATTTAATAGCGCCATCAGACTTTTTTTATTTGACGAAGTGATGGACAAACGAAATATTGACCTGATATTAAATGATACGCCTGCCCATAGCAAGTTGGTGCTAGATAAGATGGTATAAAATGGATAACATAGTGTTCGTTCTCGTAAAATATGTCTCGTTACCTCAGTAATTTCACTAGTTAAGGCGCCCTTAAAATCAAAATATAGTAATGTTTACCATCACTATTTGGCGACAGAAATAGCAACTGCGGTGGCAACGGAAACCTGAACCAAAAAATATCTATCGTTTTAGGAAGAGATGATAGTAAAGATGTGTTTTTATACATGTCCTTGAAAGTTCAGAAATTAAATATTCCTTAATTTTTAACTTAAACACGTTTGTGAACTTTATACCTAAAATATTTATAAAAATATTTTTTTTATTCAACGAAGCGATTAGATGAGCGGGACTTTCACCTGATGGTGAGTAACTGCCCATAACGACGTCATGCTAGTTATGAAATACACAGCAACACATTGTGCTCGTCGCATTGAGATATAAAATGTCTTGTTACCCCAGTAATTTCACTAGCTGCAACTCTTCAAACCGGAAAACAGAACATACTATTTGGTGGCAGAAATGATAGGTGCGGTTGAATCATCTAGCTGGATGTTCTCCGGCACCGGAAAACTACGACCGGTGAATATACATTGATAATCTTTCATCATTCGAGGACTGATAAAGAATCTTCATTAACGTTAAATCCATATTTTTAGCCATATTTTTGTGAATGTTTCTTTGGTAATCTGATCTATTGATCGAAAAATTTATAAATGTACTCGAAAATATACCGTAGCTGGACCCGGGAAGATTACATCGACCCATGTAACAACGTCCGACGTCTGTTTCCGCTTACGTTGCACTCCTTTAACCCCGTACAGTCCTTTTTTCTTTTTCATCGTGTGTAAACGATCGTCGTCCTATTCGAAATACCGATAACGCTACGTTTTTACAATACAAAACTATAACTTTTTTTTATAGTATACAAAGTATAAAGTGTAACTTTGTAATATGACACTACGTAATATGTAATATACCTAGTCCGGCCATAAGTTCTGTTACAAATGTAAATGAATTTTTTTAATGAAGTAATGTAATATTAAAATGTATACCTACATATTTATTAGTCTCAACAAAAAAGAAAAAAATATTTTATTTGAAATTGTCGCCTTTGGCATTTATACAGGCCTGTAATCTTTTTGGCCACGCATCTATGAATTTACGCACTGTTTCCAAGGTAAATTTCGCCACTGCTTGTTCCAAAGATTTTTTAAGAGAGACAATATCGCTGTGTCGTTTAGAGTAGATCATGTCCTCTAAAACTAACCATAATTTGAACTCTAAAGGGTTGAGGTCTGACTAGATGAGGGTCAGTCTTCAGCTGCTATAAAGTACTGACGTTGGTTTCAAGAAAGGCTTGGCTAGTTCGTGCCTTGTGACCAGGTGTAGAGTCCTGCTGGAAAGTCCACGGTATATTTTTAAAAGGTGTATTGCTGAGAGGTTTTACGACATGATCCAAGACTATCTTGATACATTTTGTCTGAAGTTTTCACTCCTTTTTCACAAAAATGTAGTTTTGTGACTCCTTGATAAGACACGCCCCACCAAACCATCACCGACGCAGGATGATGATCACGTTGTACCTTTCCGACTACTTGAGCAGCTTCTTTATAACTGTGAGCGTACACTATCATTTTGCATATTATAGTGTTTTTCAATCGTGAAAATATTTTCATCGGTAAAGAGGATATTTCTGTGCCTTTCACCTGTGTATCGCGACAGAAGGCGGATTGATCAATTCACTCTCTTTAATTGTAAAGATTGATTTAGGACATCTCCCGTATATCGACGAGAAGCACGGAGCTTCAGGTGTTGTTTTATATTACGGGACAGAGTCTTAGCGGGGATCTTCATTTTTCGCGATAAGATTTTTTGCTTCCTAGCGGAGTTTCGACGAATTCTGGATTTAACAGAATTAACCTTTGTAGTTCTAACAGCATGCGCCCGCCCCAATCTTTTCTGGTGTTCGACAGAGGAAGTGTTGTTGTATTTGTTGATAGTACAATATATGAACATATTGCTGAAACCAAGCTTTTGAAATGTCTGGAATATGACCGACGGCTCCACTTTGTGGAAGGCAATCACTGCAATCCAATTTTCTTTAACACCCCATTCCATATTGTAATTGGATAATGAACACGAAAAAATATGTGAAACGGTGCAAAATCGAAAGAAGTTTTTAAAATAAAATATGTGCCCCAAATTCAAAATAATTAAGAAGTTGAAAAAAAAGAACTTTTTATGTAACAGTATTTATGGTCAGACTAGTTGTAATACTCGTAATTCAAAATGTTTAGTTACGAGTTTACTGCAAAAATCATCAATTAAAAAAATCAATCCTACTGGTTTATGTGTAAGACAGCTTATCTGTGTACAAAATAATTTTCTAAGTTATGTTATTTATTTATTAAATATTATATCATTGTTTTTAAATACACACAAATATTTAGAAATGCATTGGTTTTAAAAACCGATAGACATAAACGTTTGTGTGCACAATGTAACTGATTTTTCGATATTCTTTATTGGTCATACGAAACTTACAAACGACCTTAAAACTGCTTTCTCAGCAATATTCCGTTATATTATGTTTCTCTTCCAGTTCAAATGATATTAAGTTTAGGTTTTAAAGCTTCATTGGGTTTTGGAAGAGCAAATCTATTTAAGTACTTACATACTTAGTACTGGTAGGCTACATTTCTTCTGCCCAACAATAATGTGCAAACATTACTCTGTTCCGTTTTGAAAGGAGTAGCAGCTAGTGACTCAAAGGTGACGAGCGCAATATGGTACTGTGTATAACATCCTAACTGGCGCCACATTATTATGACCGCGCATGTTATGGGCTGGCGTAGCGCTCGTCTAGTCGCTTCTTAGTATAACAAAAAAAAATATTATTCCATGTAATAGAAATCTCAAATTATTTTCTTAAATGGTTCAACGTTATAATATGCAACATTTGCTGAATATAGATGCTTGGTATGATATAAAATAAATTAACAATTTGAACATGAAAATTCGTACAAATATTGTATCAAGTGTGAGTTTTCGTTACTATTTTAAAATTAATTCAAACAACGTCTTTGTACTTACACGAAAAGCGCGACAAGCGGAAATTGTTTAATGCTGGAAGATGTTTGCTTAATTACCGTTACACTGCATCCTTCCTCCCTCTTAAGACGCGTCAAGGAACGTTTATTACCGTCGACTGGCATTGGAATTTCAAATTTGGGAGAAGTACTTTTTACTCGAAGCACAACGTAACTTTATTCGAATAAATAGCTTACTAATGCTGCTCATAGTATTTATTCAGGAATGAATTCAGAAAATGTAATTGATAACGTAATTCAAGAACCATTGAAGCTCTTATCATTTTAATAAACTTATTTCACTTGTAGACAACAAGAATTTTAAGATCGGGTCTTATTGTGGTCATAAAAAGATTTTTTTACTCAAGTTTTATAACTTCGTTGTGTAACAGAAACTATGAGATCCATAGTTTATTACAATAAAAAATGTATGTATTTCTTCTACATAGCTTTCATGAAATGGCTTATCAATTGTCCTGATTAGGGATGGATATATTTACGCGACCAAGTACTAAAACTAAATATTCTTTTCATAGTACGCTTACCAAGTACCAGAGAAAAAGTAAATTAAGTATTTATCATTAAAGTTTTTTGTACTATTTTACACAACGCGGCCATTTATAAATGTTTTGATCTAATTAAATAAATACTAAATATATATTACGTACTTTTTCAACTCTACGAAGAGACGAAACGGGAGGGGAGTAGTTTACGTAATTACTAAAAATGATATACCATAGTGATTTATTTATAACGACGTAGCCCTAGTTAATGTGATATAATGTACGCATTGGAAAGTAAATTTTTTGTCTCATTACCCCGATAATTTGAATATTTAAGGACAAGATCTTTCAAACAAGAACACAGGGTTGTCTACACACTACTGTTTACAGGTAGAAAAAGGAGCTGCAGCGGTACCAATCTAAACAGTCTCCGTTAACAGAAACCTACCACTAGTAAATTTGCTTTTATACAAATTTTGATTTTCCTGCTTCAAATAAAGGGTAATGAACATACTTTACAGTTCTTTTAGACCTAGTTTTTTGCCTTAATATTTTAAAAAAACATACCAGGGCGCGTTGGTGATGAGTTTAACAAATGCAACTTTATTGATTTAGGTTTGTCAAGTAAACTTTATGTCTAAATATAAACAGCTTTTTTATATCAAAATATAATTGTAAAGAAATTCTAAGTTCGTATCTAAGTCAAAAATATTATCCAGTTACGTTAGGGCAACTTGATTAACTTACTGGATGCGGGAGTCTTTAATTATGTAAATGTTTACGCACGTACACTTGCTATGTTCCCCTTTTTACCAATCGATGAACACCTTTTCCACCAATATATTATGTTGTAGAAAAGCGAATATTTGAATTTGTAACTGTGGTCTTTTCTAAACGCATTTTTTGGTACTGGAATTACTATTATCGAGACATACCGGCTTAAACCTTTAGGCAATGAGTTGTTTGTATTTTATTTAGTCGATGTACAGAGTAATAGCAGTGTATCAAATTTTAGGATAAACAATTAGAATTCTGTATTAAATATTCAATAATCAAAACCGAAGTAGACATAACATATAGTTATTCTAAGTTAATAACGGTTTAACCTTGTTTCGTGAAGTCGTGTGATGTGATAATGATAAATAAAATGTTATTGGATATATAAAAAACATCGTCGATACCTAACAAGATTCGAGCAATGTTATCGTAAACGCTAGAGTAGATCTTAATTCGAAGTTTATATTTATTTTTCCTGCAATATATGGCGAAAGTTAAGGCGAGGCGGATATATCCGTACATTTTGGGACATTATTACACGTCCTTGCTGTAGACGTGACCCAGTTGGAAAAAGATCGTTCATACAGCTCATCGTCCAAAATTCCACGGTTTTTACTTAGCATTTATTAATAATTTATATATTAAGAACCTCTTTATTTAACTATATCAAGAGCCATACGACAATATCTTATAAAACAAATCTAGAAGTAGTTATGGATTTAAACTAATATTCGTTCTCGTTTAAAGCCGTAACTAATAATCCGTATATTATTATATACGCATAATTTATTTCCCAAATAAGTTCTTTAATGTCTTATCAGTATTATATTAAAATTGTCAGAAGAATAATCTTTTTTGCGATACTCCAGCATTAATAAATCCTGCTGATATAGCAGCTAAAAGCTAATGACTGTTATATACCGATTACCTTTGTGAACTTTTATTTAAAGTTCGTATTTTGATAATGTATCAATGTTTAAATGTCCGGCCAAATACACGTAAAAAGCAATCTCATGCATAAATAATAAATTTAAATTTATTTACAAGCAATAATTCAGAGCAGAACAAGCAGCCTGAAAAATACTGCGGTTGTGAAATAAAAATAATCGCCGTAAAAAATATATGAAAACTCTCATCTGTTCATGTTATATAAATAGATACTACGTATTTATTATAAATAAGTTCATTAAAATTTAAATAAAGCTCTGAACAGTTTTTTGCGAGTCAGTTTATTTTCTGTGAAATTGAACAATTACTTTCTCCAACCAGTTTTCAGTATTAAAACACAAAACATCAAACGTAAATCCGTGCAGCGATGTATTATAAAACCTTATTGCAGTATTTTTAATAATGTATGAAGCAACAATATAATTTCTAGTTATTCTTGATCCTTAATGAGTTACAGAGCTAACTAAAATATTATTCTAATATTCTTTGCAGTGAGAACCTTATAATGTTTATTGTTCACATCAATTTTTTATAAATATTTTTAAGTTTTAATCAAAACTACACATCGAAAAGAATACAATGTCACCTCAGATCTCACGTGACCATGGCTGCTACAAAGCTCTGAAAGCGCCGAGTTTAGGATACAAATGAATAAACGCAATGAAATCCTTAAAAATTACTTTTGCTATACATTATCACAAAAATATTAAAAATACACATTTCATATGAAACAACGTCGAATTTCAAATGAAAACTGCTCGGTTTTCAGAGACACAATTACGATAAGTCAATTATAACTTGGATTCGTCGGCTGCCGCAGAACGTCTACATTATTGATTCAGTAAACTTTCTTAACGTTATTAACCCCATCCGTCATTGCACGCAAAAACTTTACCTGTCATCTCTTCGAAATTAATTTTAAATTAAATCAAATCTGACTTTAAATTGATTTACCTGTCTACTAATACTTTATAATTAAAGACCTGATCACAAAATTTACCATAAACACCTGTTTTATACTGTTTTTATAGATAAATATGAAAGAATTGAGCCTCAATTGACATTAATTGGTTTTCTATTATTAACGTCAATAGAATGTAAATGGATATTAAAATTGATTGTTAAATCTCATTGTAACAATTAGTTTTAGGCAAAAACTTCTTTGCTAATTTATCCTTACAGTATTTTCTACTTTATAGAACGGAATGATGAGGATCCAAGATGGCGTAAATGTAATTAGAGCTAAACACAAAGGATGTTTCAGGCATGAAGCCCTGACAGATGCTACGAAACATGACTAAAAATATGATTTAAGATTTAAACAATGGACCAAAGTAATATAACGCTTTATCTTCTTTAATAAAAACACAATTTAATTCAAGAACAAGCTTAATATTTGTTTAAATCTACCATTAATTAACATCCTAAAAAACATAAAAATTTGTTACTTTCTGCTTTCATTCTTAGTTTATCATAGTTGTAGATAATTTATATAAAATATTAAAACTTTGTATCCACTAAGCGTTTTCTTTATGCCCCGAAGTTTAGAAAGACATTCAAACTTTCTCCAGTAAGTATACAACGACAAGTTGAAATGAGCTAGATAAGACTTCTGTGAAACGTCTTAGTGAATAGTTATAGTAAAGTAATATGATCTATACGTAAATCTACATGTCCATAGTTATTTTCTCTTAATGCGCTTTTTCCACTGACATGGCCTAAATTTTTATTTAGGCAATAAATTGTTATAATTATTAACATATTCTAATACTTATTAAAATGCATAGTTGTATTTTACTGATAAGTATTTGTTGCCGGAGATCATCAGATATATACCACGGCAGCTCCTTTTTCTACCGCCATACAGGAGTGTGTTTCGGTTTGAAGGGTGCTGTTGGTAGTGTAATTACTGGGGTAAAAAGACACAATATCTTACGTCTCTTGCGAGGAGTGCAATGTAGTGCAGTATATATCATCGTAACTAACGCTACGTCGTTATGGGCAGGTGTATAAGCTATCATCAGGTGAACACCTCGCTCGTTTCGTCGCTTAATTAAAAAAAAAATAGTTATACCACACCACATACAACAATAGTTCACAAAAATTACCCTAATTTATACCATAATATCACAAAGTCAAAACAAAATTTCAGCAGTAATATTTTTCATTTGTATTTAACTTATTTTTATTTGCAGCTTTTTGTACTGTTTGCAAAAGACTTACTTAATCAAACTTTTTTTCTTTTGCTAATTAGATATAAATTACGTATTTCTTTATTGAAATTTAACTTTATTTCGGATTCCACTCTCTACCTCTTCCTCATTGGGTACTCGCCAATGTATGTAAGTTTCTGCGCGTGAAGGGTCACAGACGTCATTGGGGACTGTCCTTGCACTTGAAGCGAAATAAGTACGCAGAAAATTCGAAGTGTCCCATAAGTATCTGCGTATGTACTAGTAACTTTTTTTTAATTCAATTAAACGATGAGTCGAGCCAGTCATTCGCCTGACGATAAATAATACGCCAGCCCATAATAAAGTGTCGCTAGTTAGGATGATATATACTGCACCGTATTGCACTCGTCGTCTGAGATATAAAACGTGTCTCGTTATCCCAGTAATTTCACTAACTACAACACACTTCAAGCCGGAACACAGTAAAGTTTGCACACTATTGTTTGGTGGCAGAAATAGTCGCTGTGGTGGTATCTACCTAGAGACTCTGTGGGACGGAGAGCATCCACTAGTAAACATATCTTTTTTTTATTTGTCACTGTGTGTATTATTAACAATACGATTTATTATTAGTCTTTATTATAACCACTTTCATAATTTGTTTCTTTGATAATTTCGATTTACAGGTACATAATAATTTGTAACGTAATCATTTCAATCATACTCCATATTATTTAATTATCCTAATATTGAGTTATTCGCTATTTGTGCTCATAATAGTTTTAAAAAAATATATTTTACGTTTAATGGCACATTTAGCTACTGCTTCTTTCTTAATTGTTTACATCAGAGTACTTGAATACGTGAAATATTACATTAATATGGCTACTAGTACTTATGCTGTCCATTATTACAAAAATGTAAAATAATGAGTAGTATAACTTTATTATTTAACTTTTTCTCAACAAAAAAAAACAACCCCTATATCTAAATTAAACAAGATGTAAGAACGGAAGAACTATTTATCCAAATTCAATTTTCCGATCCCCAAATAAGAGGATAAATTGAAATTATATTTTTTTCAGCGTGAAGACAGAGACTATAAGATTTTGATGTAATAGACCTTTGAAACAGTATGAAATAGAATTTCTTGATGATTTCACGACTATATAGTATATACTATATATAATACTTATCTATGTACTTCTATTATATACTCATGTTGTATCCATATATTACTAGAGATACACTGAGAATATTAAATATATACATAGATTAGTGTTAGGTATTTATTGTATTCTTAATTGATGGTCTTAAATAAATAATACCTGATGTTACAATAAACTTATATCTGTCGCAATTTTTCAAAATCTTGACGAAATTAAGTAAATATTCGTCTGTGTTTAGCAACTTGTCAAGATATACGTTAAAATACTCGTAAATAAGAATTTAGTATACACACAGTATACACGATATTATATATATTTGTATATTAATTTGATTTATTATAAATTATAAGAATCATTTTTACTAACGAAGTAACTATTTTGTAATTAAAGATTAGTTCAGCAGCAGCTCTTAGGGTTCAGCTTAATAAAGATCCTCACTACTAACGGGAAGTAAATGAATACTAAATTTACATTATCCGCACAATTTGATGTACAAACGTTTATTAATTTTTTATGTGGGTAAATTTAATAACTAATAACTTAAGTAATGTTACTACAAAAGGTCCATTATTATAGAACCAATACTTTATTGCAAAATTCGTAAAAAAAATTCTAATAAAATTATTGTATGTTTAGACTTTTCGATTATTTTATTGAGATAATTTTTATCCTGTTCCATTAATACTATTTACCTACTGTAAAATATTACTATTCAATGCTAATACATCTGCTAGAAAGTAATCATGTTTCGGATGAAATATGTTGAACTAAAACAGAATATCCTTTTTATATATTTATTAACAACTAAGAAATAGAAGTCGGGATAAGTTTTTCATTTAATTAAAATAGTACCGACCAATTAGTCTATGCCAGTGCATCGAGAGCGCTTGCAACCGCTTGCTCAACTCTTTATATAATAGAACCCCTTGCCCATTGGGCCCTTGTGAAGACGAGAAGTTCTGTTTTAAAATGATGCGCTATTTTATTAAAGAGTAGCTGAACACTGTAGACATTTTTTTTACATTATCGCGCTTTTTTTCCCAGTAGGAGTAAACAGAGACGAATAAACACTCACTTTTCGCTAGATGTGGTCAGATTAGGTCCCATGTAACAGGAAGCGAGCCTGTTGCCACCTTATTGGGGCCACCACACACACACACAAAGATAATTTCAGTGTGCGGGTTTCCCCACGATGTTTTCCTTCACCGTTCGTATTTCGCTGTTGTAACTAAAGTTCACAAATGTACATAGCTTAAATATTAAGTCATCGGTACATGCCGAGATTCGAACCCGCGACCTTCAGAATGAAAGCCGCACGCTCCAACCGTTAGGCCAGCGAACTACCACTGTAGACATTCTGCCATTCTATATTTATTTTCCGAACGTCGACAAGACTATTTACATAAAGATTAATTTCTAAAACCTTTGGTGGCTATATGTAAAAAAAATATATAATTATAAAAACTTAAGAGCACACAGCACATTGAGCTCGTCGCTTTGAGAAACAAGGTGTTAAATCTCGTTAGCCCAATAATTTCACTACAAGGACCTTCAAACCGGAGCATACTAATGTTTGCACACTACTGTTCAGAGGCAGAAATAGGCTCTGTAGTGATACCTACCTAGACGGCATCCGGCAACGGACCTACCACTAGCTAAACGTACCTAGTAATGTAGTGCCTAGTTTTTTAAAATAGTACAATACCTATAATTTATGATTTATATAAACAATCATTAATATTATAATTGGCCATATCCTTGACATTACATTATTACTGTAGCTTTTCACTCCCTAAGTAAAGTAAAAAGTACTGTTACGTAAAGCACTCATAAGAGACGTTATTCTATACACTCAGTACGCCAAACATTTTTTGCACATAAATGTTGATAATGCTGATTGAAGTACCTTCTAAGCGAAAAACATCGTGTATCGAGAGACCTGTATGTAAAATATGGTACGTGATATGGTTATCAAAGTTCAATAGTTTATAACCAAATATTCACACGAACTCTATCCTAATATTTGATAGATCACATATTGCTTTTCGCAAGTTTGATCACTTCACACGACTACCCACAAATAAGTAAGCGCTGTCTTATGTTAATAACAATTAGCATTATTATAATGAACAGAAATAAGTTTTAACTATTGGTTTACTAAAGGTCATTATTACTTCACACAAGATCTTTTTTACACTTCCTTTAAGAAAATTCTTGCTGTTTCGTATGAGCACCTTTTAATTAATTTCCATATTTTTTAAAAAATACTAACATTGTTTTATATAATGTATAATTTTAAATTCAATAGCAGCAAGAGAAAAATTTATATAGATTTTTCGTTTACTTTCAATACGTTTGATTTCTTTGTCGTAATTTTTAATGTAAGTACCAATTATTTGACACTTCCGTAAAAGCTAAAAGATGTAATATAAAGAGCCATGGCAATATATCGGACGTTACTTTTCTTGCGAGCTTCCAATAAGCTTACTTTTGTGTATCGCATAATCCTGCTTAGTCAAAGTGAGTTATCGTGTTCAATAGAAACAATTTAAAAGAATCATTGGAATATTCTTTCCTTTCTCTTTAACTATTTATTCAATTTTACAGTGATAGGTCTCTAGTAATGTTATTTCCCACTTCGTTATATGAACAGTAAAGAAAGAACTTCAAGGATTTCTTTCATTTATTAGTTTATAAATCAAACAACCCTAGTCTTTGAAATTTTTAAAAATCCGAATACAGTTATCGTCATTTTTTAACAGTAAGTATTAAGTTTACACTATTGAAAGGTAAAACTACATATTAGTGAATGTAATGAAAGATCTTTGATGATTGAACTTCTTCAATTGATAATACTATATATATGTAATGGCGATGATTCTAATTCACGATCTGTGACCACGAGAATCATCTATTCCAATCACTATGCATTTAATGATTTAATACGGACTATTAAGTAGGTACATAATCGATATATGCAAATGGCAGAAACTTAGTTGCAATTTATTAGAGAGACTTATGTGATAACCGTAAATGGGGTGTTCATTGCGTAACTTTATATAGATTTAGTTGAATACAATTATTATTTTTTGATACTTATTAACTTTTAAAAAAGTCTGAAATGCCATATTTCAAATGGAATACATTAATTATATCGTCAATGCAATCTGAATAGCCGTGCAATATTTGTAGCTGCACATCCATCAAAGAAAATTAGAAGTATTAGAAATCGCAAATATTTATGAAACAACGGTTTAAAAGTTAACTATTGATTTATTTGTTCAGTTATTTTAATACAGTAAAATTAATTTTCCATTTCCGGTTTTCGATTAAGTTTATTTGACCCTTTTTTTCCATTTCCTGTAACATTCTTCAAAAATTCTTAATATGCAGTGATCAAAAAAAAATTTAGTAAAAATAAATAGCTCTGATTCGAAATGATGAATGCATTACTAAAAACAGACGTAATGGTCTTTAAATGAAATTAATCATTATTTTAGTTCATGTTTATAGTACTAACATCAACAAAACATGGTAACAAATCAATTTCCCGTCGATATTAAATTGTCAATGATTATAATTAGTTCAATTTATTTTAAACACGGCTACAATTGACTAACTATACTTGTAACACGATTGCCGGTTGATTTTCGCTGATCATTTATATAATTTCAATCCTAATTTACAAAGAATTAAAGTTTTAATGTATTAATTAAAATTAAAATGTAAAATATTAATTAAAATGATATAAGCATGTCAATATGATATACATTGTAAGAAAAAAACTTTATGACAATAACAAGACGAGCGAGACTTTCAACTGTTCCTAACTAAAATATTCATGCCATTAAAATTTGTACTATATCATCTTCTAAGCTCTGCTTGTGGAGGAAGTTAGGAGTATGTAGGATTTCTACTCATTAAATCCTCTTTGTGGGGTCTCCTACAGTGTGGTAGAAGAAGCTCCGTGTAAAATAGTAATTACACTATAGGAAAGAGAACGAGAGCAGTTATTACTTATGGAAGTTTTTTATCTAAACTTTAAAGATATGTGTTTTACTATTGAAACGATATTGCCTATATATTTTTTAGTATGAATTTGTTTTCTCTAGTGATGTGATCTTTGTTTTCACCGACATGTGTGTAATTTTTTTATGGAATATTGTACTCATTTAATATTCTATAACAACGTATAGAATCGTTTTGATCCAACACTAATCAAATTTCATAGCCTATAAACGAACAATAACCGAAGATAATTAGATTGTCTCGTACAAGCGGTGTTACCCTTCTCTCACTTCTCACCCTAAAGCTAAGAGTAAAGTTAATTATTACAATACAAATTGAAATGCTAATGTTCGTCATCGATATATAAATTTTACATCTTGAATTATTTGAACCGTCAAATTTAACATTCAATGTAATGTCTATGGTATAAAAAATTTTTTTTTGGTCAATCGTCTTTGTGACACCACTAACATGAAGATTAACTAACACTTAGTCTAACCAATGAATAATACGCTAGTCAGAATGTTAACACGGCAACACTATACTTGTCTCTTTGGGCGTGGTATGTTAAGAAATCCTTTTCCTCGCTAATGTCACTGGCTACAGAATTACGAATAAAATTATTATGAGATTATAAATAATTGCAAAATCATTATTATAAATAGCGTAAAGGTAGTCGTAAAGCAGTTTAAATTTTTACAAAAACTCCAAGGTTCAAACTAATACACTAACAGACCTTGTCTAATTCTTTGAACAGCTTTAAACTTAATCATTTAAGTTGCATGCCCGCAAGCTTTACTTAATGAACAGGAATCCTGAATAATCGTATTATTTGTGTTGCTTCCTATGAGTACGATTTTTTTTAAAAAATCAATTTTTTCAATAAGTAAATATGAAATCTATACTGGAATCTACTCTATTTTTCCCAAACTTATTTTAAGTCTTTATGTATAATGCTAATAATGATTTCGAATTTACCCTCTCTTGCCTTTGACTTATCTGAAAAAGCGCAAACAAAGGAATTATTCTGAAAATGGTAAAATTGTTCGACTCGACGACCTTTATCGTCATACTGCGCTCGCCAACCCGCATGCCACGAATAGCGATATGACTTTCCTCTTTCTTATGGAGACTTGTTTAGTCGTATTGATATATTGAGATACAATTAGTCTCATTTAATTGTCGATCTTTTAAGAAAACGTTTAGGGAAATTAGGCAACTACGAAAAATCCTATTTAGTCGCTTTTATTTTATTCGACAAAGTGACATGCAAGCAAGAAATAAGCCCGCTATTAACAATGAGGTACTAGATAAGATGATGTTAAGTCTCTTTACTCTGTTAAATTTACTAGTTACGACACCTTTCAGACCGGAGCTCAGTAATGTTTTACGGCAGAAATAGGAGCTGTGCTGATATCTATTTAGACGGTCCCCGACAACGAAGAACTACCATCGGAAAAAAGACATTGATGTTTTCACACGACATAGATATTCTAACTAAATTGCTTAAGTAATTTGAAACTCATGGAAAATTTGCCACTGATATAAGATAGGCCTTCTTTAAAGAAGGAGCTAGGGCAGTGTAATACATGCTTGGGATAAAGAACGCTTAAATATAATTTAAGGATTGTTACATTTATTTAAAGGACGAAGAAACTGACATCTAGCGTTAGCGCAGGATGCTGCAGTAACATAATGCATCATAGTCTCGTTGCTGCTTAGCTAAGATGATTGAGGTTTAAGTAGCATTATTTCTCACAAGCATATCCAATTCACTTATACGAGAAAACAATAAATAATAGACTACGCGAAAATTACGAGCGTACAAAGAGATATAGTAAAGAAACAAAAACAAAAACTTTATGTGACACGGCAATCGGCCAAAGGAAGGTAGGTGGTCCGCGGTAAACGTCAGTACGGCAGTATTAGTATTATAAATAAGCAGACATCGGAGGGTAGTCGCTAAAAAATTTGCAGTCGGATACATAGGTTGGTTCAAAATAGAATAGTCATACACTTTAGGGTACTTTCCGTTTATTTTTTCTTTTTTTATTTTAAGTTATACTTATACATATAAAATGACTTGTAGTAAATTTAAAACATGTTTTTATAGTAGTTTTTTTAAAAACTTGATATTATTTAGCGTTATTTATATCATCTGGAAGATTTGTATAATTTAGCTCCATATAGCAGACTTTTTTTCCCATAGTTAACTCGCGGAGTTCGATTGGAAATCTTTCTACAGGGAAAATGAGTCACTTTTTTAGCAAAGATTATTTTTGTTTGTATTTCTTTATTTAGTGTTTTATGTACTAATATGCAAATGCGGAGGTAGTATGTTTGAGAAATGTTCGTAAATGTAGTATGTTTATATATCTTTTCGGTAGAGGTTAAAAAGTCGTAGTGGAAAAGAACTTTCATTAAAGTTAAGAACATGTTTCAACATTTAATACAGAGTAAATATTTACTTGAGGTACAGTATGACATATAATTTAAAATCAAAGCAAGCGAACACCGGTTCATGTGGTATAAAACTGCACCTTGGAAATCGATTCAATTTCCTTTTATAGTTATTACTGATCCATTTCATTAGATCAAGCCGCCTAACTATAAGCTTATTAAAATATTTTGAAGCATATCGCCACAGGATATTATTATAAAAATATTTACCTGGAAGTTAAAGAACTAATGCAAAATTAAAAATTGAAATAGTTATCGATATAAATTTACACCCTTTAAGGGTAATACCAGACACGTAAAGTAAAGATACTAGAACTCAATCAATAATAAAGAAATGATTGAAAATTTTCTTTTATCGAATGCATACGTCATTATTTAGTAAGGCTGTCTAGGTGCACGTCTTAAATTTCTTTTATTAAAACATAAGTAAAATACATATACATAAAAAATAAGTACATTTTAAAACTATATTTATTTCCGGAAATGGGCGCGCACATACCGCATGATATAATACGGTAACTATGTACTTCATCAACGATTACAATCGTTTACCTGTGTATCGATAAACTTAACTTGTATAAATTTAACTGTAATATCAATAGTACAATGTGAATTTCCTGTTGAATTAATTTTTAATCAACTTGTTTGTATGTACGCAGTATTTACTTCTCTTCCACATCCCTCTATCAGCCGCCATATCTGAATTTACACTCTTCTTACACATGTCGTCTTTCACACAATCCATCCACACTTTCTTCGGTCTTCCTCTACCCTTATAACCATCCACATTCATTCTCATTACTTTCGTTTGTTATATGTCCGTCATCCCTCCGCATAACCTGCACGTACCACGCTAACCTCTTGCTCCTCAATTTCTCTGTCACTGGAGCAACTTTCAGACTTCCTCTAATATACCCATTTTTAATTTTATTCATCCTGGTCAAACCACACATCCATCGTAACATTCGCATCTCGGCCACGTGTAATCTCCTGTCATCCATCGACTATCCACGTGTAATCAATTCAATACTAACAATTAAAAAAAAATATTAAATACATAACCTACTAAATAATTCCTGTTTTAAATTCCAAAAAGGTATTACTAAGAAAACTTTGGGAAAGTTGACAGCCGTGTTAAGATTTTAGAAGTAAAGTTTCCCGTCTTCTGTAGCTTGAAATACAGCAGGGAGTAATTTATTTTACTTAAAGTCAACAATTTGTTTTCTCTAAAAACAAATTATGTACTGTATTGAGTATATAACTATAAATAAAAGATAATAGAATTTAAAAGATTTGTAACAAGAAATTTTCAAACAACCCAACAGATGAGGCCACCATGAACAATAGATCACGCTATCGTTTATAAAAACCTTATAAGGGTCGTACATATTTGTGTATATTGCCAACAAGTCATTACAAAGTATACAATTATATCCATTTACTGGATATCTATAATACCAAGGCTCGAGACAGTAACCTATGACGAAGTATACAACTGTATCCATCAATTGGACTTTCGTAATACTGTTGTACTTAGTAACTTGCTCTGTACTTTGAATAGCTCTGTCATTATCAACATAGGGTTGATATTGCGGCGTGGGTTGTCATTTACCAAAAGATCCCTCACCCCACCTTAATACCTCTACAGATTCTATTTTTAATAACGACATATAGCTGCGTCCAACGATCTGGAATCTTAAACATCAACAAAGCGAAGTAAATTTAATTTTACTCAGTACTTCTGGTTATTGAAATAAGAATGAATGAAAAGTAATATTATTAAATATTACAGATTCATTCTTGATTATATGATATAATCAACAGCTAAACATTTGGGTAGGCTTTGTCTTAGTTAACGTAAATACGCGCCGTTGCTCACATTAAGGAGCGTGCTCAGATGACTGAAACAGTGTTAATTCGAGTATACCTGGAAACAGAAATTGGAAATAAAATTTATTAACATTATTGATTAGCAGTAGCTCGCTTGCCTAGTGATTAGAGCGTGCGGCCTTCATTCCTAAGGTTGCGGGTTCGAATCTCGGCATGAACCAATGACTAATATTTAAGTTATTTACATTTGTGAACTTTAACTACAACAGAGGAATACAAACGATGAAGGAAAACATCGTGAAGAAACCTGCACATGAATTAGAATTTATTCTATATTGTGTGTAAAGCCACCAATTCGCATTGGGCCCGCATGGTGACTATGGCCCCATCGCCCTCATGTTGAGAGTAGGCCTATGCCCCAGCAGTAGGGACGTCAATTGACTGTTAGGGAACATTACTAAATTTAAACGATATAAAAGTTATGCTTTATATTGAAATCGTCTAAGAAAAATTATAAAGTGACATATTAAATTTTCAATTATTTACCAACTTCTTTTCAACAATATATATAAGTTTAGCTTGTACTGTTTTTTATACTTTGTAGCGACGAAAAAAACTTATCTTCTATTATAAGGTATATATTGTTTACTATGGTATAAATATAACTATAATACGAGCATAAAAAAAAATAATAACTAAATGTAAAATATAATATACTAGTGGTAGGTCTCTTTTGCCAGAGACCGTCGAAGTAAGCATCACCGCAACTCCTATTTCCCTCGCCACAAGCACTGAAATTACTGAAGTTACGAGATACACATTATATCTTAAGGCGACGAGCGCATTGTTATGCAATATATACCATTGTAACTAACGCCACATTGTTTTGGGCAAGCGTATCACTTAACTATCACGTGAACGTCTTATGCGTCACGTCAATTCATCGATAATTAAAAAAAAATACGAAAATTATAATATTTTCGACTAATATAGTATTACTAGTGCAATTATAGATACGCTTATTATAATGAATGTTAACAAAGATGTTAGAATAATTAAGATAATTTTTTATTACATTTCCACCTCACTTAACGTAAGATATATTTTCAAGTATATAATGTGGTAGCCATGTTTGTTACTGTTTTCATTTCATTTCAATTACGTTGATTAAACTTTAATTAATTAACCGAAAAGATCTCTTGCTATAGCCGAGGTAAATTTACCGGATGATATTCAACTAGAAAACGAAATTTGATTCACTGTTAAGACGACCCTCAACAAAATTAATGATCAAACGAGAGCGCTCCTATTATTGTACTTCTAAAATATATTACTCGGTTATTTCTTGTGAAAAAAAAGAACAATCCACTTTATTTTAATATAAGAAAATATTCAATAAAAGATTATTAATCTGGAAAAGTAATGAAGAAAGAGATAAAGATATGGCTTAGGATTTTCTATATTTCATGATTTCAATAGATTTGCCATCATTTCAATGTGTTACCAATCTGATATACGTTCGTACAAAAGGTCTCCCTTCACATCTACTTCTCAATTTAGATATATATATTCTACGTCGTATTTTCGTTACTTTTTTTGTATGATAATATTTATTAAAAGGCTTTATATAACGTATAAGGAAATATCATATAATGATCGAAGTGTCTATTTATGACTTTAATATAATATAAAAAATACTTTTTACGAAATACTTATCAATATTTATAACAAAAAAGTAATAAAATTTCTGCTTTCCTGTCTTGTTAGAAATTTTTTCTGAAAAAGCTGAACCAACTTTGGCTAGCCAGTATGAGAATATCAGGACTTTTACTGAAAAATTAAAAGCTCAAAGAAATTTTGCACATTACTATTTGGCGGGAGAAAAAGGCGCTGCTGTTTTACAGGCAAGTTGTTTGAATGTTTAATAAACTAATTCGTTTTCCAAAATTTTATTTGGTAACTTACCATAAGAAAATAGTGAAAGAAATAAATAAAAGTTTAAAGTTTTATATAATAAAAAATATGCCGCATATAATAAAAATTTAATTCGTATCATACATTGGATCAATGCGTGTGTAGCAATGCTCGAAGTCTATTTGCGTTTGCATTGCAACATCGTAACCCAGTTTCCAAAAAACTACGATATGACACCGAACTTTCTATTCCAATTTTCTTTTATAACCACTACCGCTGAAATAGATTAATTTTACCACTATTTCACATTCATAATTACAAAGAGACTGAACATCCTGTGATCACCTAAAAATACAGTAATAGTCGCAGATTAAAACTATCAGCAATTTGGATAACGGATTCGAAAAGACTCATCATCCGTCATCACAAGGCGTCATCTACTGATTTGGCCTAGGAATCGAACCAGTAATTATCGTGTAACATTGCAAACCGTAAGCCGTTGTATCCTCAGCAGTATACTTTAAACATATATACAGAAGAAATCTCTGTTGCCGGAGACCATCTGCGTAAATACCACCGCAGCGCCTGTTTCTTCCGCTAAACAGTAGTGTGCAAACATTACTGTGCTCCGGTTTGAAGGGCGCTGTAGCTAATGAAATTACAGGTGTAACGAGAATCGACATCTTATGTCACAAGGTGACGAGCGCAATGTGGTGCAATATACGATTCAACTAGCGTTACATTGTTATGGGCAGGCATATCACTTATCATCAGGTGAACGTCCCGCACGACTCGTCGCTTTATATTATAAGAAAACACGTTTTAAGACAAACTACGCTTATGCAATGTATCGTTAGTCCTCTTTTTATATATATTATTATTTTACATTACATTACATATATATATAAACCACAAAAATGTAGGAATAATGTCAGCATAAACACTTTCACCTAAGCGTACCACGTGTCCAATACCTTCTTTTTTTTTCAACATAAAACTACCCGCAAAATTATTATTATATAGAATTTAAATTTATGTTTAAAAAGCTAATTAAGTATTTATATAAATAAATTTGATACATTTGACTATTACAATTTACCAAAGACGACGGCACTTTATGAAAAGATCAAACGGGCTTAAGAAAATCTCTTATTTGTAAAATGTCAACAAAGTAAATTTACATTTGCTCAAGATTTTACAAACGTTCAAATCAATCTTTATCTCCTTTAGATAAAATATATCTTAAGTACTATTTAGAATACTATTGATATCCTTTAAATTTATTGACTATCGGTTTTACTTTATGATCTACGATCAATGAGTAATTTTTTTCTAAAATCCATAACTTACTTAAAATTATTAAAGCAATATTATTGGATAAACAATCGTGATTTGACTAAAATTTAAATGTTCATATCAATTTTTATGAAAAATCCTTGTTCTAAATTAATATTTAATAGCTCAGTAAATTATATCTATATTTGACAAAAAACGGTTTATTGTTATCGTACTAAAAATAAATCTGCAACCTGTCTTGATTACTTTTGCTTTGTGACTTTTGTTCCTGTGGAGCCTATTGATCCCACCTTACCTTTTATGTAGCTAATAGTAACGAAAGAAAACGTAATACACAGTAAAATGTAATAAACATTAAATTCTAACTCTATTATTATCCACATTTGAATGGCGAGTTTGAATGTTTGGTTTATTTGTATATTTTAGTTCAAAGCCCTGCGAATGAATAAACATATATATATAATAAAAAAGTTTAAATATGATTTAATGTGGTTTCAGTATCATTCCATGAACACAACAGCTATGAAACACTTCTATTCATGGTAAATAAGCTTGTGTCAATATTTTACGACAAATAAACCTTTAGGTTCAAAATATTAATTACTTAAACCAAAGCAACTTATCAAAGTCCTCCAGACAGACTGACGCTATCTAAGTAACTTAAGCAGTTTGAGAAATGTTTCACGAAAAAAATCCTGCAACAGAGTCATTCCTTTTCCTGTCTACTTAGTTCTGATTTTTTTATTTTCTATCTGAAATATATGAGATGTATGAGCTACAATTGTTTTGGATTTATAGTGAGTTGTAAAGAATAAAGGGATTTAATTTATAAGTTAATTCCTAACGCCCTCTAAAAATCAGGGTTGTGGGCTCTAGAGGCTTACAACATTACTGAATTGAATCTTTTATCTTGTCCAACTTTTTAATGTGTATTTTTGAGAGTAAATATTTTATTATTAATATTATGTAAATAAAATATTATTGTAATATTTTACAAACGTTATTTAAACCTAAAGCAAACATATTAAGATATAATACCTATATCAAATCAATAAATTTTCATGGGATTATAAATACTTTTTAATTTGGAAATTTGTTTCAATAATATTACCCGTAACAGCACCGTTTTGGTCCATCGTCGATTCAATACAATTTATTGAAAATCTTAGGACAAAATTGAATCAATGCAAATGAAATAATCAAACGGCTCTGAATATCGTTTTACGTTTGAGTAGAGACGGTAATTGGCCAAGCGGACCAACACTGAATTTATGGCCTCTGATGTGGACAGCATTGTGTACTTGACAATTACCATACCCTTGTGCTCTGTTTTTATTGGACACGCCGATAAACATTTATATGGGAGACCAGTTAGCCGTATAACGGTAATGCGATGATTTTAAAAAATTAAAACGGCGATTCAAAAATAAAAATAATAAATCACAATACAAAACAGAAATAAATAATTATTGTTTTACATATATATTTAACTTCTATGTATTTCGTATTTCTTTATTATTACATGTTATGAAAAACTCTAAAAGTCTTGTTAAGAATAATGTTTGTCATTATGCGATTTAGATAAAAAAAAATATACTTTTTGATATATTTTAAAAATCAAATAGAAAAAGCGTTCGTGAATTCTTAATTTTTTTATAGTATTATATACTGTTTTTTTTTATTTTTTAAGGCACAACAAACAGTTACATTAATCGGTTACAACATATCTTGGTTGTCTTCCACATATAGAGATACATTATAGGTGTCAGTTATTATCAAATAAATGTAATAAATTAAAAATCTCGTCCTTTAAGTAAGTTGTAAAATTATTTATTTGCTTTCAATTTAAAAGTTCAACGAAATTGAAAACATTTTTTTTTTACATACGTGATAGACCTTGGAATTATCGATGAAGCTTTCAAAGGGTGCGACGAGACTCTTTGCCGCTTAATACTGCAAGTTTATTGTGCGCGTCAGGGGAGAGAATTCCTGTGAAGGTATGTAAAGTAGTTTTATGTAACGAAATTTATAAACGTATGTATACGTTTGTTATATATCTATTTTGGTATAACCGCGATTGAAGACGTCATCGTATTATATAAGTTTATTCATATACGTAACTCAAAATTTTAGTAATGATATAATAAATAATATTACTAATCAACAAAATGTGTTTAAATCAGTCCATAAAACTCTAGTAATGAAGAGGAACTTTTAAAAATATAAAATTTAACATTCTGAATATTATTTTAGGAAAATTTCAAAGGTATTTTATAAAGAAAGATATAATGCAGTCCTTATTCTATCTACCGCGAGAAGGGAAATAACTTCGGATTGATTAAAAAGTTGAATTCGATGGTTCGAGTGCCAGTCACCGTGGCGTAATCGCATTAGTGTAGGTACTTTTCGAAATTGAAATCCAGGAAGGGCCCCAAAACATTGGTCCCCAGGCATCAATACATAAAGTTGATGCTTATTGAATGTATCTGTACAAGTTCGCAACGTTTTAGTACACAAGTGGTTTAAAAGTTTCAGTACTGAATCTTCCAAGATTTTAAATTCTTGTACTTGTACAGTTATAATAAAATATTAAAGAGTTTGTACAAAAAATACACATGGAAAGTCATTTTCCAAGTTAGATTTAATCTCAGAAATATATAGAATAATGCTCTAACTAATAAAAAAATACCTTTAATGTCACGATGGATGTTCACCGGTCGAGATGATTGTCAATGACTTTTTTTTTAATTCTACGATGCGACGAGACGCACAGAATGTTCACCTTATATCAAATGATACGCTTGGCCATAACGTGACGCTAATTAGGATCTTATATACTGCACCACATTGCGCACGTCACATTTGGATATAGGATGTAAGTTTCGTTACCCCCGTAATTTCACTAGCTACAAATACCTTGAATGTAGAACACAGTAATGTTTTCACGGTAGACAGTTTGACGATAAAAATTAGAGCTGTATGGCGTACCTACCTAGACCGTCTCCAAAAATAGCGACAGAAATGAGCAATGATGGTTTCACGCAAATGGTGAATTAGGTCAGTAGTAGACGACAATAGACTGAAATGATGATTATAATAACTTTTTTGGTACATCAGGCACTAATATGGTAATACGTAAGCTAATTTTGTCGCTTTATACTCGTATTTCTGTAGTTGAATTACGAATGTAGCGATGCCTCGAACGCGTCGGTACGTGTATTGACTACGTTTGAGGTAATGAATCTAGTTGCATGTCCATATTGTCTACGTTGCTTTGAGTAACGTAAACCCGATGAGACATTCATTGCAGCCAATGTGATAAATGTAATCAACAAGTCTAATTTAATATGAGATGACAGTACAACATGGTTTCGATGTAATATATTTCAACTGAAACAGTTGTAATGATATCGTAAAGAATTTTTAAAGCACAGTCGATGAAATTAACTAAATACTACAAGAAACGAAATCTTTCAAAATATTTACTACTTACTATTTAATATAAATACATGAGTATTTCTCCCTTCCCTTACAAGTATTTTTCGAATGCCTATATTACATAAATATATAGAAATTCTCATCTGCAATATTTAATACAGTAAGTGACATAGACAGGAAAAAGGAAACGCTCAGAGAAGCAGGATATTTCCGTAAGGCACGACATTTCCTTTGCCACTTTATCCTGACACAACTCGGACTAAACAAATGGTTTCACATATAGCACAGTTTTATTTAACTTTATGAGACATTGCAAAGATTCATTTCTTATTAGGTTTAATAGAACAAAGGTTAATGCAATGCATATTCAGTTAAAATTATAAAAAGATGAACGTTTTAAGTTTATATATTTTTAATATTATATATTTTTTTCCTTATAAAGTATTCCTCATGTCTCATATCATGAACACGTCCATCCATCACTTCCACAAAATTATGAATATAAGTTTTTATTAATTAATAAATTTCATTATCATCGTCATCACCAACTGTTAGATGTCCACTACTCGAAATATGTACTTTCCAAAGAACTCCATACTGATCGTACCTACGCAGCCCATGTCCAACAGTTTCCTACACCTTTTCCAGATCATCGGTCTACCTTGCGAACGCCCTTCCACCTCTTTATAATAATAGGTTTTAATTAATGTAACAGTATTGTTTTTTGGAACAAAATATAGAGTAGTATATGAATATTACCTGTAATGATTTAATATAGATTTATTTTGCTATCTATTTATTTTATACTCTGATATAAGCCTACTTTCTAAAACACGATCCCAAGCGTAATCAGCCAGGATTATGTAGGCGACAGGTGACATTGCGGAGCTCACGTACCCTGACAATTAACTGATTAGGGTATCTACGCTGAAGTATCCTCCGCACACTATCGGTGAATACGTTATTTCTTATTACCATCTCTTGGTTACCATTGACTGTCAGTGAAGTTCATTATGTCAATTTTATCATTTGAAATTTATTTATAATCATTTGTTAAAAAATTAAACTTGAAAAAAATACGTTTTTAAAAAGTACGCAAACTATTTAGTATAGGTAGAGATTATATTAATATTTCAAATTTGATTCCTAATTACATTAAATTTTTTTCCTACATTTTAAATTTTATAAGAAGGGTCAGCAAACGAGAAAAGTGATCACTGACTCCCATGGACAGTCGCAACACCAGAAGGGTCGCGGCTGCGTTGCCGATCTTTAAGGGAATAATACGCTCTTTTCTTGAAGGCTCCCATGTCTTATTGTTTCGGGTCATATATCCTAATACTTTAAATTCATTTTATATAAATGACAATGAGGTTGTTATTGAATGAGTTTGAAAGCTCAAAATAATCTGGGTCTCAAATATTAAATTTAAAATACAGCTATGCTGTTATGGCAGCAGACTTACAATATAAGTGTGGTGTGGTAACAAGCAAGACGAGTTTAAAAAAATTCTGCCACTATCCAAACTCCACAACATGTGACTTCGGAATCAACCCGAAGATCTTCGTGTTACGAAACAAGCGGTTAACGACCGAACTAAGGAGGCAGATACTAATATATTTTATTTACTTGAAATTAACGTATGTGCTATATATTTTATATAATAAATAAAACAATCAATTAAAAACACTGATCAAAATTATTATATGGTGAAAAGTCATCCATCGTGTAACATAAATAATAATAAACAGGCCGTCTTGTTAGCCTTCAATTTATCCTTAATCCTTTACAAGTTTTAATTTCGGTAATAAAAATTTATGGAGATTCAAATAAAATTGAATAAAGGGAATATTTAAAATTCTTTTATTTGAATTCACCAATACGGCCGCATTGTGATGAAAGTGGGGAATGTTCTGAAGCCGATGCACAAAGCCCGCACGACTTAATGGAGATTGCTATTCTTGCAAGTTTCAAAGCATTCTTTTTTAAACGCACTCATAATCCACTTGCTTTCTTATCATACAAAACTTCAGTGATGTTTTGTTACTAAATACATGATTTAAATATTTAGACCGATGACTTCGGAATGTATAAAAAGCAAGTAACTATCATAATAGGAATATCCAATAATAATTTTCAGATGGTCCGGACTTTTTGACTAAATACTTCTATTGCCTCATCTATCAGCTTCTATTTCTGCACAAAGGACGCTGTAACTATTAGGGTTACTGGACTTAGGATCCCAAACCTTATAATAAAAGAACGCAATGTAGCACTTTTAAAAATTCTTATTGGCACCTACTATTGTTAAGGATATCGCTTTCCACTGAATATACTTTTATCGTTATTTAAAAAATTCTTCATCTTTCTCTATAAATATTGTTTACAATGTTAAGGATTTTTGTAAGTGTGTTTTATTTAAATCGCATAGCCCAATTCTATAAAGTTCAAATTGAAGTTCGGAGTCAGGTGTCTACAAGTCTAAAATATTCAGGGCTTGAATATATAACATAGCATAGCCTCATCAACAGTGTGCCGCTCTTTATCATAATTCATAGACAACCAAATACTCTCCATATCGCATGACCCATAGAATTGGCTTAAAAATTTATGGCTAATTTTCAAAAGTACCTATTTGTTCCTTAAGATTCAATTTTTAAGTTCCCATGTAGCTTAAGAAAATTAATGTTTTGACTAGAATGTATCCGGTTAAATTCCTAACTTTAAACACTTGGAAGCTATCTTAAGCTTAGTCTAGCTCAAGTTTTCGTCCTATTTATACTTTAAGATGTTCTAAAACCCTAGTTAATCTCTTCTCTTAACCATTTTACTATATTCTATTTGAACTCTTTAATTTCGCGCATAGCTTAATAAGATATTTTGTTTAGTTATTACTTAATATATTATATTTCAATGTACCATAAGATAATAATGGTGATGTTTAATATCAAAATCACAATTTTAGAAGTGACGAAGTCAATGTTGCATATGCTATTTCCTTTTCAAAATTTTGTTTTGTTGAATTATTGTATTCGATTATATCCTTTTATTATTACGGTTTTACTATAATAAAAAAACCTATCGTAATAATTAAGGTAGAGTGATATTTTACTATTATATTTTCACTACCAAAAAAAAAATTTTCTTTTACATTTTGTTTATACACCATTTAACGACGAATAACTTATTAAAACAATTTAAAACTTTAACAGCTGAAACTGAAATTCCGGAGGGCCCTCCCTCATTTGGCGTTATGTGAAGCCTCTCATTACCAACTTATAACGAGTAGTCTACGTTTTGCTACGAATCATTACGTGTTCCTGAAATTTATCACCCAAATTTCTATTATTGTTATTTGAAAACCACAACATAACAAAATTGGTTTAAAACGATAACATAGATATTTTTATACTTCTATAAATACAACAATTACAACACACCCCTTCAAACTATGAGTTGTACTTTTTTTTCGTAGACTCATTTGACCTGTAAAGCAAGTTAGCTCTCTTTTTGGGATTTTTAATATGCTCGTGATTCTGCCCAGTAATTTATAAAGCTTTTGTTATTTTTTTTTTCTTATATATGATACTAACAAAACTGGCGTTCTCTTGTGTCGGAGGCCAGGAAACATTTTCTGTCGCTTTGCCAGAGGCGTTAGTATATACTTATTATATATATATATATATATATATATATACGTAAGTATATATATATGAGTTTTGCACTTTTTGGTTTAAGAAAAATACCTTTTGCTATCTCTTATACATCTTGAGAAAAATGCAGTAGTACTTTTTCCACGCTATTAGTTTCAAGTAACATTGCCCTTCCCTGAAGGACGTTCATTGAATATTAATCCGAAGCGCATTAAATGAGGGTAAGAAGTCGCCCGAGTCCCAGGTGACTGGACAACTTTGTGTCAGTGTTATTTTTTTATTGGGTACGGCAACTTTATTCCGAATAAGGTAGAGATAGGTAACGATTAAGTATATTAACCTAATCTAATTCAATTTATTAATGTAATTTTTAAAATATATATCTAATCGTCAAGGTCTGAATATTCGACAGACAGCCAAATTTTGGTATAACTCTGAAAGACCTGCCATAGTTGTCAAGTCTTCAATAGTCTTGCTGTGAATACCAAGACTTAATTACTCTAAACAAAGACAAAGTGCTACCAGACTACTGTGTACATTTCTCTTAAGAAGATAAGATTAACTTCTATGTAGATTCTTATTTATAGACGCAGTGCTCAACTCTATGGATAAATAAAATTATAGTACTATAATATTTGGTTTGCATACTTAATTGGCCATTTTTTAATTACGTCTTTGTTTCTTAAGAGGCTTTGCTTTATGTTTTTTAGTAATATTAATATAAAGTACATTAACCAGTTTATTTGCAAAAAACGTTTACTTTTAATAAGACTATTAAATGTAAATTTATATTTAACGCTCGCCAGAACTCGAGCCAAATAGCACCGGTAAATTTTACGCTATCAGGGGTAAATGTGCCTTGATAAAATCGCTGTGTGTTACAAAATTACAACCCTGTTGTGTTTTGTTTTGGATACCTAAGAAATATGTTGAATGTTTACATTTTTAGATAATTTATCAGGTCCTTTGTATATATCCAAAAATGTTTCATTTCATTTCTATGTCCCTATATATATTAATAAGAAATTAAGTAATCCTATTGTTATAACAAATATTGTTACGTAATTAAAGATTAAGGTTTTAATTGTATCACAATTGCTTAAAGTTTTATATAATATAAAAAAAATGGTAGAGTAAGCTTTTGTACTCTTTGTGTGCAATAAATTATCTTTCATATCTAAGCTAATATGTAGTGATGTACGAATCGTTCATAATATGTCCGTATATTGTGTCCACCCGTCATTAAGTATTTATGTGCCATTTATCCATGTTCGATAGCCAGATGGGATCGCATAGTTGCTACTGCCACGTATCAAACATCAAATGAATTATTCAATAAATGCTTTAAAATTTTGACACTTTATGTAATAAATTTTTTATTCTCTGTCCCAGTTGAGACTAGAAGTAAACTATTTAATATACCTCTAACTGGTTAATGTTTACAGGTATTATTAAAGATAAATAATAAGATTAATGATAAACATAGTTATAAAAGATTGTAAAAGAAAATCCCGCAAAAGACTAACACAACGGCACTCGAATTTCCCTTGAAAATGCGTACAAATATTGAATGTTTGAAAATAGAGAAATGTAAAAAAATATGCACTAAACTCAGCTAAAAAGGTTAAAGAGAACACCTTGAACGTTAAAGAGGTGCGTTAAGTATCTTAGGATTCTTCCTTTATGAACTTGTGAAGTCTTAGTTGAATACCACTCTTTTTTTCTATTTATTTCTATTCTTGATAAAGATTTCTACAACTTACTGTGTCTTCTCACAATTGCATAACGTACTTAACATGTACATCCTCAATTAGGATCCAATTACTTCACCATGGTCAAAAAGTTGAATTTTTCAAAAATATGCTATTTAGCGAATTATGAGAAACTAGTCGAAAACCATCTATAACAAGTGCGAGAGTTTTCACTGTTTTAAATTTAATATATTATACAAAAATATTGAAATATTTTCTTTCTTCGTGTTATTAAATCAAATGAAATTTCACTGTTTGCAGATCTTTATATAATAAGGTTTTTGAAATCTAAATTTTCCGAACAAAAGTTTAAATAACACTTCTTGTAAAAGTAATTTAGTAACTTTTTCCTTTAGTTAGATAGCAGAGTCGTTTCTTCTCAAAGACTTAGAAAGCACCTTGATGTAATATTACTTCAAACTTTATTTAAGACTAGGTTATTCCTGCGAATGTATTCACTTAACACTTACAATCATTCATCATCATCATTGTCAGCTTTTGTTTATCCACTGCTGGATATAGGCCTCCCCCAGTTTTTTCCACCAAATGCGATTCTTAGCTTCTCGCGTCCCCCTACTTCCGACCGCTCTGATGATGTCGTCGGTCCAACTGGAAGGAGGGCTTCTTACACTTCTGCGGTCGCCACTCCAAGACTTTTCTCCCCCATCAGCCGTCACTGACACGACAGATATGGCCGGCCTGTTACCTCTACAGCTCGCAGATTTTGAGAGCTACATCAATAACTTTGGTACTCCGTCGAATTTCTTTCTTCCGGATTGCGTCCCTTAGATAAATGCCAAGTATAGCTCTCTCCGTCGCGCAATGTGCTATTTTGAATCGGTGGACCAATCCGATGGTCAGGTGCCATGTGTCTGATCCGCAAGTAAATGTAGGTAACTAACACTTATAATTACCGATAAATTTAAATAATCTAAAAATTTATTTTATAGTTAGCTGAAAATAATAATATAGCCGATTATAATTTTACATATACATGGAAGGACCGACTGCCGATGGGGCAGAAAGGTTCTCGAGTGGCGACAGCGTACTGGTAGACATAGTGTTAAGAGGCCTTCCAGACGGTGGATCGACGATGTGGTCAGCATCGCGGGAATCCACTGGATTTTTGAACCTATGTCCAGCAGTGGACATCAATCGGCTGATGGTGATGATGATAATGCTGATATACATCATGAATCTTTATCAGATACTAGAGTTATTAAAGTGATATTTAAGCAGGCATAATGGCTTTATTTACCAATACTGGTAAATATATTTTGAATGATAAAATGATAGAAGAAAATCGTCTACGAAATCTGTTTAGTTTAGTTTCAACGTGTATCTATATTGGAAATACGGAACATTTATTACTTTTCAAACTTCTTTATCCGAACAAAGTGCAAAAATTCCTGCCAATGTTGCAGAAATCGAAAAACTTTCGATCTTTTTAAGCCGATGGCTCGTCCTTTATCTTTTCTTTGTAGAACAGAAATGCGTGATTAAATCCTAACGTAGGTTTTAAGTCCATGTGTTCTTAATACAATATCGTTTCTGTGTTCTGAAAGGTTCATTTATATTGTGATACGAATCCCCTTTATTCTATGAAAATACTTTTTATCATCATTGGAATAATAAATAAGTACCTCTACAAATTTCAAAGTAATAATAAACTTCTACCTTTCAATTAGTTTTTTACCATTTTACCGTAGTTAGGACTCGTACAGCTTCTTTCTTCACAAAAGTTCATTTAACAATATTCTAAAAATACTAATGAATCTAAAAAAATATTCTCATAATTATTGTCTGTATAGCTCGAATATAAACGAAAATTAAATTTTACAAATAAATACGTTTCTTGATAAGAAAATGAAAGTTTTGTTTAAAATTTAAGTAAATTTTCGTTTATAAAATCGCGTAAAGACAGATCTATTACAAATCTATAATTGAAATTTTATCGTTCGATTGGGTCATTCGTTATTTCTATCCTAGGCTATGAACTAATAAATTATTCAAGACGCGCACAAGTACCCAATTGAAAGTAACATAAGTAATAATAGCACTTTGTCCTTAAATTACTTTTGTTTAGGCGCCAGAATTTGAGCAAATTTCACTAAGAAAAATTCTGGTCTGTAATTTTTCAGTTTGCACAATCATATAATTATTTTATTTAACCGTTTTATATCTTGTAAGCTCTCCGTTATATTAATACTGTTACTATAAAACATCATCAGCTGATAGACTTTCACTGCCGGACATAGGCCTCCCACAAAGATCTCCACATCGATCGGTTCTGCGCTGCTCGCATGCGGTCAGCATGGCTTCCGGTACCGCATGAGGGGATTGTATTATACTTTTTAGTATATTATGTAAGACAAACCTTCAAGAGAAACAAACGCTTGACAATTATACAACTGCCTACAACTTTGCGACGTAGCAACGACGTAGAATGTAATCGTCATATAATAAAAAATTTTTGGAATTTTCCTATTGATAAATAGCTTTCAACTTATATGTCTGCATGGACTTATTAGTAAAATAAATATAAAAAATTAACAAAGCATTGTATAAACAATAAAATAAATCAGCATTTTGTGACATTGCTATTTTATCATAAATGTTTTGTAGTCGTATAAAAGAAACATACAATAGCATCGCAACCTATTGTCTCGTGATCTATAAAGTAAGTGACCTGTGACAATAATATTTGTTTTATATATTGTTGATCCAACACTCACAAACACAATGACAATTCAGAGGGAACCACGTTTGTGCTGAAAATAATACAATGGAATTTAATATATTTCACCAATACTGTATTGTCCATTCCATTTCCTGATTGAGGTAGGATAAACTAAGATATAAAGTAATATCGATGAAGCTATTTTATCGTAATAACGCTGATATTATACACTGATATTTTTCATAATGTACATTTAATTTTAATAAGTATTCTTTCAAAGCAGTCAAGAAGAATGTAGAGACCATTGATATACCATTAATTCGCAAATATTTGATTTAACGGAAGTACATCTTGATTGCAGGAAACGTACTTAAAATACATTACTATTATGAGAATATAATATAGTATAGTTTTATAATTTATGATAATACAAGCAATTCTCTATACAAAGCTAAAAGGGAAGATTGGTAAAAAAATATAACTATAATATTTACCATACATCCTCATAGTCGTCACCATAACAAATATAAAAAAGAATTTTCTTAGTATTATTGCCTTTAATATTCTGAATATGTTAGGTTAAAAAAGACAAAAAATCACATCATAATATATTCTAGCATATGATAAAATAAATAATGATACACGTTTAACATATGCATAACTAAACTGTAGTTTCTAACTTTTAGCAGAAGGCTAACGTGAGTTTGTGAACGTAAGATCTAACTTTCTGTACGAGAAACGGAATCTTCAACATCCTTCAAGTGATAGAACTTTCTCGAATAGGAGTGCATTCCGTTATTGCTCAAACATTGAAAGTTAACGTGATTTATGAAATTCATCGATTGTTGGTTTCATTTGAATACAACTTTGATAAAATTAAATATTTTATAACACTGTAATTGTGTCCTAATATAACCAAATCTGTTCCTATAATTCTATTTTTATTTGAGTCCTAAAGAACGTTGTTATCGTCGTTAGAACCGGTTTTAGACAGACTAATTGAAAATTTAATACGGACTTGTTTACAGTAATGTTAAACAAAATTTTCAAAAACTGTATAATTTACTAAAGCACGTAAAGTTTTAATACTAAAGCGCACAAAGTAGATTATCTGACAAGTGGAAACCAAGTTTTTAGTCATTAAACGATTTTCTTCTTTTGTATGAAAAAAATATTCGGGCGGTATTTTGTTTCTCAGTTCCTTTTATGCAATTAAAAGAGTTTTAATTATAAGTTTTCAACTTAGATTTAACATTACCTCTATACTTAATTTAAAAAAATAAAAATTAGTTCAAACTTCCTTCCATGTTTCGTTTTGTTACATTAAAACAAAACTATCCGTTTAGGATTCGTTATCAAACTACTTCCCTATCGTAATGTACTTACTAGGTATATACGAGTATATTATATTTCACCTTTCCTTGGGGTCCGATGACCTATTAAGAATCGCGCGGAGTCGTCGGATGCAGGTGACAGCGAAACAGTCTCGCTAGAAATCGATTGGGGAGGCCTATGCTTAGCAGAGGTCTACTGGCTGACTACCGATAATAACCTTTTATCACACTTCTTTTATTAAATATTACAAAATTATGAAAGTAAAGTATTCACCACCAACGCTTTTGAATTCAAAATTTTCTTTACTAGAAAACGATGATGAATTAAGAATTAGTGCGTTAGTTAACATTTTTATATCACATATAAACAAATAACTAAATACTACTACTAAAAACTTACTTAAAAAAAATATTTATAATTACGAATGTATGGAATTCCACAAGTCGACTTATGCGTTATCATTAACTCGATTAAAATCGTAAAAATATAGTAAAAGTCATAATAACTAACTATAAATAATTATTTGCTTTATTATCGACCATTGGAAATATTTGTGGCATTCCGTGGTCAGCGATGCTGGAGGATGGTTTTAATCCGGACGTTGTTCCTTTGACCTCGCTGCGGTAGTCGCAGGAGAGTGCTCTATCCCATTTATTATTATATGTTAAAAGTATTAACTAGACAGGATATGCTTTTATGTATATTAAAAGTAAATAAAACCTCTTAATTTTTTAAATAAAGACGTCCCATAATTTTTGCTATGAGGGGCAGATATTATTGTTATTCTTGGGTTGTACATTTTTCTATAATATTGTACTTACAAAAACATTGCGTTCTCACTGATATTGTAGTTTATGTATTTTTTTTTATGTAGTTAAACGACGAGACGAGCGGGTGTTCACTTGACGATAAATGATACTTCTACCCATAACCACGAGGCGCTAGTTAGGATGATTTACACTGCACCAACATTGGTTTTGACTCCCAAAACAAATAAATTTGTATTTATTCTTTGTATTTTTCGATTTTTTAAAGTTTAAACATTCATATCATTTATTATTCATATCAGTTATAACATTCGTATCGACGTCCGATGTTTGTAAATTTACTTGAAATTGTTATTCTTCCGAGAGTCGAAACTCATTCAGAAATTCGTCGCATAGGAAAGCCTGTGCTTGATTGAAATTATGAACAATGAGTGTTTTATAACACTGAAAAATATACTGTGTATACATGTAAATATGCTTTCTACACAACTCTTCCATTTGTTCTTTAAATATACCAAACATGAAAGAAATAAAGTCTACGGTGCACTCGATACTCATATAAAGCTATTCATTGTTTTTCTATCACGCAATAATTTATAAATATATCCTTGCTACAAAAATAAAATATATTTACCTTAGAATACCAAGAAACGTCGCACAAAATGCTGTACTTTGCACAAATGACAGAGATAACGAGGAAAATTGCTTTGTTATTATTATTTTATTCACAATGGTCTTGTTAGGCTACCATTTTATATAGACATCGATTGTTACAAAAAAATATACACATTAATATAAATAACAAGTAATGTATAGCAGCGAGTAATAGAGATGTAAAAATAACATGATATATATTTCAGACCTCTGAATTTCTAACGAGTGGTTTAAATTCATATCTTCATTTCAACCACGATAAATCTTTTGTGTTAAAATTTTGGGTTTCTGAATTAATTACTTATGGAAACTGAAAATAACTACTTATGGATTTTTTTAAAACATATTTGATATTAACGTACTACTAATAGAACCATTGTATTTATTATAATATGTTAAAATATTAATTTTCGCATACCTATATAGTGGGATAATTTTTTTCCTGATTTATTATTATGCTGGGTGAGTGATGAATATATGTATATATATATATATATATATATATATAGATAAAGATTGTATATATATATATTGATTGATAAATATACTTTTTCTCATTATCATCATTGGTGCCGTGCCGGTGAGGTGCCGTCATCAAACTGAAGTGGAGCGATGAGATTGAGAAAACTAATTATTTTCTCATAATTAATGTTTACACTAACGCAATTTTACTAAACAAAAGGAATTTACAGAAATAAAGTATCCTCTCAAATGATGAAAATCAATATGTTTGCGTAATTCAAATGTACGTTTTAATTGGCTCAACGGGCGCAATTATGCTGTGCGGTCGTATTTGCAGTCTAATATGGTATATTCAAGAGTACCCTGAATAGCCACTACTAAGCCTACCGTTACACGATACAGCAGTACTTGAAAATATATTTTGATTGTGGTAGAAAACGAAAGATATGTAGAAATTTTTTTATAGGGATGTTGAAGCATTTTAGTTTAAAAAGAAAAACATTCATTTCGCCATTGCCATGGTCTCCTTATACATAAGGACTTTATTATTATATTAGCATGCGTGGAAGTACTGCTAATAAACACCTCAAAAGTAAACCCTGTAGCCTAACAAAAACCTTAATAGACTTGTTTAACTAATATTATCATTAAAATGTGTAAGTGTATATATTTATATTGAGTTATTTACATATTATCAGTATGGAAAAATCTTAAATAAAATGGTAGTAGACGAAATCGGCGGAAGTTGGTTAATCTTATCTGTTTAATAGTTCTTATACATTATTACTAATAGTGTTCTGACTTTGTTACTAATTTTGTTGGTTTTTAGTTATATATATGTGAAGGATAATTCATACTTGAGTGAGAACTATTCCATACTATATTTTTTATAATATGAAGGAGATACCGCAATATTGATTAATTCAAGGGCCAACGACATTCCAGTTGGGACTCCATTACGTGAGCTCACTACAAATGGTAGAAAAGAAAATCGCATAAAAGCTCAGGTGAGCAGACTTCGTCCTTGCGATACGTACCTAAAGTGGTACCTTAGCTTTAATTTATTAAAATGTAGGCCTTTATTGAAAATAAGGTATGCATCTAACCTTTATAAAATTGTCAAGAATAAAAGCTTATCAAAGTATAATTAACGATACAAAGTTTACATTTCTATCGTTTACAGATTTTTCTATGAAAACACTAAAATAAATATCTATATCAAAAAATAATATTAATATCGTAACGTCGTCTTGAATTTTTATCGGTTTATTATAATTTTATATAATATTTAGCATCGTAGTTCAATAACTAAGGCGAAATACAACCATTCTAACAATAAAACATTACAGCTCATTTTATGTATCTGTCAGCCATTATCTTTATAAGTTACTGGGGTTAAGATATTGTGTTCTTATATTTAATTGACAAAGTTCTTTACTTAAGAACTATAATTCGTCGCTTACCCGAAAGTTTTAATGTTTACAAATGCTCCCTTTTTCCTTTGTACTTTCTTGTTTTATTCACGCTGGCGTACCGGAAACCTAATATTTTCTTGTACATTTACATTCAAAATGTACAATAATACAGTAACTTTTTAGTTTTCATTATTTTAAAAGATATTTACTTAATTCGACATAAATTTAAAAATATAAAAAGTATTGATAAAAACAGAAAGAGGATAAACCAACATTGGCAACGTGGCTTGCGATACAGAACATATCCTTTATTCTGTTTGCATATTCTATAAGATATTTCTCCATGGGTCCCACCCATCACGCACAATCAAACCGTCACCAACAACACCCACGTCACCACACACATATCAGACACGACCAACACACTCCAGTTTTCGACATCGCGCCGCCCTTGCTTTAGAACGCAGCGCTACAGCTACACACACACTGCATACACGAAGTATATCCGCGATCAGAGACGGTTCTCACTTCTCAGAATTTCCGGTACAGTCGCTGGTGGTCGGTGAACGGACGCCTCTCTACGACGACCGAGTAGATTCGCCAGAAAGGAAAAATCCAGACACAATACGAAAATCCGCCGTCGAATATCCACACTCGAAGTAATACACTCTTTTTAAAAATAAACCGTGGAACCGGATCCATGAGGCCAGTAACAGATGAGTTGTAAGAGTCAACACAACTTTCAGAAAACAGGTATAAGATATTAGTATCTGAAAACATAACGTCTATCTTGTCGCCACTTGTCACTACTCGATAACCTGGAAATAGTATAGGCAAAAAGAAATAAAGTCGATGCTCTCAAATCGTTTTCAAATTATTTTCATCTGCATTTATCTTTTAAACCTTAATACTAATAAATTTTTAATTTTAACACCACAGTAATAAGTAATCGTTAAAATGTTCTTAAACTGATGTTCTAGCGAAATTTCCAAATATGCTATACACCCTATCCTGTATAAAAAATTTTAATTATTAATAATAGAAGCCAATTAATGCGAATCAATTTAACCGTTAACCTTATACTCTAGATTTGAAACTGTTAGCAAAACTTTGCTAAGATCGCTTTTTAGCTTATGCTATAGCTATGCTAATACTTTTACTTCTCTTATCGGAAAGTTTATTTTAAAAGTTTTCCAAATAATAACAGTAATATTTAAGTTTAAAAATGTTAATACAAGTCTAATATTTATTAGTTTTAAATTCAACTTCGGATAAAAGAAATATATCTCATTTTTATGAAATACATCTTCCTTCAGTTTTAATATAAAGCACAAAATACCAATTAATTATTACATGGTCTCATAATATTTAACGGGTTGAAGAAAAAACAAAAAGCCAATAATTCTATAAAAAATTGCTAGTGAAAAATAATCTATCGAAATTATCAATTTTTTTTTATTTAACGCATTTAATGCATATTATTACTTAAACTTGGTATAATGATAGCAATACTAGTATTAAATGTATTGAAAATGTTCTGATCGATTAGAAACAATTTCTCTTATTTTAATAAAAACTAAAAGTAATACTTGTTTTCTTGAAATTAGATAAATGTGATTGTGACATTCAAGAAGAAAGAAACGAGATTTCTCCCAAAGGATAGAAAACTTTTCTGATTACGTTTAAATTCTATACAATTTTACTTTCTCTCTTATGTTTTTCCCCCTTCTAGTTTTAAACTATTCCTATGGTATCCTTATCTACTTCTTATAGACAGAATTAATCAAAAAAAGTCTTAATTATCACCAGAAATAACTTCGTGACATCACAAAATTTAAAGAAAAATGTAATGAAATTTTCATTAACAAATATATAGAAATACATATTTTGAATAAAAGTAATTTTGCAACCTTTTCCAAATAAAATAAAGAATAAATATTATACAGAAATACATAGAACATATAAGTAAAGATTACTTAGGCCAGAAACCCAATATCAGCAACAGTAAAGTGAGTGCTTAGTACCATTAATGAATTATTCAGGACCGAAGTAGTATATATTAACTTAATGCAAGAGACCGCCGCAACCGCGCTTTTATAAGCTCTTCTGCTTTATTTAAAATTGTTCGGGTTCAAATTTGCAAAAAATATTTACTTAGTTTTTTAATTAACATTTAGCGTTTTAAAAAAACTTTTTTAACAGACAATTTACGAGCAATATGAGAGCGATGGGCCATAGTCACCACGCGGGCCCAATGCGGATTAATCTTTCGATATTATTAAGCTACCTAAATATAAAATATATATGTAATTAACAAGAAACTTACAAAATAGCTCTGTCATATTGAATTTTCGTTAAAACAGATACAAATTACGAAAAATGATATTTTGGAGTGAAACAATTGTATATTCTCGGTCATTCTTTTATGGGAATAACATATTTTTATGACTGTTAATAATTTATCAACTCTGGCAGAAAGGTTCGGTGTCTTGGACGCGGCATAGCTTTATAAAAATTATCCTTTTTTGTATATTTTTACGTATATTATTTATTTTTCATAAAGTTACTTTGGCACCCAATTCATGCATATATAAATATAAACTTTCTTGTTGATAAATCCATTGATTTGATGCTTCGATATTCATTGATAGAAAAACCTGACCATGTCCAAAAATAAATATATTTACCATACATACTTAGGTACTAAAATGTATTGATGATTTATTAAAAACCTCACTTGCTCCATAATTTTTAAACTTTGAATCTATTTATTAACCACTGATACAATGTTTTTAAAATAGTGTTAAGATCTACATTCTAACATCAAGGAGACCATATTTTTTAAATTAAAATATAAAAGATTTTAGTCATAGAAATAAGCAGTCCCGTTTAGATTTATCCAACGTCATTTATTTCATACAGGCACTGAGTGCCCCCATCGCAAATACGGTTGCAGGACCCTTGAATGTTAGGGTCGGGAAGTCGCGCCCCCTCGCATTAGTAAAACGCTCGTGTCTGTATTAGAAGTAAAACTCTCATTAAATTATTGACGCGAATGAAGATATTTTTTTAAATCTTGTAACCAAGATAAATAAATACATTTTTTGGCTATATAATCATACTGTACAAATACAGAAAATTTTTAACATAATTTTCAAATAGATAAAAATAATATATACAGCAGGTTGCCAACGTGTACTGGCTATCGTCTGTGAACCAGCATACGAGCTGATCTCGTGGCTGCTGATTTAATATATAATAATTTTAATATAATTAATAAATATAATAACTGATTTAATTTTCTAGTTCCAAACTTTAACTTCTTTTAACGAAACTTAGATTCAATAGAATTTTTTTTTTGTTGTAATTTACAGTTAACACCAAGAAGTCTTGTACTACCATTTCTATGGGCTTTTGTATATTTGTATTATTGTTGAGCTAATAGCTTAAACTTTATAAGTTACAAGGCGATGGTTGATGCAATATAGTAATACGAGTATAGTTGCATTGTATTTAAAAAATATTATTAATAAAATTTTATCATTATTATGAAACGGCTTTCTTTTATTCGCGACCTTGCTTTACTTACCGCTTCATCATGTTAAAAAATATAAAAAACGCTTTTCTCAATTCTGTTTAATCTTTTTTTATACACAGCTAATTTAGAGACCTCATTTTGTTACCAAACTTAACTCACTATATACTTTTATGTTTGCAAGTTCTTAATCGCAAACGAAGCGATCGTTACATAAGTAAACGTGCAAAAACTTTAAATGTAATGAAAGCAGTCGGCATTGAATAATGGAAATAAGGGACGCACGTAAGAACAGTGCCTGCATTCAACGACCCTAAATAATTCCCTTCAGTTCCAGTTATCACGCACCCTTAATCCTTTTGCTGATTTCACTGAATTTAAACATGAACTAAAATAACGTTTAAAATACGCTGAATGTCACTATAACGTGTTTTTAAGCGACAAAGCGACGAGAGGTCATTGGATATAGGGGGAGCCTTCAACGGTGCATGATGGACAACAATACAATGCAGATTGGTGAAAACTAACTGTGAAGTAAATTTGAGGCGAATGGTAGATAATTACTCAGAGGATAGGACCATTCGACTCTGGTATGCCGGAGCTGAATGTATCAAATAAACAACCAGAGCGTGCGTACAAGTTTCATTAGGGGGTCTATTATTCTGGAATCTTCTCCTAAACCCACTATTGAACGACATAAAAAAATGGTAAATACGTACAAGCATTCTCAGACGACCTGGTCTTGATTGTTCCGGGGGTTACGGAAAAAGATATTGAGCAGAGAGCCAATGTAATCCTCAAACATGCTCGAAATTGAGGGATTAAGCACTATTTAAAATTTACAGCACACAAAAGTAAAGCTGTACTAATTACAAAAAAAAATTAAATACGATCTCGCAAGACTAAATATGGGCGTGGAGAATATTGCGCTCCCGAAAGAAGTTAAAATACTTGGTTTGACAATTGATAGCGATCTGACCTTTAACTCACATGTCAAAAATTTATGTCTGGGGGTCTAGAATATCTACCGCCAGTTATTGAGAGCAGCAAAGATAAATTGAGGATTAAACTTAGAGATAATAAGGATCATATATATGGCAGTAGTTGAGCCGGTGATTATGTGCAACCGCATGGTCACCAGCAGGCAACAAACAAAAAATTTGTGCAGAAGCAAGTTAACGCAATCCAACGCAGCTTTGCACCAAAAATTGTTAAAGCCTACAAATCTACCTCTAAGCATTTAATTTTGTTTCTAACGGGGCTGCTTCTCTTGCATATTAGAATCCGGGAGGCAGCTCAACTGTATGTAATAAAAAGGGTTTTTTTTTATTAACGTGATGTAACAAAATGCTGACGGAACTCACATCCCGAAACTAAAAGGGCCGGCAACGGAATATGTTGGACTCCAACCGACTAAGAAGCTTCACACGGTGTTCCACCTCAACCAATATCCACGAGGGTCACGGGAGGGATGCGAACTCGTCCGCAACCCCCGCTTGGCACCCGGTTTGAATGGGTCCACCTCGAGTACGGATATGAACCACCCCTCCCATCAAACAAACCCTACCTGACGATGCATTGGAACACAAGATGCGCCGCCAAAGTCACCTCGGAAATCCTGGCAAAGGGAGGTGCCGGACCAACCGCCTATGTCGGTCGCGACGCCAGGTTCCTCTGCCGGAGAGTAAAAAAGGGATATACCAACAAAATTGTAAAACATAGAGAATTAGAAGGGAAAACGTCATACAGCAACATCATGTATCCAGCAAATCAAATAGGATGAAAATTTATATGCCTAGAAGACGAAGCATAAATTGATTCAATAAATGAAGATATGAATTATACATATACTGATGGAAGTAAAATAGATGGAAAGGTTGGAGCAGCGTACACAGTATGGACAGAACAGGGATAGAGAAATTGGGATAAAAAAAAAATAGAACTAGAGAATTATTGGACCCCATTCCAAGACGAATTATTAGCAATTTATGAAGCTACGAATTTTATATTAAAAAATAAAAAAGATTATAACAAAATCCTAAGTGATTCGCTGTCCGCTTTATACGCAATAGCACAGAACGTCTCCTACCATCCCCTTGTAACAGATGTTAAGAAAAATATATTATAAATAAATAACCAAAACAAAAAAGTAGAATTATATTGGATTATAGCACACAGAGGGTTAGTAGGAAATAAATGGGCAGATATGCTTTCAAAAGAAGCTGCTACTAATATCAATACACAAACCACACTATGATAAATGTCCCATATCATTCATCAAAGGAGAAATACGTAAAAACTCCCTTGATGAATGGAATGATCGATACGAAAATGGCAAAACAGCAAGGACGACTAAGATTTTCTTTCCTCATGCCATTAAAGCATACCCTACAATTCGAAAAATGACATTAGATCCTGTGTTTATACAAATAGTCACAGGACACGGCGGGTTCTCTAAGTACTTGTATAAATTCAAGCGTAAGGAGAGACGGCGTGTGTTTGTGATAAAATCAGGGAAGAAAGCAGTATACACTTAATAGTAGAAAGCTCAATATAAGAAGTAAAACAAAATCAGTTGGAAATAAAAGCTAATTATTTAAATAATTTTAATAACGTACAAAAATGGTAAAAATAAATTTATAAACTTTTGCAAATATGTAACAAAAGCTCTAATAGAAAGAAATAGAAGAAAAAAATAGTAGTACTGTTAACTATTGTACTGAACTGATAGATAAAAATAACATAAATAGACATAATAAATATAAGCACAATACAAATATCAGCAGTAGGATGCAAATAAATTAAATGAACATACATGACTAATGGTACATAAAGAAAATTGTACCACCGTCATGATGGTAAGATTTGTCACTGATTTCCTTGTTTTGTCACGAATAGTTATCGAACTTATTTATACCATTTACAGAGTATTTAAAACAGTTAACAAATATGCTTGTAAATGTTAATAGTATCAGTAAAAACGTAAAAGACTTCAATAATTAGACGTAAATAAAAATAATAACAACAATATTATTTATTGTTTAACATATGTAAACAAAACAATACTACTTTAAAATAGTAATGTACTTTAATATCATGTAAGTAATATTGAAATTGTCCAAAAAAAAAAACAAAATAACTATTTACTTTTATAAATAAATTAAAAGTATTAATTTTTAATGGTTTTAAGTTTGTCTCTTTCTCTTTCGTAGTTTCGGTTTATTATTGATTGTAGTGGAGCTCATTGATTTTAATCTACGCAATCAGCATTTAACATTTAATGAATGTTTTAACAATGCCCAAATTTAAAACGTCACGAGCATTTTGGTAATGGACGCAGTGTGGAGTCGATGTACTAAGTATATAAGTTGGTGGAAAATCATCGACACTAATAATCATAGATGAATATATTATGAGGATTAAATTATATTAAATAAGTAATCTATTTGGAGAAATCAATAATATTTGAATCCTAATTACGTCAATAATAAAAATTAAATCAAGGTTATCAATACGGCTAAAGAAAAATCCTTCAATCCATTCATCACTCTTCGGCAATACACTACTCGATCTCGATCTTGGTTTATACAATGGTCACCTCTATGTCGTTTACCTGAAGGTAAGTGCTACGCCTGATCATAACAATGTGGCGCTAGTTAAGATGTTATACACAGCACTACCAGTATATTGCGCTGATCGCCTTGAGGCAAAAAGTTGAGCCTCGTCAGCCCTTAATTTCACTTATTACAACACCGTTCAATACGAAAGACATTAATGTTTGCACACTACTGTTTAGCAACAGAAACAAGCGCTGCGGTTGTAACTACCTAGATCTTTCCGGCAACAGAGACCTACCACCAGTAAAAATATAATAATGTCGTAAAATGTTACACATTTTTATTATCGTAGTCGGGCGAACGATGAATGCACGATTTTTTTCCTAAAATACTTTGTAACCCGGTTATCCATTAATTTTTCCGGGTACATACAGCAAGACGTCTATGCTCATGTACTTCCGCTCCAATGACCGCCCGTGTGAAAGTTTATCGCCCTAAATCCTCACCCTGAAAAAACGTCGCATAAACCATAAGTTTATTTCTCTTACATACAATTTGACCACACGTCAGCAGTTTTTTATTAATCACTGTATTATAAATTTTCATACACACTGCATATATTATAAAAAAAAACAATATATTTTGAAAAATGTTTAAAAATAATAAATATGTACTATTCATAGATTAGCTTTAACAATATGTTTTGTATCTTGCTTATTATAAAAGGTCTAACAAAATAACCAATACGAATGATAGTGCGTAGTTGCGGGAAAACACATGAATTATTCAAAGCTTAGACCGTACATATCAAGTTTATAAGCAAGCCGCCCCATATCAACAGCGTCATAAAACCCTAGCCAATAATTGTAACAAAGTTTCCGATCATTTACATTTCGCGAAACCAAAACTTAATGTAATTTCATGACATATATACAATGTTGACTATTTCGCTTGCTACCAGCAATCAGTAAAAGATTTTCGCGAATCTTCTAGCCAGTTTACAGCCTCATTTTCATCTACTGCAATAACAGAATCACTGTTTTCAGGTAGTCGTTCTAAAAAGAGACAAAATATTCTGGACTACCACACTTCACTATCTACAACTTCGTTGTCACTTTAACATCGTATGAAATTTAAGTGTTAACTCATTCTATCTAAAAAAACTATGATTAATTGTGGAAGCAACTTATCAACGTAACTTACACGAGCGAAACCAATTAAATAACAAAAGCCTGATTATTTTTACGACTTGCTTGGTAAACCAATCGCAGCAGAACTAGTCAGCTCAAATACCATTCAATTAATTCAATAGCCACCCTCGGAACGGAGCTGATTAAGAAACGATAACTGAATATGACAATACTGGATATTATTTATAAATCCAGTTAGAGTAATCCAATCTCTTTTGTTAGATCCCTGTTGGCGGAGACCGTCAGGTAGGTACCACAGCCGCTCCTAATTCCGGCCGCCAAACAGTATTGTGCAAACATTAATGTGTTCTCGTTTGATAGGCGCTGTATTTAGTAAAATTACTGAACTAACGAGACTACATCTCGTGTCTCAAATTGACGTCCACGAAGTGACGCAATATATATTATATACCTAACTAGCGCCACATTGTTATGAGGAGGCATATAACGTAACACAAGGTGATCGCCCCAGTGGTCTCGTCATTTCGTAAAATTAAAAAAATCTAAGTGTTAATCATACATGGTGTATTATGACATGCGTACATGCATATATATATATATATATAGCTTGGTGGAATGAATGTCCAAAATAATTATATTAATAATATTACTTAATCTATTTATTTCTTTACCGTTTATGTTATATTGATGATGGTTTTTTTAAAAAAAATTGCTTATTTAAATTGCACGTGCTCCTTCAGAATAAGTATTCATAGCAACATATGTTTTGACGGTATATTCATAATAAATGGATATAGCCAGTTTCATGCACTATAAAGTAAGAGAAAATTTTTCAAAAAAAAATTGCCGTTATCCTTAATAATTATCTACTCTATAATCTACAATAAACCGATATCGACAAACAGATACTTTCCGAAAAAAAAAATTTTGTTTTTGTCTCCCAACATCAATCTAAAATAAAGCTATAGTTCGTTGCCTATATCCTATTGGCATCCAGCAGACTTTTATCTGCTGATGAATATAAATTTATTAAAATCTTTTAAACAATTCTTTGATGATTATTTTATAAAGACATTGTAGTCCAGTAGAACTATGGTTATGATATTGATCTCTTCGGACAATCCCTTCCTGTTCTCAGAAGTAAGCTGCACTTAGTTTTGCAGCAACCATACTTACATCTGACATTCCTCGTTCGTCTTAATTATATAGAGATATAGGTATTTCTACATTAATTTAATTTAAGTATGTAAAGTGTTTCATTGATAGGAGCGAATGATGTACACGTCTACAATGATGGCTATAAATTGACAAAAACCTTCTTCTCTCTGATGATCAATATAACTTTGTATCACAGCTGATGTTTCAAGTAAATAAATAAATGGCTAAGGAATGCTTTAGTTCACCGGTACTATAAAAAAGGACCATTCATGCGTCATTTTCTCTAATTATTATGCTACTTTATAATTTTTATTTAAGTGATTACCAATCTTATTACAACTTGTAATTTACAAGTACTATTGCTTATACAGACAAAACTTTCCTATGTCGGATACTGAAACAGACTGTTCGAAAATGTGCGAGGATTATTCAGAACTATTGTTTTTACATAATTCAGCGCCGATTGCCGAGGCCACATTTTATCCAACTTCCTGCCAATAGGAAATATTTATAATATTAATATGACGTTTAATAAGATAAATGGGTTAACGGTTTTATTATTAACGTGATCTGTACAACTCTGCTAAAACGTATCAAGCTTTACAGCGCCGTATTCTTCATTAGAAAATAATATAGCAAAGGTAATATAAAGGTAATAAAAAGGTATAATCGTCGATAGCTCTTAATCTATTGTTTGAAACAAAATGTATGCTTAAATTATTTATCGTGATCAATGTAGCAAACAGAATAATACATTTGTATCACATTCGACTAGTTTATTGTAATAAGGATTTAATTCAAACAATGCAATCGAAAACAGTCTAGACTGTGTGAATGCTCTTCCGCTAGTCAAGAAAATGTGAAACCGACTCCCACTAAGACACTTATCAAGACTAGCAATTTCGACGACTTTGTTAAATACAATGGGCTAATATGTCAAAATTATATAGTGTTAAATAACTGTGAAGTCAAGAATGGAAAAGCAAGACCGCCGAAATTACTGGTACAACCCCCAAACCTCTATGTTATAAGGCGCGTAGTTATTATGCTATGGAGGTAGTTAAAATTGATTATAGAAGTGGAGTTACTTAAGTACATGTATGTTATCATGTTTGAATTTATATCATAGACATGGGTACGTCCAGCTTGGTTTACTCAGGTAACGTAGTAAACTAAAATAAAATAATCAGATACAAAAACGATTAAGATAAAAAGGGAAAAAATATATAGACATATAAAATATGTGTAATTTTTTTTTCAAAGAATAATTTTTGAACTACAATTTGGAAAACAGGTTTCCGTTGCCGCGCTGTGTGATAATTTCAGTAGAAATTAGTTAGTTAATTATGTTTAGTATAATTTCTATTTAATTAAGGGAGTTAATCTATTCAAGAAGTGAAGCATAAATATATGATATAATTCTCAATTATTTTCTATTGCATCTACATTTAAATTTATTCTACTTAACTATGAAGCACCGATTTTAAACTACTAACTTTTTAGGATTACGTTCCTTTATAAAACACCATCCCATATTGAAAGTAACATCATCATGAAGCGCGTCTACTATATTCATAATTAAATTAAGAGTAAAAGAAATTTTATTTATAAAAGTAGAGGTTACCATTAAACTCTTAAAATAATATATAACAGACAAAGTAGAAACCCTTTGTTAGCTTTTTAAATAAGCTAATTTCTTCCTTACCTTCTTTCTTATGATTCAAATTATAACAGCCATTGTATTATGAAGACAAGGGAAGAAAAGACTTTTACTTTTCTTTTCCTTCATTACTCATTGAGGCGTTGTTAATCGACGTTACTTTCAAAGGCGATACCTACGGCTTTAAAAAAATTACGATAATATAAACAGATAGTATAATGTGACCCATAAAATATTAATTAATAGCACAATAAGAAATGATGATCATCATCATCATCCGATAGACGTCCACTGATGGACAGGCCTCCCCAAAGATTCCCACATCGATCGGATAGGGATTAATATAGCGGGATTTGGGCCATTTCCCACCACGTTGGCCCAATACGGCTTAGTAGGAGCCATAGACTCGTTTGTTGATTAGCGGGGTGCACCACGAAAGTTGGCTTGGATCCCGTGAGTTATTGTGCGGGAACCCTTACACCCCTAAGTAGTAAATTGAAACTTTACTCTCCTCAAGAACTAGCGTATGTAAAAAGCTAATGGCTTAACACATACGCTTTCTATGCATGTAGACTGTGAACTAAAAGTACAATAGTAATGATAAAGAAGTTACCGAAGCAGGTTATCTTTCGACAAAGTCCACTCGAGAGACTACAGCCTCTAATTTGTAGACTGTGCACCCAATGATATAAATGTAACAATATTCAGAATAAGAAGGGTTTATCTATAAATAACGAACGCAACAGTACACTTTAAACAAAGTCGCAATGAATGTTTTATAAAAGATTCCACATAAAATATAATTCCATCACAACCAATTTAACTTGCTTAAAATAGCTATTGAAACGATATCGATCATTTTGTGTACCTGGTGTTAGGTTCCAACTATATACAGCTTTTACTTGGCCTGATATAAAAATAAAAAATGATGAACGGCAACCGGCGTTTGATAAAATTGCTCTCTACCCCTTTTTTCACCCTTTGAAACATTAAAGCGAATATTACTTAAATCAATTCTGTTTCAACGTACCACTGTAGTTTTGTACAATTTTATATTTCCATTCACGGCTACGTATAAACAATGTGCTATATATACAGTTAATATTAATCAGGATTTAGGTTTCATTATCAACTACAAAACCCCAAGTAAATACTAAAAAGTTATAAAACCATATTTTTATTTAAATATTATTCTTTCAAAATAAATTATCGTTGTAAAAATTAAAATTTACTTAAAATGAGACATTGACAACAAACTAAGAAGAGCCTGATGATTTAAAAATCCTTGAATGGTGTGTCATATACCAAATCAAGTGGAATAAATAAAGCAATAACTTCATATCTCCTCGTAATAAAAAAACTAAGTAACATTCGCTGGGAAGTGGAGAGCAAATACCATCTCTGTTTAATTCGAATGTGATATCAAACGGAAAAGTTTATTTAAATGAAAGCTTTTTCATTAGCCGAGCGTAAATAAGATATTGCACAACACTGTTTACGTATCGGGAGGACATTAAGTTGTTTAATGTGTCTGTGGGGACATTTGCGAAGATAGCATCGCAATGCGTTTTCGAATTACATTCTCTTTGTGCCTCTGCCCTGTATCGAATACATACGTTCTGCGTTAAACCGCCTGTATTGATTTGTCAGGTATTGATTTAAGCATTTCCAATATTAGATCTCTGTCCTAAATTTTCCTTCCCAGGTACTTCGTTAAACAGAAGATAATTTAAAGTAACGTAAACGTAAGTTTAAAAAAAACATTCATAGAAACAAATTTAATTTTTGTTGAGTCAAAAAATCTATGTGCTTTTGGAAATAGACTAACATAAGTACTAACGCGCTAAATGATAGTATGACCGCCTTTCTGTTTATTTATAATAGTTATACATATTATTGTTTGAATTTTCACAAGAGTTTAAGTAAATTAATAGATACTATTGTACAACAACTCATGGGTTCCAAGCCAACCTCACCTGCTCGTGGTGCAACCATCATTGGGCTAGCGTGCTAGGAAATGGCTCAAATCCCCTCAAATGAACACCTACAAACGACGGCCCCTAGTAGACTCGGCGGTACTGGACGCCATGCCGACTTTGACAGATGTTGGCAAAGCGCCAGAACCAGGGGTACTAAGAATGCCCGGGCGGCGATGATTTTCGTCAGACTACCTTGGCCCTGGCATATAGCATATAACGCACGCATACTACGAACCGAAGAAAATCTCCTTGAACTGATGGAGGTATGAAGCGGGATTTGCTGGAGTGTTGTGAAACTATCTGAGGTGCGTAGAGTGGGTGAAGATACAATGATCCTCGAATTCTGCAAACTGCTCTATTTACGGACGAACAAATAACAGTCTCAAGGTGGTGTCGGGTTGACTGTTCACAGGTCTCTTGTGAATAACATTGTACAGATTGGGAGTATGTCGAATAGAGTAAGCGTGCCTTATACTCAGAATCGCTAGACGGTATTCGCTGAAGTTCATGCAGATATACGCTCCAACCTCCTCACACTCCGACGAGAAGCTAGAAGTAACGTACGAGGACAGCTCTTAGGCCATCCATGCTTCTAGGACTCGTTACACCGTTGTCATGGAAGACTTCAACGCAATACTGGACAAACATGCGGAAACGAGAAAACGAAATGAAAATGGGTCCATTTGGAAATGGATGTCGGAATTCCTCCGGTCAAATGCTAGTCGATTACATGGAGAGAGAGAGGGACTCTATATAATGAACTCTTTCTTCAGGAAACGGCAGCATTGGAAATGAACCTGGAAGAACCCCGAAGGTGAGACGAAGAACGAGATTGACTTTATCATGTTGACCAAGACGTCTCAGTGATCAATTCGTTTAATATGGAGAGCGATCACCGAATAGTTACATGAATATTGAATGTTAAAGTTAAATTTGAAAGATGTTGACTGAAGAGGTCTACGCTCCGTCCAGAAACTGTCCAGATGCAAAACGCGCCAAACACTTTCAGCTCTAACATATAAATCGCTTCGATTGCCTGGAGAACTGCACTGTTGTGGACATATACAACGATAGGGTCGTAGCAACTGCCCTTACGGTAGAGTCGAAATTTTTAAAATCCAACCGTACTAATAGAGGTAAAAACATCTCGGATCAGACCGCTAAGTTCATGGATGAGAGGGGTAATCTGGTTTTGCAGTCTTCTGAAGACACTTCCTATTATAGGTAGCTCAACAAGCGGATATCTAAGTCTTTGACTCGTAACATAAACCAATTTAATACTGAACGTGTTAAAGAGGCGATCGGGCGCAATAAAGGCTCCAAAGTGTTTGCCAGAATATCTGCACTTGGGTAAAGCCTGCTGATGAAGCTGAAGACAGACGATGGTAGAACTGTTTCAGTACGACCGGAGCTCCTAGCCGAGGTCGAGAGTTTCTACAGACAGCTTTAAGCGACTAGACGAGCATCCGTCAACGATCAAAACAACCCAAGAGCCGATATAACTCGACATCAGCTTGAACGAGATTAGTATGGCGCTCAAACAGTTGAAGAACAACAAGGGGCCGGGTGATGATGGAATTACGGCGGAGCTTCTGAAGGCAGGAGGACGACTAGTGATGATGGCCTTTCAGAGACTATTTAACTCCATCATATTCGAGAGATTAACGTCAAAATAATGGCACGGAGGTATAATGAGGCTTCTCTTCAAAAAGGGTGACAGGACTTGGTGAAAGAACTATAGGCCCATTACGCTCCTGAACCACGTTTATAAGCTGTTTTTGAGAATCATGACGATTCGCCTCGAACGCAAGCTAGACGATTTCCAACCCACCGACAAGTAGGATTCCAAAAAGGCTTTAGTACCATAGACATACATACACAAATTTTGAATAAATTAACATAATGAAAAATATTTTAAACAAACATTTAACGTTTTCAATAGTAAGTTATTTTAACTATTTTATGAGAAGTCTGAGTAACCTGTAGTTAAGTGTTATTTAGTTAAAGTATACTTACCTGTTCACTGGTAACATTTCAAAGCTGGCGCGTATATAAGAGCACTCTCCTCAGACTAAAGCTCTTTGAACGTATGTGCTAATTAATTTTAAAAAGATGTCTTGATATAAACCACGTAGTTTTATTTATTTTAAACACACAATGTTCTTTTAACGACACATTGGGAATCAGTCATCGTGATCAAAGTTGGGGAAAAAGATTCTTCGCATTTTTTTAAGAAAATTCAAACCATATTTTAATACAGTTTATTTATATTTAACTAAAGTATGTAGGTATCATTTTTGACAAACTTTGGCCATGTTGTAGGTATGCACATGATCCCATTGCTATAAAAATTTTGGGACTTCTGATCAAAATACCGCCACAAATGGTTTTGGCAGTCCTCTCGTGATGTTAACCCGACACTGCCTAAATAATACTGAAGAGATCAAAACAGGAGGAAATCTGAAGGTGCAAGGTCGGGACTATACGGCGGATGCATTAACACCTCCCAGCCAAACTCTCTTAATTTTTGCTGAGTGGCTAAAGATGTGTGAGGTTTACCGTTATCATGATGAAAAATTACACCTCTTCTGTTGATTAATTCCGGCCGCTTTCTCACAACTTCTTGCTTTAATCTCATCAGTTGTTTACAGTAAAGTTCAGAATCGATAGTCCTGCCTGCTGGTAACAGCTCATAATGAATAATGCCCTTCCAATCCCATCACAGACACAGCATCACCTTGTTGCGAGTTAACCCAGGATTCCTGAAGCCTGATCGGCCTTTGACCACGACCTTTTTCGCACCTTCTTGTCGTATATGGTCCACTTTTCATCACCAGTTATCAGCTTCTACAATAATTATTCGGTTTCATTACGTCGTAATAAAGAATCACAAACGAGTACACGGTTCATTATTAGGTTTCTTTCAGTGAGCTCGGGAGGTACCCAAATATCTAGCTTACTTGTGTACCCAGTTTTTCCAAATGCGCCAAACTGTTTTGTGGTCAATTCCCAGTTCTTCAGGTACATCGTTATTACTGATATGCCGATCTGGCTCCATTTTTTCAAAAATAGCACCCATTTTATCCGGAATAGGACGAACAGAACGATGTGCATCTTTGACATCAAAATTTCCGTATTGAAAACGCTTAAACCAAATTTGTGCTACACTCACAGACACTGCACTAGGTCCATAAACATCGCAAATTGTTTTCGCGGCTTGCGTTGCATTTTATCTTTTTTTAGTAAAATTTTAAAATGTATTGAATTTCTTCATTAGATTCACTCATCTTGACAGTACGAAAAACCAATGAAAATCACACATTTTCCTAATTTGAATTTAGAATTATGTTCTTTAAAATTTAAACTTTCAATCATATCAAAACCAGCCAGATACAAATAGTATAGCCAAAGAGATTTTATTACAAGTTCATACATACTATAATGCGAAGGCTTTTTCCCCAACTAATATTTTGGTAAAATATCATTAATAAAAATAAAATAAAGAGAAGCACAAAAAACTTAAAGACTATAATTGTATTTATTAATATAATAATGTTAATAACAATGTTATTAATTTGTATGTACTTTAAATGTGCATGTAACAAGTAGAAAAATAAAATTGATACAATAACATTATGTTATTATTTTAAAAATATAATCAAATTTTATGAGCTGGGTAACATGACATTATATTTAAAATGTTTGTTATATATATTTAATGGACCGAGGAAGGAAACTGATGCTCCCATTATTGCTGAATATCTCAGCAAATAAGTTACTAAGCAATATTATCTTTATTTAAAAAAAAAAACCGTACATTATTCTTGCAAATGTACTACGTCTGAAAACTATCTTATTCTGACGATGCCAAATTATAACCGCATTGCGCTTTGGTGGAATGCGATTTTTCAAAGTTCTTATTTTTTACAATATTCTACTAACCACGATAAACTAAGACACCGGTAAGTATAATTATACTAAATATACTATATAATTACACTATATAATATTTATAATTATACTATATAACAATTTTATTTTACCTCATATGCTGCTACGTCATGCGGACTTCAAACCAAAATAAATTTGTGCCTTACCTCTCTTTACTTAGATATTAATTAAGTATTTATGTAAGCTTTTGTTTACTTTATTCATTTCTTATTTTACGCCCTATATTATTTCAGAAAATTCAGTACTGTGGCACTAATTTGGACAATCATAAATAGAAAAGCTAAAATGAAATTCAAAAACCACCTTCAATTTGGAAACGAAAACCTTTGTATGTATCATATAATATTTATATATAAAAGAAAAAAAATTACTTTAACAATTTCAAGCTAGTTATAAATGTGAACAGTAAAAAATATTAAATTTAAATGAAAATAATGCACCTATTTATATACGAAAACACAAATTGTTTTTAATCTATCCATTTCTTACATGATATACTCCATTCATGTAGACTAAAATAACGTTATATCAGCTTCTTTAAGACGAAGCCGTCAATATAAAGAAGAAAAAGAAAAGAATGAGGTATTGGTTTCTTTTCACGTGGTAAACATACCATCGCATACCTACTCTCCCGGAGGTAAGAATATGATATGAGAGGAAATCTGTATAATGTCACCAATTATAACTCCCGTGATAATCTTCGCTGCTGTCTCTAAACCTCACCGCCACCTTTTTTATTCAAAAAAGCAACGAGACGTGCGGTATGCTTACCTGATGGTCAGTGATACGCCCACCTATAACAGCGTGATATTAGTTAAAATGATATACACAGGACCACATAATGTTCGGCGTCTTCAGACGAGAGACGTCGAGTCTCATTATGCCAGTAATTACACTAGCCGCAGCTAGTATAATTACTGGGGACTTTTAAACCTGAATTTTACAGAAATCTTTGCACACTACTGCATCTACCTAGATGGTCTTAGAGAGCCGGCAGAGAGAGAAAGACGGCAACAGAGACCTACCACCAGTAAATCGTAAGCTTAAATAAATATTAGTAAATTTTTATAACCTGGATTTATAATCCCCCTTTTTTTTAATTTGATCTAAGATCCCAGCGGTTATGTAACGCCATCCTTACCAGTGAAGTAATTACATACCGCAGCAGAGTCATGAAAGATATCCTCAAAACAATTTTAATTATACGCTTTTAATTGAGCCAAGGATTAAACACGGTTTGAAAACTAAAGCCAACCGGGATTAACGACCTGCGTCTGATATAGACATAATTGATTACGTGAAATAGCGGCCATGGTTTAATCAACTTCGCGTTTGTAAACATGTTTTAATTGCAAAATATATGTTGACATTTAATATATAAAGTTCAAATGCGATAAGTAAATTCCTTTGAACTGAACGAAGAAACAAACAGGACATTAACCGAGTGCTACGTGTTACGTATGCCCATCACAATGTTTTAGCTGAAGCTACTTATTATGTTTACACCACTGTGCTTTTTGTCATCACCTCGAGACATACGGTGTTAAAATATTAATATACCAATGTCTTAAAGTTAAAAAACAATGAGTGCAAACCAATTTATTCATTGCTTAATGTGTTCGCTAAAATTCCTATCTTTAAGAAATTTAACTTAACGACTTATATCCATAGTATTTAAAAAAATATATAGAAAAGGGTTACGATTGTACCACAATATAAAAGCAACAAAGTTTAGTGTATGTATAAAGTATGACAACAAATATTTTCCTACAAAAATGTTGCGATAAAATAATAAGTTTTTTAATTAATTTATATCGCCAAGATAGTGATGCCGCCTTTAATGTGTTGAAATAATATTGCATTAATTTATCTCTATTAATAACTTCTGATGTAAGTTTATGCTTTTATCAGATCCCATAAATTTACTGTAGAAATTGATAAAATATTATTTTTAACCACCCTTGCGGAAGTGTTTTAAAGTTATTTTGAAGAAATTAAAGGTAATTCTGTAATTTGTTAAATTATTCAGCTAAACTGTTCTAATATTAAGATACACTAATTTTCAAAGGGACTAGTGTTTAGTTACAGTATAACTATTAATCGTGGTATTCTTCTCTCTCTATATTTAAACAAAGTAATAACAAGTTGCTAAATATTTTCATTAGTCCGTCATCTAAGCGAATATGCACAATTAAACTTCACTACGAGAATAGTTTGAAAGTAGTTCACAGCGTTCGTTCAATATTTTGCACAACACTGATTGTTAAACAGGGTTGAATTAATATTTGATAACACTTTCTTCAGAAGCAAAAGCTTTTAAATTTACTTAGGCAACGAGGCTTAAGAAATTGTTTCAAGGCGGAGACCGGCGCAGTGTACATTATCCTAACAAGCATCACATTACTGATACAGGTGTACGATGAGACATGACTTGACAATGAAAGGGAAAAACAATATGCCGTTCTAAATTTATAACGCCTTCTTCCCTAGAAGATAAATGAAGTAATACAACAAAATCTTCTTTTTTAGAATTGCTTTATATGTATTTGTTAGGAATTGAACATTACTTTAATAATAAATGTATAGTGATGACAAATTATATTTTTTATAAGAAAAAATACTTCAAAATACCAAAAGAGATTTGATGAAGTTCCGAATAGAAGTATTTTAAGGGCACATACTTAAGTTACGTTGCCGATAAAATATAACATTAATACAATAATGAATAATACTTTGTTTGTACCTGTGGTGCAATTACTAACTGCTTTCTCTATAACACTAAAGATCCAATATCAGTTTCTAGGATGCATAAATGATACAGTTGAATGTTTCATGGTGACAAGCATATTTCTGAATCAACTAGCTAATTAGTCATTATTAAATTGCTAAGGGTTCTTTAACTTAAGTTTTTGCGATATTATATTAAATCTTTGAAGACAAGTCTTGCTAAAATTGCTGTAATAATCAATAATTAGATAAAAAAAAACTTAAGAGTAAAGAAAAAAGATTGGTATAGCTGACGGGGTGTACCAAGAGTAAATATTTAAGCTAGACACAAACGCCGCTCCAAGACTGTTTGTCTTGTATACCGCGACTCGTAATGTCTGTAGGGTTGTTTACATTTCACTACAGAATTTGGAATAACCTTGTTAACATTCTCATATTTTCGAGGGAGGTTGTTATATGTTCATATATTTTATAACATTTATTATTCTTCCCCTATTGTTAATTTCATTTGTAAACCTTACCTAACCTAACTTTCCTTTGATCTTACCCTTTACAACTATTTGAAACTGCGCTTTGTTCAAAAATTTTATTACAAGCATGTAATATTTGTCGGAAATAAATAGACTTTTTCTTTCTATTCATTTATTATCTCCGGCTACCTGTTTGTACATTAGTAACTACAAATTACGTAAAAACATAGATCTACACATAAATTTCTTCGTAATGATAAATATATCAAGATACAACCATAGGTTCACAGTGATGTATGAAACTTATCCAAATTACAATATCTTTAATGATAGATTGCATATTTACTAATTGTCACATCTATATTTGTTATCAAGAAGAAAACAACATAACAACTAAATCAAATTTGATTAATACATATTCTATTTAAAAGCTTAGGGAGTAAAAATTTTATTTAAAATATTAAGTCTCTTATTTGTTATAAATCCATAAGCTAGAGTCTACAACCAATATAGTTTTTACTTAGATATAAATTGAAAATATAAAAAAAGAAGAAAGAAAAGTTTATTATATTGTCATAGAATATTTATTGGCACTTGTTTCAGGGTTTATCTACTGATGATTATGATTAGGATTGATGTATATGCTTACACTAAAAAAGATTAAGAAGGAAGACGTGATCTGCGTTTTGAAATATATTGCATACTAATATTATCTCATTATGCATTAACAACGTATTCCACATAATACGTCACATTTCCAGCGATTGAAAAAAATATAAATATTAAGAATATTTTAATACTTTTTTTTATATGTGGAAAGTTGTACGTTCGAAAAATTCCTGAAGATATTTATAAGTGAAAATGTGGCGTATTGTGTGGGCAACTTTATGTCTTCATACATTATATTATTTACTACACATAAATACATCGATGACGACACCGTCTCAATATTGCTAATTCACATAAAAATAATACTCCTCTCCCTATACATTGCCGTGCATAAGTCAACTCAGTAAAGTATTTACACATTATTTACAAATAATTTACAGAATCAATTGCATAGTCTATTTGTACTTATTTCATACAACATGATGTTTATCACAAAGCACACCTTACCCCGCACGCAGCCGACTACGTTTATCTGAAAGAAAAGAAATATTAGGGTTTTAACCCAAAGATATTCTTTATTTAGAAGTAACTAAGAATTCAATGAAATAAGGTAATTAAGTTGTCAAGAATGTTTAAATTGAAGAAACAATTTATACGAATGATATGAGATGAAGTATGAAAGTATTTTATTAACAAATCAACAGCATTAATAATTAATGGGATATCTGACTATCCTAGTTTAATTACTAATTATAATAGGAGTCTTAAATAATCCAAATAATACATAAATTACTTACTTTTGTGCTACGTAAGAAGAGAGTCATATTCAAAAGGTGTTGGGTCGGCTGCTCTCAAGTGTCACCATAATACACCTCCAGATATATTTGACACCTCTATCTGATTATCTGTATCAACTGGCTGAGGATACCGCCTTCTAAAGCGTAGCCGAAAACTCGCCCAAAGAATCAACGACATTATAATCAGAGTCGTAACTGCAGCTATACCGAAATATTGGGCATAATTTGAGTGTCCGGCTTGGTACAATGAATATTCTTGCTTATCGTTGGGGTTCGCTGTATATGCATCATTTACCATATTTTCTACGTTAAGTTTAGTCGTTGTAAATATATTCGAGGCTGGAAGTTTTGATAATATGGGAGTATTTAATCTTTTTCCAGAAAATTTCTTGGTACTAATATCGGTAGTGTTACTATAATATAAGGGTTTCGATGTTCTACTTGATGTAGAAGCGACTTTATCCATATCCAGAAATCGACGGTCCATATGTAATTGATTAATTTGATTTTTATTATTATCAAAAACATTTTCTGGCAGTGTACCTTTGGTAATGGAAGATAGGTTTGAATTTTCGTGCCAAGGTATTTCATAAAATATTGCAGAGTTGTTAAATTTTTCATTTATTATTACGTCATGACTTTTATTATTACTGCCTGGCTTTATTTTAGGTAGGATTTCATAACTGCTATTTGTTTTATTAGATATGTTAAAAGTATCATGTCTTAAATAACCTTTCTCTGTTTTGTTGTTTAGATATCCATAGTATCTTAATAATTTATTAATCATTTCAGTGCTGTACAAACTTACAGGCGGTAAACTTTCATTTATCGTGAAAGTTTCTTGGAACGTACAATTGTACTTTATTAAATCAGCTTGATGTTCTGAAGTAGAAAAATAACATGTCTCTCCATCCGACAAACTTTTATTCCAATTCATCCAATCGTTCAACCAAAGTTCTTTACTACAATTTATATTATTACCGTGTAACCTAAGAGTTTTCAACTGTACAAGATAAAAAAGCAAATCGTTTCTTATTTCTGTGAGATTATTCAATCTTAAATCTAAATACTGTAAACGAGAAAATGCAGCTAATGCTGCTGAATCCGCTAGCAATTGCCTTGCTAAACCTGGACTTGATTGTAAGTGAAGCATTTCAATGCTTTCAGGCGACGACATTGGAAATGAACCAAGTTCTTCAGGCACGGAAACATTTAAATAGCAAAGCCTTAAATCTCGAAGAGATAATGGTCCGTCGAATGTGCTCGGAGATAGCATTTGAATCGGATTATAAGATAAATCCAACATTTCTAGAGATAATAAATCATCAAAAACGTGATCTTGTATGTATTCAATTTTATTATATTGTAAAAGCAATATGCGCAAATTGGGTAAGTTTTTAAAATCAGGCATGGAAATGTTTTTAATAGAATTATTGCTTATTGATAAATATTTAAGTTCGTCGGGCAACGATTTTGGTACGCTGGTGAGAAAATTTTTATTAATGTTTAAAAACAAAAGCATTTCCAATCTCCCTAGAGAATCATCCTCAAAATAGATTATTTTATTTTCAGAAAACTCTAAAGACTGTAACAAAGGATAACTGTCTAGATCACCGCAACGGATAGCTGTAATTTTATTGCCAATTAGCGATAAAAACCGCACTGAGTGAGTGAAGGCTTCGGGCACTTGATATAATCCTATTCTAGATGCATCGATTTGTTGCAGCCTACGACCTGTTCCTACTAACAACTGCGTATCTAACTGTGTTAATCCTAAATGTGGATTGTCTGTCAATAATAGGCGTGCAAGATTCGGTAACAATTGCAAAGCCCCTGGAGCTAATTTCTTCAATTTATTATGGGATACGTCTAAATGTTGTAAGAGCCAGTTATTAAAATAATTCTCGTTAATAAATTCAATATTATTTCGGCTCAAATTAAGATGTTGAAGATTTTTTAAAGGTGTAAAAACATTTGTTAATACGGACAGATTGTTGTATGACAAATCCAGGAATTCCAATTTTGATAACCCCATAAAACTATTTTTATAAATATTTGAAATGCTATTGTTGCTCAATATTAATTTTCTAAGATTGTAAAATTTATTAAAATTCCCTCTTGTTATAAACTTAACGCCGTTACTGGATAAATCAATATCTCTTAATTTTTTTTGGTTCACAGTAATTTCGAACATAACAATATTATTATTCCGCATTGTTAATGAATATGTATTCAATAAGGGTAGATTTAAAGAGATGTAATCTTTACTGCATTTATTCCTGAAATCAGCTGTTACTTCCAAATAAGTTTTGTTGGAAATCATACTCAATGTTTCTTTATTTCCGTTACAACATATTAGTACATCATCAGTGCTTTCTTTTCTTTTTAATGTCAAATTGTAGGAACAATTTTGACATTGCAGTAAATCGTTTTTGCACTCACATGTCTCTGAACACGACGATACCAATTCAGATATCTGCCACAAAGTTACTATAATTAAAAACCAACACTTTTTCCAAGACAAAGCCATATCTGAAGCCTTAAATTCAATTTTTAATTATTTAAAATTTAAACGGCACTGTCGTACACGCAGTAGTAAATAATTGTCTATAATCAATCTCACGTAGTAGTAATTAATTTTACACAGTACACACATAGTTCCCACTGTAACTTTACACTATCACAAACACATTTACGTCAATCCAGTTGTGACCATTCTTCGGAGATACATTTTCGAATAGCTTACATCGACTGAATGGATATGTTTCAATTTTCTCCATGAAATGTACGCCTACGTTGTATTGAATTTATTAATACACGTGCAGTGTACATTAGGAGAGGTATCGCATTCCCGATTGTGTTTCGTTCGAGTTGACAGGTAGGGGCGCGAGCAGGCGGGTGCGACGATGGCGCCGACTGGTCTGAACGGACTGCCTGAAGCCAGGGCGAGTGGCGCGGCGCCGGCGCTCTGACGCCCAACTTTACATCCCTCAGCCACATTTTTATATAGTCAACTGACTTCCACACCGTCACTATTCATGTATGTCATACTCGATGCTCGCTAATATGTTATTTTAACAAAGCAGACAGGTCCAGTGGGTTTTTCAATCGTTTTTGTTTCTCGTTTTAATTAGACTCTTCATTTAAGAGAAGTGTACATTTTATATGCAAAGTGTGTGAAGACAATTTTTGAGTATATTATGTATTAATTCTAGTCTCAACGTTAACTTGTATAAGTTGCCCGAGAAAATATCGTAAATAAAATATTTTCTTACTTTCATGGTAATGTAATGTGAGTTAAATAATAATTTAATTTCAAATCCGGTTATATATCCGTCGCTAGGTCTATAATCCATTTGTATCTAATCAGCTTATTAGCAACCGGTTATATACCCGTGGTTAGGTGTATAATCCATTTACGAATATATCTAATCAGCTAATAAACTAATAAGCTGATTGGATATAAATTGACAGTATTTCAAAAATTTTAACGGATTTATTAGACTTTCTTCTAAGTATACTCGACAATAACAAAAAGCATTCAAACGTTACTAATAATTTATTTAAAAAAAATATTTACTGACAGTAAATATGGATAAAAGTAGTACCCATACGTATCCATACTTACAAAATAAAATTAAATGTTCACCAACACTCTAAATGTAGATTAACTAGTCTTTCTCTTTATTCAACCCTTTATTCTTCATCCATCTTTATTCGCATTTACATGAATTGCTCCCATGAAAGCCTTTCGAAGGGTCCTTTTATTGCGCTCCTTAATTTGGGTTATTTGAACTTTTCTTGTCCTCCTCCAAGTTCCTCGAGTATGATAACACTATATATCATGTCTGTCACATAAATGTTACTATCTGATGCTCGTAGAGACTGTAACAAATTCGGTAACAGTTTCTCCGGAAATATCGTCAACATTGTTACATAAGGTCAAATATTATATAGTAATTAAGTTTTTAACAACATCATTACATTAAATAAAAAATTACTTTAAATTTACCTCATTTAGACTTTTTTAATGTTAATGCAAATAATGTATATATCCGCATACCTTTCAATATAGTGTGCGATATGCTAATTCTTTTGTAAAAAAAAGGGACCATACTTGACCACGCTTAAGAAGTCAAGCGAAATACGCTAGTTATGGTCACAAGAAAAATTACCTTTATCCTAAAAACCACCCCCGTCCCCTATAGTTGCCATTTACGATACATCTCACACTAGCTGGAGAGATATTCTCGCTCATCGTATACACGGGATCATCATCATCATCATCAGCCAATAGACGTCTACTGCTGGACATAGGCCTCCCCTAAAGATCTCCACATCGATCGGATGCGAACAATGCGGAACCGATCGATGTACACAGGATATAATATTTAAAATATCTATTAATATTAATTAACTTGAAGAAAACTTTTTCATGTCCAAAAAGAAAGAACCTTATTAAAGCTAGCGTGAACATACGCTCTATATGAAATGATTGTATTTCTTGAACGTTTCCATCCATTTTATGGAGCGCCTTCCTAGGATATATTTATTAAAGTGACCCTTAGACCACGGACCGCAAGATAAATCATAGAAAGGAAATAGCAGTTTTCGCGGTAAACCGAATGTGGGAGAAAATCTTTACGTAACAACTATATTAAGCTCTTATCTTTATTAACACTTAAACGTAGTGCATTTATTTAGATAATAAAACAAATTTAAAATCACAAAATTTCGTACATTTTATTAACTTCACTTAGTTTATAGTCAATAATAATACGACTAAATAGCACAAAAAACGTCTGGGAATGACTTGATTAATATATTATTCATTATTTTTTTTAGAACTATTTTGTTTTCTTACGTCTCTATATAATTTCAATTTACATATCATTGAAAATCATTTTGATATAATTAACATTAAAGGTTAAATCAATACTCTGTAACCAAACAGGCAAGCAACAGACTACACAAAGGAGACCTTCATCCGGGATATACGAGTATATGGGACCATGTGTGTTCGGATGTGTACAAAGAAGTTTGCTCAATTAATTACACAACGGAAACTAATCTAATCCTAGATTTTAATTACTTAAAAAAAAATAAGTTCACATAATTCTAAGCCTCTTGACACAGTAAACATATTTCAGTTTAACTCTGTTGAATTTGTTAATTTAATTTATCAATATTTAGTTAACAACATTGATCGTTACATTACCTTGAAGACTTTCAAAACCATGAAGTCATTAACAATATTATCATAAAACCGTAAATAAAGTTCAGTCTTTTCATTTTATGACATCTGAATTTTTTATTTTCTTATGAAATAAACTAACAAACTCATTATAAATATTTTTAACGGCTCTTCCCATGAATATTAAACCAATCAAAATGTTAATCTTAGATGTCACATTATTTAAATACTTCTACACTATCACCAATTATAACCTTACTAGCTGTTCCCTACCCACTTGATTCGGCCGTAACACCTCCGCAAATCCTTTTGGAGATCTGATTAACTGATCTATACTAGATAAAAAGAATATTCTGTTCAAATTTCAAGTCTCTAGGAGTTATAACAAGGAAATTCTGTAAGAAATACGGTGAAACTAACGCAAAATAAATCAGTTTGACATATTTGAAACAACGGGTAACAAATTTATTTATTCGCAATAGACAACGACAAATTAAAGCAACACTTAATTACATTGTACGTTGGAAAAATGGGCAACAAAATAAACGCCGTACAGACCAAAGCTTTATAGGCCATTAGTGAGGTCCAACAGTAAACTGTTCCGTGGAACTAAAATTGCGCCTTTGGGGCGAAATCGCTATCATTAGCGTAACGAGGGACCGTTGCTGACGCGACGGGAGTCCGAGGCAACTCTTTAGCTCGCAAGACCTAATGAACTAGCATACCCTTGCCAGTAAGCCTGCAATGAACGAAACACTGATTGCTTATTACCTTTGTTGCGCTAGTATGTGACTGGCAAAGTTATATTAAAGCTCGAATCGTGAACTTTTAAGTCTTTTACATTTAACCTTTGTTACCGAGACGACTTGTGTTCGATTAAACAGTTTACTCGATACAATATTTTTTTCGATTTACTCGATATAGCTTGACTTCTATTTAAGTGTTTCTGATATCCGCTATCAGGAAAATAAAATGTACCATACTAGTAGGTCGTAGATCTGCAAACATTATTCCGTCCGAGTTTTAAAGAGGCTGAAAAACATATTAAACATAGTATTAGACTAATGAGTTTGTTTCATAAGCGATATCCGCAATGCGATGCTGAGGAATAATATTGAGATGCGCGGTATTGTTGTGAATAAACCAATTTGAGTATCATATTAATGTTATTCTTATTAAAATGCTTCATAAACTAACAACTTTTTTAATAGAGTTCAAACCATCAACGGTGTATGGTTTTCAGAGACAAAAAATAATACTAACTACAGAAATCAATAACGACTATTACTTATGCGTAATCGTATTCATAATATTTTAATAGAAATTAGGACTACATCGTGTTGAAAATGGTAGTACCATTACAGTGAACTAATTTCACGTTAACTTACGCTAGATACGCGTATTGAGAGTGTCTAGATAGATATCAAAATTGCGCCTGTTTCTGCCGTCAAACAGTGGTTTACAAACATAGCGGTGTTCTGGTTTCAAGGACATTGTAGCTGTTAAAATTGCTGGAGAAACGAAACATAACATCTTCTTTCAAAGCAATGATGATGACTACTATGTTGTGCAGTGGATATCCTAAACAGCGCCACATTGTTATAACACATACCATAAAGCGCCGTCCTGCTATAAACATTGTTCTGTCGAATAAAAATTATTACAAGCGTAGTTGAAAGAAAGATAGAAAATATTAGTTGCGAGATTTATTTACTCTCAAACATCTGTTTCTCGAACATGAAACCTCCCCCATCTGCGTCCTCCGCACAATACAAACAGCGTAATTATTCAAGCACACCTACCCGTTTAATTCTCAGAACGGACGCCGCAGAACAGGAATACGGTAGCAACTAAATCAGTTTACGCATTGTTAATCGTTCTGTCCAACGGGCCGGCTGAATCGGGGCCATAATACGGGTCGTGGCGTAAAACTTTATTACGCCCCACCTCGGCCCATGAGGTGGGATATGGAATGACGCCTATTCTCATTAACTTCGCCACCACCGTACCGCATCGTATTGTATCAACAATTATTACACTTTTTATCTTGTTACGTTTCTCTATTGTAATGAACGTACGTAAACAATGACATTCGGTTTTTTTTCAATTATTACAAAATATACTCCAGATATTTCTTTTATTTTAAATTTGCTTACTATGTATAAAGTGAAAATAAAATCACTTCATATAAAAACTAAACCTACAAATATTATTTATGAAATGTCAAAATTTTACATTATAATACAAATTGCCCTTAAATTAAAAACTTTTAAGTGACCGTCTAATATATATTGAATGTTAGGAGACCGCTTCCGAAAACGAAGACAGACGATAGTACTAATGACACCTTTGATGATGAGACGGAACAAAAATCGATCCTGTTTAAAAAAATCATATTTTAAAACTTTTTATTAGCATTATTTACGCTCCATCATGTTAGTACAGCTAAATGGAACGATAGTTTCATAAAAAATACATTACTTTACTAAAAAAAAAACCAGCAATGAAACACAAAATCAGAAACAGCTGATGCTCGGATCAACCCAAGCACGGGCGCGACAGGAACTGGTGTTGTATTTGGTTTTAATTTGAACCTTAATTTATAGGGCCACGGAGCATTTACATTGGCGCAGCCGCGCGGGGGAAGAACAGTTCATATCGGACTTGCACCGACTAAAACCCCTACGATAATCTGGCTCGTCGCTTTATGGCAGGGTCACGGGAACGCTCTCATACACATCCGCGACCCCGTCAACGTTGGCCGCACAATGCAGCCCCACCTTGGGAGGGAAAGAAGAATCCCCTCCTTTCCACCTCTGTAGGAGCACGCCGGAACATACAGCGCGCCCCCTCCTCGGCCGCTTTTAGTCACGCGAGCAACAGATTTTCCCAAATCCGTCACCCAGCCATGAGCCGAGGCCATGGGAGCCAAGAGAGAAAACTCACCGGACTCCCTGTGGCGGATCCGATCTTGGTTTCCGTCGCCACCCGTTGTATAGCCGCGGAGGATAGGGAGATTAGAAAAACGTAATACCGACACTCCTCTCTCTCCGCGACTCCACCTCGGCTGCAAAGGGCAGTATAAAGCCGCCCCTGCAGCCCACCAGCACGCATCCGAGGTGAAGTCACGGAGCACCGGAGCTCTAACCTGGAGCGGCCGCCTCGGGCCAGCCGCGTAGGTTCCTCTTCGCTTCACCGTGGGTGACCAAGCCACGGCTACTGAGTCCCTCCACCACGACAAGGTGGGAACCTGTTGGGGGAATTTTAGGAGAGCTAGCGTACAGACCACGTTGTACTTTAGAAACACCTTTGTACAATTAACACCAAGTGACCGTTTGTACATATATACATTTTTGTGACTTTTCACGATTTGTTAAATAAGAAACGACTCCTTGGTAGTAATGCTTTATATTCTGTCGTTGTGTATTGACAGAAGTGAATTATTGCCGGCAAGATTGAGTGCCCCGCGTACTATATGGCTGATATTATTTTCAACCGGCTTCAAATTGACGGAGGTTCCCCTTTTAATTAAATTGCGTCATTTATCTATGTTTATTTAGTAAACGTATTGTGAGGCTCATCTACGTTGTAAGCTCAATATATATTTTATATAAAAGAGATCTTTTCAATAGTTTTTTACACTTAATATTAGCAAATACAAAAGCGGAACTGCATGGCGGTACTTTAACCAAAATCTCTCCTTTATCATATTTTATACTTCATTGACATTAAGAAGAAACGGAAGTTCACATTTTAAATAGAGCATTTTTTTATTTGAGTCTACTTTCAATATAAAAAAATTCATTCGAGCTTATGTATCACCGACCTCTCGTAAGATAAGGTAATAATTAAAAAGTAGTTTGATTTATTACAAGAAATAACGATCATATAAAAGTAAAGCTTGTCGCACTTTTATGTTAAGTAAAATAGTTACTTTTTACATTGCTTTCTCTAGGCATAAAATCTCTGCAAACAAGAGGATCGAAAATCCGTTACTGTCAACTTGTAATGAATTAAAATAAAAATGCTTTATACCATAAAAAAAAGCATTTTGAGAAATTAATGTTCTTTGTGAGCTTGAAATCTTTAAATATAATGCAAGTCTTGTTAGTGAACTAATTTAGTTTTATATAAACAGACAAAATGTTACATCGAGCAAGAGTCGAAAGAGAAAAAGGCGCGCATTTCTTCTTTAAAAGGCTAACCAACCACAGCGGCAACACTATTAAAAGCATCGTAAAAACGCCACGACGCTCTCATTCTCTTTATATTTTTTCACGGAGCACCGAATGCCACCTACGTCGTAAAAATGAAATATTGTATCTTCAGGCGGATGCCTCCTTCTTTTATGAGATTAGATTGAACTGATATCCGATAGAAAAACGAACGTTACGTATCACTCGACGCACCTTAGAGTACCTTTTGATATTGCTGGCGGAAAATTCCGTAATAGAAAAAGGCCTTTTTTTATGTGGCAATTACCTTAAGAATCTATTGGAAAATGTAGTAACATATTTATAGTGTCTGTTTTAGCAAGAATTTAATTATTTGCATAGTTAAAAAAATGCAATTTAAGCTGAATTCCTAATATGCTTTTTTGGGGCACCAAGGTCCTCGAATAGCGACCGTGTACCGGAAGACGCAGTGTCGGCAGGCACCCCACTAGGTTTTCCGAAGATCTGGTAAAGGTTGCGGGTAGCAGCTAGATGTGAGCAGCGCAGGATCGATCGATGCGAGGATCATTAAAGAAGGCCTATGTCCAGCAGTGGACATCTGTCGGCTGATAATGATACGTGCACCAATATCAATGTAGCGCTAATTAAGATAATATACACTGCACTAATATGATCGTCTCTTTGATATATAAGATATTAGGGCTCACTACCCCAGCTATTTAATACGCTACGGCGCCTTTCAAATTAAACAGTAAATATAAATGTACAAAAAAAAAAATATTGCTATATAATATAACAAAGGTTTGTTATGAAGTACCTACCATCAATAAAGTTTCGAAGCCGAGTGTGTGGGATGAATCAGATTACGTAGGTACCTGCCTATACATTATCCCTGGGCTCTTAGTTGGACAAACAAAATGAAATTATACCGTTAGTTTAGGTGACGACAGCTGACAAAACAAATGTTTTCTCTTGTATTCGGTGCTTTACACTTAAGATGAAATTGAAGGTTAATATTTGAACGTTACAGATATTTTGCTTTAATTAAATTTTGAATTGTTCTAGCAGTTTTTTCCAAGAAGGTATAAATGATAATACACTAATTAAATATTATATTCTAAGTAACACTTTTCATATATAAAAGTAATGTCTGTAATATTTTTTGTCGATATAAAATGAATAATAAATTTATTAAACATTTTTTTGTTCGATTAAACAACGAGAAAACATAACAACTGATTTTGGAAAACTGAAAATTTTTTCAGCATATTTTTATATATACGTGTATATATATATTTATATTTATAGATATAGATAACGTAAAATGACGTAAGATTATATTATTATTTGATCATGGACAAAGACATTAGAAAAAATATTTGGTTTTCTTGTAAATAAGGAATGTCTAATCAGTTAAATAAAATTTTGAAGATATCAAGCAAGCAAAGAGACTAGAGACTTATACTACAATTAAACCTCGCTGCTGTAATAAAATTATCATAACATCGTTCTCCGTATTTTATGACGCCATAAAAGACGCTATTAAACAACTAAAATGAAAACCATGAAATACTGAACTTAACAAGAACTCAGACTCATGAAATAAAAAGGGCAATATTGATAACAGCTATTTTTGAAACGGTCAAATGAAACAAAAAGAGATTTATTCTTTTTATAGGGAGTAATGAAACTATTTAAAAAAATTATAAAAGTGATTACTACTCGCTAAGAATTTTGTTTTGTTTTGTTTTTTTCATTCTTTATTAAAATAAGATAGTAAAATTAGAGTAAGAAAAAAATATTTCAAATTTATAGTTAAATAAGTTTTACGTAAACCTCCTAAAAAAACGTAAACAAATAGTCAATAATTTTAGAATTCCGTAGATATAACATAATCCATTATTTTTTATACAATTAAACAGTGGTTATACACAACGTGGCGCCAGTTAAGATTATCACCTACATACACATATACAAACCGACATTTTGCTCGTCGGCTTGAAACATGAGATGTTGAATCCCGTTATCCCAGCAATACAATAGTTACAGCGCCATTCAAACCCAAACACAGTAATCTTTGCATACTACTGTACCTACCTGAACGGTGTCCGAGAACAGAGACCAGTTAACCTTAACTTTAAATTAATTTAGTAATTTTTATTTCCTGATTTATAACTCCCTTTTTAATTTTTGATCGAAGATACTAGCCCTTATATAACGTCATTCTTACCAGTAAAGTAATTACAACCCACGGTAGGGCAATGAAAGATAACCTCAAAACAATTTTAATTCTACGGTTGTAATTGAACCAGTACCCCAATATTTACGCTAGGTACAACGCCCTTCAAACCGGAACACGCTAATGTTTGCACAGTACAGTTTGGCGGCAGAAATAGGCGTTGCTGTCCATCCATCCATTTAGTTGCCTCCGCGTCATTTCTCAGGCGTATTAAAATTCTTCCCAATCGTCTTCGAAGTGGGTGTAGCCGCGTCACATCTGCAAAGTTGCCTATTCATTTAAAGCTAGAGCGACTACGAAATACTCCATTAGAGCACAGCTGTCGTACGAATTTGTAATTGGCGAAACCTGAATATACCCTTACAAAGTATACATAACTTTGAATATTCTTACATTTGCTGAAATAAAAATAATTATGTAATGTCGGTATTTCTTTACTTCTTATATAATACTTACTAATTAGATAAAAATTTCCTTACTTATTCAACAGTAAATGGGACAATTTTTTTTTTAAACTTCGAAAGAATTTATCGGTAGCATATAATAATCAATTACTCTCCACAATAATCTAGAAAAATGGTTAATTGTAGCAACTCACAAAATTTGACTAAGGGGTAGTGATGAAAGCTAATTCTGAAATTAAACAAATCTTGTAAAAGGTTTATATATAACATCAACTTTGAGCAGAACTTAAGTTATTCGTGGGCTACATGAAAATACGCGTATCGTATTGGCAACCTTATAGTAGGAATTGAAACGGTATTTGTTCTTATTTTTGGTAATGAATTATATATTAGTATGTCATATTTAAAACGGTGATCCTTAATTCGATTCCTCATGCCGTAGAGCTTTCATAGTGGTTACCCTTATCTTGCAAACATGACAAACATAACAATGTTATTGTCATGTTATTTACAATAACATTGTTATGTTTCATTTATAACATATGAGTTAGAGCATTTTGGGCGAGCGCGTTACAGCATGCAAAATAAAGTGTTAGCCTATTTAAGAAAAAAAAAAGGTCAAATAAAACCTTAGAAAGCCTAGTTTTATGTCAGTCGAATAATTCTTTTACTAATAATTATACACATGAATATATATTGTATAAAGATACTTTTCGTTTTATTCAAGTCTCGAGAGAATCAAGATTATTGCGCATTAATGCCAGTATTTAGTCCCAGTGCGCTCAGCAATAACCATTAATTAATTCTCTTAAATCAAAACAACGATACTCGAGTCCCGGGCCATTCTCTTTAAATTTAATTGCGGAGGAGCGAGAAGCAGAAACAAATTGCCCAAGGAAATTTGAAGTGAGCAAATTTTCTCACCCAATGTTCTGTAAGGTAAATGTATCTCAATTATTTCTACAATACTTTGAAATACTGGGACGCCGATATCTATATTAATTTATTTAATACTATCCAAATAAAGACGGATCTGATTTTTCCACAGTATAAATATATAATGTTTGTTTTTTTTCTGTTATAAGATAACATTTTCACATAATATTAAATGACAGTGAGACTAACGATAGTCAAGGGTGCTAACACGAAATACTCTAGCTCTCACATATTAACAGACGCAAAATAGCAAGTGTTGTTATGGTGAAGATTTACAACATGATGGGTGAATCTTTCCCGGCATATTAAGCTTCACACCATCTTGCCCTGAAATCAAACCAGAGAATCCCTCGTTATAGCGAAACCGTTTAGGCGCTACAACAATGGAGACAATGTGAAAGTATTAGTTTTTATATTTTAAAACATGATATTAAATTACCTAATCACGGTGTAATAAAGCATTGATATTATATACAAAAAAAATCTATTAAAACCTATAATTTTATATCTTCTACTTCAAGATAACTACTTTTAGTATCTCAGTGCAAAAGCATATTACTGTGTATATATATATATGTCAATTGGTTGCATCACAACTCCCACGAGAATCAAGTGATTTATATCTATTTGAAATAATCTAATTTTTGAGATCTTTCTACTCTGAAAATATTACATAACTTTCCATAGTCACTTTTAGAAATTAATATTCCTTTGGAATTGTTAAAATTGCATGTAATATTTTATATGAAAATTCTATTGATTTAAACCAGAAGCTCACATAGATAGTAAAGCCAACGTAGTACTTCAACACAAATCAAATCACGACCCTTCATTCACTTATTTCCTATTCCAAACTCAGGTAGAATTTACCCTTCTATCATGCTCTAGTTAGAATTACGTCACAACTTTTCTTTACTGTCCAAACGAAATCCATTCACTTTATAGTAGGTTCCATCCGATTGAACCAACCATGTAAGTTTTAGCGTTTGCTTCGTAAGATAGAGCAATACGTTTAATTTTATCTTTCATCTATCTAATCTCTAAAACAAAATTCTTCATCTATATGTTAAGATTTTAATAACTAAAGTAGACCTTTTTAAAATACATTTGCAAGGACATCATAATCATCATTCTTCTTTGTTAAGAAAGTTTTATCCCAACGTCTGCGACTGTTCCGAATCTGACATAAAAAATCCACAGCCCCGAAAGGTATGGCAAACAGCATCTATCCTTATTGCTCCAGCCCTTTGACACACGTCCGATCCGGGGAAAGACCACATAGAAGGATCAGTTCGGGCCAACTTTACCCAGCACGGGCTAGCTATATAGGTTCTGCTTCGCTACAACGTGGGTGACCAGATCACGGCTACTGAACCTCTTCACTTCGACAAAACGAAAGCTAAAGGATATTATTTATTTATTCACAATATGATGTTATAAATACTGTTTCTCCCTAAATATTACAAAACTTACTATTCTCGGTATGTTACTTTGCAGGCTTATAGGTTTTTCGCAAATGTTACGCGCAGCTCGTGAAACTTTCTATATCTTATTAACTCCCATATTTTTTCTTGGTACAGGACGCACGTACGAGACGATGTGAAGTTGCAGACAATAATAAGGTTAGCGAACAAATCCTGAATTTCAATATACTTCTTTGTCCCAGATTTCTTTTATGTACCTAAAGAATTAACGTGTAATAAAATAAAACTCATTCACGATACTTTAGTCCAAAAAGCTCAATAATTTTGTATTTTATAAAGAAGTAGTGTTCATACTAAAGCAACATTAAGAATCTTAAATAATTTCCTTATCAATTCCTTTATCTTTGTCTCGATACAAACAACATCTTATCATAGTATATCATAGACTATTTTATTATAAGCTATTTAATTGTTATAATTTTAAGATAATGATGTAATGTTATCAGACATATAAAGAATTTGTTTAATTACATAAGAGGAGTACAGGAACAGAGATTATTCAATCACTTTGTCAATGTTAGGTTGAACTAAATGTAAAGGTTATCTAATTGTTTAATATAGCATAAGTGTATTTAATAAACATAAACCCATTATAGAGATCGTCGAAAATATCTTATAATAATATTGTATTATTTTAGGCACTGACGGAATTCACTTTGATCATTTCGTCTATTCCTTCAACATACCAGGCCCAACCCATAATAGCCTGAAATACCAATCATACCATTTCAAACATTCTTTGCCGTATCGTTAAAAATCTCAATCGAAATAAGCAAACAATGACTTTTATTTACAATACGTGAAGCAATAAATTAAAAAACATTTAGAGAGATATAACATTTTTGATACTTAGATGACCGATACTGAAAATCTTTCCATTATAATTTACATTCTCTTTACATTGATAAATGTTATTGAAAATAAACATTTTTGACAAACGCGGTAGTTAAAAAATTATTATTGGGATGAAAAGATTTAACATCTTATGTCCCTAAGTGATGAACGGAATTAGGTGCTGTTTATTGAAACTACATTGTGCAATATCGATATTTTATATTTCATATAGAGTACTAATAATTTTGATTTCATCGGAATAAATAATGTATTTTTTAAGTAACACGGATTTTAAAAGGTCAGGTTAGGTTTTAGTAACAATTGAAAAACACCACATGTATAGGGTATCGGCGAGCATAATTCAGTAAATAAAAACAAGACAAATAGAATAAGACTAGCAATTAGTTAAAAATCTGTTTGCAAAAAAATTGTATTACTTTGTTACACACAAGACAACATACATAAATTTATACTTTTACAAACAATAAAACAGTAAACATGGCTAATTATTGTTCCAATAATTATATCTTCAGAAGCTTGTTAACGTATACAATCAATACAATATACAAAGGATGTAGTGACAAAGAATTTTGTGCAAATAAGTGTAAGAAAATGTCATAAACATTGAAGTCGAGATTCAATAAAGGTGCGGATGCGGGGTGAATATTCATCACCGAGATTTAGGGAGACTGCAAATTTGTTACCAGCCTGCTAATATTACCATAGATATGATTTACCATAGACATGACAGATGAAAGTTTTTTTTTTGTTCATGTCAAAGAACCAAATGAACATACTCAAATATGTACCAACACACAAAATAGTACCATACAATTAGACACGACCTCAAGTATAGTTTCTCAAATGTAGTATTCCTTTGTCCTAGCGGTAAATCGATCATAAATTCCAGTTGTGCCAATCGGATGGGATAAAGGATGTCCACTAAGCAGCTTAAACTAATTGCCGTCCTGTGGATCAAGTCCAAGTGCGATTGACACGTCGCACGACATTGGTACGCGTGATAGACCAAGTCTCTTCTAATTAATAACGCTTATCCGAATTCATGCTCTCCAATGGCATAACTTGCCGTTATAGCTGTATTGAACCCGAGCCTACGCAAGCAATTAACTTCTGCCTTACCAACAATATTTATAATAATAATAAGCTGCCTTAAAAAAATTGGTATCGTTTTACTACGAAAGAAACAAAAGACACGAATAATTATTTCTAGTATAGTTTTAGTCATGTTATTAAAACACTAAATTTTTTTTTATTTGTGTTATCAGTTTTTCAAAGTTTTCACTCTATAAGTATGTACAAAAGAGTTAAATAATACGAAGTCTTTAAAAATACAATATTTATTTAATACAAAACTGTGTTCTCAACTCATCCAGGGTCTTAACTATTCCAGGTAAACAACGTTGTTTATTAAATAAAAACAAGCATCTGCACTGATGGCGAAATCCATTACTGAGTCACCATCACCATGATCTGATGGACATCCATTGCTGGGCATAGTCCTTTCCCGAAGATGTATTCCTCAATCGTTATCCAGCGACATTCTGCGATCTATAATTAATCGTCGGTCCATTATGTGGATGGACTTTCAGCACTGCGTGTACAAAGCGTCTGCCTGGCGAGTGTAGCAAAGTAAAATAAATAAACTTCAAATATATCATATATAAAAAGAATTTCTATTCGTACATTATTATACACGTGAGAGTCATGCAAGGAAGCGGGGCGCGGATGCGGTTTAACGGAATTAATTATTATCGGGCCAATGTTCCAATCGAACGGCCCCGCCGGCGGAGACGACGGAAATTTATTTCAAACGTCATTTCAAAATGTAAAGCTCTCCTACAGTCGGTGGTGAGGGAAAAATAATAATTTCCTCATCGGGGACTTCTCCCTCCGATTTACTCCAATGAAGTGTAGAAAATCGAATATTTATTTCAATAATATTCATAATATATCCCAATTTGGGCAATATTTTTATAAACAAGATATTCTTTCTTCTAGTAGAAACGATATCTATTAACAACCATTACATTCTAAAATAAAAACTAAAACCCTCCGAATCCCACGTTCAGGTTAACTGCATTGCAGATAAAATGTTGATTGACAGTTATAACGCACATTCCCCTTATTTTAAAGATTGGGTTTAATTTGCATATTATTATATTCAAATGCAGTTACCATAAACGACGCTACAAACTGTCTCATTAAATGTTTTCAACACAGTAGTAAATGTTTTAAAAAAAAAAAACACTATGTGCCATTATTTGTCTATCCTGTTCTAATATTTTCAACGTTTTACTAAAATTCGAAGATAATGTGTCAAACACCATGACTATTTTAATACCTAATCAAAATTTTATATTCGACTATTTCTTTTATTTTACGTAAATGCGGGTTGCATTGGGCCAGCGTGGTGGGAAATGGCCAAAATCCCACATTTAAATCCCTACTCGATCATAGTGGGAACCTTTGGGGGAGGCCTATGTCCAGCAGTAGATATCTATCAACTGATAATGACGGTGATGATGACGGTGATGATTTCTTTTATATCTTTGTATTCTTGTTTTCTAGATGCCATGTAATATTTCATAATGCGCTTTTTTACTAATTAACTTCATTATCATCAAACAAAATAATTTGTTTTACGAAAACAAAAGATTACAATCATATTATGTGGTGTTTTATAATTACAAACAAAGTTAACAGTTATAAACCGTTACATAGATAAGGATTATAACAGAAAAAAAATTATAAACATTAGAAATATCTACTGTTACCATCGATATCGTGCGCTAAAAATTGTAATTGATAATTGTTCGAAAAATAATGGAATATTGAAGGTATAAACTAAAATGTTTGATTGTGATAAATGTCCGAGTGAATCTTATCGCAGCTATAACGTATATACATACGTGAAAATAAAATAAATATAATATTTGAAATGTTCAAAATAAATTTGCAATTCAACGCCTAGTGAAGTTCCTAAAAAACCAGAACAAACTTCTTACATAAAAACATGGTGAAGTAGATAGTAGAAGAAGTGATAAACAGCGATATCAAAAAATAAATTTCTACTATACGATATATATGGAATATTATTACTTTTTACCTACATTAGGTCTTACATTTATTTGTACCTTTAGTTATACTTACTTCTTGAAAATCAATGAGAGTTACCACTGCAGTCTAAATTCAAACATTGCAATGTATCGATTTTAGACGGCGCTGAAGCTGGTGAAATTACTGACGTATTACTATAGTATCTCAATTTTTTACCACCTAATTGCAGGCACCTAAGGCATGCATTATATTACCACCGCGAACATCCTACTCGTTCCATCGCAAGGAAAAAATCTTTATACTAGGGAGTAAGATTTACATTTTTTCTTTTCGAATCCCAATTTAAGCTCAGGCATCAATTATTTACATCATATCAAATAACAAAGTACTGAAAATTTCCAGTAAAGTAAGAAATTTTGTTGATTGAAATTGTATTGAAAACTAACACAACACTAACATAAACTATGCAATATAAATAAAATCAGAACCTTCTACGCGATACTATGGCCAGGGTAAAAATAATTTGCAGTATTCTTGCAACTTTACAATTGTTGCATATAAAGTCTGCATCCATCATAAATCCTGTAGATGAAAGGTTTAAATGTTTACAATTTAAGTCATATACAAGAAATTATAAATAATTAAATACGTATAATTTTTCAGAGTAATCCAAGCATTCTCTATTGCTTTTGGAATTACTAATGATTTTTATGAAATGTTTCAACAATGCGTCGATACTATTATGCCCAATGAACAGTAAGTAATAAGATTAATTAATCAACTAATGTTTTAAACGTTCATTTTATCTATTATTCCTACTAAAACGAACTCCTCTTGTTATTGGTGTAAATAGTTTTTGTGATGTTTAAATTAGTATTAATTAATCAATCTATAGTCTGGCGATAATTTAAATTTAGAGCTGGGAATGCTCGCAAATTGTGTAAATTACGTTTTAGTATAACCATGAAAAGATATTTAATTTGTAAAAACCAATCTTATAAAAGTTTCAAAACAGAGAAATATATCAAATTGTAATATATAACTTTACAATAAAAGTAACAAAATTATTCTTACAAACTTATTTATGAAAGACGTGAATATTGTTTTTGTTCTTATTTTTTTTAAATAACATACAGATTCCTGATTGACAATTTACATGGTTACGTCTTCTACCCTATGAAAACAACAGTAGGATCCAGTCCTAAGTTTACAAGTAACCGGAAATTCTTTGCAAATTTAATCAATACACCAAGATTCAAAGAAACACTTGCAAATGACATGCAAGAGATGCGCATGGCTTATTATAAGAAAATGAAATATTGTGACGAAGCTGTACTGGACCAACAAATTTTAAGAGACTTTTACGATCATGAAGTAGACCAGACTAAAGTCTAAGACGAAAAATTTGTGTTAAAAATAATAAATTAACATAAAATTCATACATCTACATTATGACAGGAATTTTACTTACAATAATCTATTGAGAGCTTAGAAATTCTAAAAGATGCTAGTAAATGTTACTGTATAAAAAAAGTTTTATATTTAAAAAAAAATTAAAGATAAACAGTACAAACTACAAAACATTAAAATTTCACCGTGAGGAAGGATGTCTGGTAAATAATGCTTATTAACATTCTATCAAATAATAAATAAATAAAAATAATATGTAAAACGCTTTCGTGTATTGAATATTTGTAGACTAACAACTATATCGGCAACAAACATGACTCACTTTAGGTGATAATTTTAATACGTAGATCAGTTGATGTTCGATAGATATATTTTTAGATATAGCTAACAAACAACTAGAAATGAATGGTTATATTGATCGTAGCTCAAATAATTCCATTATTTATTAATTTAACAATAACTATAACAAAATTATATCATATTTTACAAGCCTTCCAAAAAATATCTAATCCTTTGTTCGTGTTAATTAATAATATTTAGGTAAATTTAGGTAATAATATTATATTATTATTATCTAAAATTTACTTATTACACTGTACTATAATAATGTATAAAATAAGCAATTGTATTTCTCCATTATTATTATCATTTGGTATATATTAGGTAGATACCTACATAGACCACCCAATAACATTCAACTAGTAAATTAGTAATAACTAAAAATAATATTATGTCCCCAATAACGAAAACAATCCATTTGTGTTGAATATATTAAGAAAGATTTATTATTTTTTTCGTAACGAAGCCATTATTTGATTTTTTTATAATAAAAAATAGTTTAAGAAAACTTTATTTTAGGCTTGAATAATACAAAACATCCGAACGCCCTAATATAAGTTTTGTTAAAGGTTTAAAAGCCAGCTTCCAGAATCCTTTAAAGTATTTTCTATACTCTTTATATGAAACAGGAAAATTTAACTTCTTACAAATGGCATAATAAATAACACAAAACAAAAATACTTTTAGGCACTTATGTTAATTTTGTTGATTTTCATTAAATAGTTGTGGGACTAACACATTGGCGTATATTACCAAAGACATATATAGGGGAGCAAACCTAACACATCAACAAAATAATACTTCCTTTTACACGTATACGTATACAATTCAGGGGTCCAAATTTAGGGACTTTAATTAAATAGTAATAAACACTAGTTAATAGTTTTGCATGTGCGTGGTATTACTGCAAAATAATAAACCTGTAAAAACAAACAAATAAATCCCCACATTATATTTTACATTGATTGTTATTACTCGTCAAGGTGATAAACCCTTCTTACCATCGTGATTTGATTTTAAAATTGTTATCAACTGGTGCCGGATTGAGATAGAGATGTCGGACCCACTGCTACCCGTTCACGGCCGCGGAGGATAGGGAGAACGGCGCATCACAATACCGACACTCCTCTTCCCCCGCGGCCCCGCCGCCGCCGCATCGCCGGTGCGACATCGGTTAGTTGCAGAGGGTACTCCCTCCGCGACTCCACCTCGGCTGCAAGGGGCAGTATGAAACCGCCCCTGCAACCGCCAGCCGCTCCGGTGAGCTCCAGTTATCCAACCGGTGCTCGAACCTGGAGCAACCGCTTCGGCGGGTCCTTCGCCGCGGGCTGGCCGGGTGGGTTCCACTTCACTTCACTTCACCGTGTGTCGGTCCACGGTTACTAAGCCCCTCCGCCATGACAAGGCGGGAACCCGTTGGGTGGTAGAATAATATCAGATAGAGCGATGAACTCAGCTTTAAACTAATCTTTTATACTCACATTATGATGCAACTACAACACTAGATGGTTGCGGAGAATGCCTATCATCACGCTACCCTCGTAACTATTGGTTGAGGCGGAACACCGTGTGAAGCGTTTTAGTCGGTTGGAGTCCGACACTACCCCACTACCGGCCCAGTATTGATACGGGTGTGCGTTCCATTAGCATTTTGTTACACACATTAATAAAAAAAAAAAAAAAAAAAAAACTACAACACTAGATGAAATAAAGACTGAACAAATGAAAAATACTTATTATCAAACTACACATATTTAATAATTATCTACTACTGTAATTGGATGGAGTTGAATGAAATACGGACTGACCCAGAATTATTTGTTTTTGAAAATATAATTTTTTTATATATACTTTATTCTAGAACATTACATTACTACTCATTAAAATGTTTAGAGCGTAGCAAACTAAATGATGTGAACTGCTAATTTTGCCTCTTTTTATAGCCATTCACTCTAATTTTATATTTTCACCTTTTGGAAACCTGCATAATAACCATAATAACCACATATCCAAAAAAAACTAATAAATAACTAAATGGAGCTCCTCAAAATACGCAGAATATAAAAATAAAAGAAAACAACTGTTACTTGTTGTCGACGCTATATACGCTTATTTACAGCTTAACATAAAAATGAAAACTGCTTCTTTTTAATTTTATCTACGTTAGTGTTGCTACAGCAAAAAGGAGAGATATAACATTATTGACCTTTAATAGGATTGAAGATATTAAATAATTTCTGTCCATAACATTACGTGCTCAGTAAACAGCAAAAATTTTTTAGCACTGTTTAATAAAAAACCTAAAATACTACATACTAGGAAATATTTTCCGCGGCCACCTAGTACGCGTACTTGAAAGCAAATATCCCTACTTTATCCTTGCTTGACGACCGATAAAAACTAGTTATTATTGTAACTTATGATACATGACGTGATCACAGCCTGTGAACGAATGTCTTAGTTATTAAAAGTTGTAAGTATTCTTAAATTTTAAACTAAAATTACTATTTCTCGAATCTCATCAGGCACTCAATATACATTACGTATTTTTAGTCAATGTTTCAATATAGTGCTTTACATTTACTGTAGATAATTTTTTTAACTATTCCGGAGTAAATTTGTATACTATAAGAAACTTTTACGATTATTTTCACATATATAAATTATGTTGGATTATCGCTTTCATGAAGTATCTATAATTTAGTTAGGGAAATAAACATTATGTATAAGAGTTATGATAAATAGTCTACAAACCAGGAAATAGATGAATATAAGAATCCCTCTAATTTACTGCTGAAAACTTGTATTTTCTTATTTTATAGGTGAATATTTGTAGTTTGAGAACCAATCCTGCGTTTTTTGCAGCAGTGCACAATGAGAGGATAAGTTAAGCAATTGAAGAATAATTACAATTTCAACCTCTTTAAGAATATATTTTTAAGTCATGATTGAAATACAAGCAGATTTACAATATCGATTACAAACCAATGATGGACCAATTTGTGGATTTGTTGAAAAAGCTAACAACAAAACTTATTACAAATTTAAAAAAATTCCATATGCAAAACCACCTGTTGGGTCTTTAAGATTTATGGTAAGTTATTTGAATATTATTGATGCAAAAGTTTTTTTAATACTAACAATACTGTCCTTCAGCAATGATCTCAATTTTTCAATTATAACTCTCTACTTACCTTTATACTTAACATTTATTACTTATATTTTATTCATTAAAAATTTCATCTGTAAATAGTAAACTATGACTTAACAATATTTATCACACTATATAAAAGGGTTAACACCTTTAGCATTATCTTCAGATTTATCTAGGATAAAATAAATGTAATAAAATGGAATGAAGTATAAAAAAATTAAGAAAAAGAAAATAAATAAAAATAGGCATGATAAAATACATAAATTGTCAAATAATGTTAAATGTGTAAATTTAACTTTATATACATAAAAAAAATTATTTACTTATATACAAAAGATATTTCAATGATTCATTCTGAAAAATTCCCTTAACTTTTGTCTTAAACATGTACAGACCAGTTATTGTTTACTTTCACCTTTTGATAAATTTATGAAATTGTAGCCTCCAGTACCTATCAAACCTTGGACCGAAGAACTTGATTGTATGCAAGATGCATCACCACCTCTAAGTGCAAAATACAATGAAATAATGGGATCAGAAGATTGCCTTTATGTTGAAGTTTGTGCTCCAAAGATCTGTACTGATAAACTCTTACCTGTTATGTTTTGGGTAGGATCTTATTGTTTCTTTTTTTATATGGATCCTATACTGGATCCAAAATTAATAGTTGATCAAAATATTATTTTTGTAAGGTGTGGATTCAGATTAGGGCCCTTTGGATTCCTCTCTATTAATGAATTCATAGCGCCAGGTAACAATGGATTAAAAGACATTATTATGGCATTGCATTGGGTTCAACGGAATATAAAATCTTTTGGTGGAGATCCACATAATGTTACATTGGTTGGGAGCAGTTCTGGCGGATCCTTGGTGCATTATATGATGTTATCACCTATGGCAACTGGTCTTTTCCACAAAGCTTTAATTCAAAGCGCGAGTGCCATGAACAACTGGTCTTTAGAAAAAAACCCTATACAAGCGGTATTAAAATTAGCCAAAGTTTTAAATATTGCAAATCCTGATATAGTGGAAATTATAAAAGAATTAAAAAAAATGCCTCCTATGAAACTAATGGAGGGCTGTTTGAAACTGTTTAATGATTTAGAATTCAAAACACACCATATATTTGACTCGGTTTTTAAGCCATGTATAGAAAAAGAATTTGAAGGTGTACCTGTATTTCTTTCTAAAAGTCCAGCTTTAATATTGAAATCTGGAGTAATCAATAAAGTTCCTTTAATAATTGGAGGAAATAATTGCGAGGCATCATTGTTGGAATATATTAGTGGTGATTTTTATAATAATTACGAAACAATTAGTGAACATCTTTCTCTTGTGGTACCAAAATCATTGGCAGAAAAAACACTTTCAAAAACTGTAAGTCGCAAGATTTTGAATTTTTATTTGAATGGTGAAGAAACTTTACGAAAAGATACTAAACAGCAATATGTTCAATTGATGACCGATTTCTACTTTTTGTACCATATTAATAAAACAATAAAGATACATAAACAAATTGCACCAGAGTGTCCTATTTATTATTACATTATTAACTACATCGGCGAGTGGACAGTTCCGGAGTCATTGGTATTCTTTAACAGTTCGGGGCATGCAGCGGAGATTCCGTTGTTATTTGATGTCATTTTACCAGACGGAAGTTTATGTAAAGGCAGTCGTGACTCGATGATAATGAAGAAGAAGGTAATAAAGATGTGGACCAATTTCGCTAAATATGGGTAAGTTAATGATTCAAATTGATTTTTAACCTACAGACGCACATTTCTAATTGTATGCTTTTCTAAAGGATGTCGCCTATCATCATCATCTCAACAGATGGCCTCCTCCAAAGATCTCCACGTCGATCTGTCCCGCGTTGCTCGCATCCAGTGGGTTTCCGCAATTCTAACCAGGTCGTCGGTCCACCTTATGGGAGGCCGCCCAACGCTACGTCTACCGATATGCGGGCTCCACTCGAGGACCTTACTGCCCCATCGGCCGTCGGTCCTGCGAACAATGTGCCCTGCCCACTACCACTTAAGTCTTGCAATTTTTTGGGTTATATCGGTGACTTTAGTTCTATTGCGGATCTTCACATTTCTGATTCGATCGCACAGAAAAACTCTGAGCATAGTCTTTTCCATTGCCCTTTGTGTAACTTTGAGCCTTTTTATAAGGCCAATAGTAAGGGGTCACGTCTCCGATCCGTATGTCAACTCTGGCAACACGCATGAGTTGAAGACTTTTGTTTTCAGACACTGCGGTATCTGAGACGATAAGATGCTGCGTAGCTTCCCGGACGCTGCCTACCCGACATGGATTCGTCGATTGACCTCTTTCTGGAAGTCGGACTTACCTAGCTGGACTGTTTGTCCAAGGTAAACATATACTACTTCCAGTGTAGAGCCCTCGACCGTTATCGGCGTGGGCATATGGGCATTAAGCATAATCTTTTTCTTCTCCATATTCATTTTAAGACCCACGTGTCGGGACGCTTTACAGAGGTCATCGAGCATTTTGCCAAGATCTTCCACGGTCTTAGCCATGACCACGATGTCATTAGCGAATCGAAGATGGATCATGTACTTGCCGTTTATGTTGATGCTATATCCTCTCCAGTCCAAAAGCTTGAAGACGTCTTCCAGCGCTGCTGTGAATAGCTTTGGAGATAGAACATCGCCCCGTCTGACACCTCACTGCAACTGGATAGGTTTCGAGCGATGATCTTGGGGCAGACTGAGATAATGGTGTTTTCAAACAGTGACCGCAAAACATCGACATAACGGTGGTCCATTTAGCACCGCTGGAGTGACTGTAGCACTGTTCATGTTTCAACAGAATCGAAGGCTTTTTCATAGTCCATGAACGCTCAGCACAGTGGCAAATTATATTCTTCGGTCTTCTGTATAACTTCCCGCAGCGTATGTATGTGGTCTATGGCACTAAAGCCTATTCGGGATCCTACTTATCGGGGGGCTGGTAATCATCTAATTTGCGTTCGAAACGATTCGTCATGACTCTTGAAAACAGCTTATAAATGTGTCTTAGGAGCGTGATGGACCTATAGTTATTCAACCGGGTCCTGTCACCCTCTTAGAAGAAAAGCTTCACCACATCGCCGCGCTATAATTTTGGCGTTTTCCACTAAAAGGGCCATCAGCACAGGTCATCCTCCTGCCTTCAGAAGCTACTCCGTAAATCCGTCGCCTAATCCCTTGTTGTCCTTCAACTGCTTGAACGCCATATTAATCTCGTTCAAGCTGTTGTCCGGGATGTCTTTGGTATACTGACGGCTTAACTCGGCCGTTGGGTCATTTGCCTGATCGTTGACAGGTGCAGGTCTAGTCGCATAAAGCTATCCGTAAAAGTTCTCGATCTCGGCCAAGAACTCCGATCGTGCTGAGACAGATCTACCATCGTCTGTCTTGAGCTTCGTAAGCAGGGTCTGTCCAACAGCAGATATTCAGGCAAACACTTTGGAGCCTTTATTGCGCTCGATCGCCTCACTCGTTCGGTATTAAAATGTTATTCAACAGTTCTCTTTATAGTCCCATTCTTAAATCTCTGGGGCATCTTTCAAAGAGTCAATGGGGAGTATCACGGGTATAAATGTGTATCCAGGTTAGGTCTCTATTCCTTGAGACCGTTTAGGTGGGTAGTTGGAAACATTACTGTGTTCCGGTTTGAACAACGCTCTAGCTAGTATAATTACTGGTGTAACGAGACTAAACATCTTATGTCTCAGGCGACGAGCGCAATGTGGTGCATTGTATATTATCCTGACCATCTCCATGTTGTCATGAACGGGCGTATCACATACTATCAAGTGAACACTCAGCTCGTCTCGTCGCCTAACCAAATAAAAAAGAAGATGGAATAAAATCAGTTTCTGGCAAATATTGTCATTCGTCATTCTCTTTTAATAAATATGCGTTTATGGGTTCAGTGTCTTCAAATCCATGTTTTTTATCTAAAATGACTTATCGTGTGGCCTCAGCATCATATAAGTTACAACTTTGTAGATGATAAAACAGCACATTTACAATATGAACTTGTTTATTTGTCGTATTTTTTCTTTCTATCTAAAGAAACCCGACACCAGACGAAAATGATCAGCTCCTCAAAATCAGGTGGGATCCCGTCACTAATAAAGAAGAGTTAAACTATCTATGTATAAGTCCAAATTTTACGAAGGGCGTGAATCCTTTTCAAGACAGAATGTCATTTTGGGATAAACTACACAAGGAGCATCAATTTCTTCGCATACTCGCACATTTTAATGACATCGGAGTGTTCTGGTAAAATTTATAATTTTATATATTATTTTGTTATATTTTGTATTAAAAATTTAGTGCAAATTTCAGTATTTTATTATTTCTTATTTTTTCTATTTTTATCAATTATCCGAGGTTATAACATTTGTTTTTATGTCTAATCTAACACTATTAACAGGTTATCGATATAGAGTCACGACCCTCAGCATTGAGGAAACGACTCAAAGAGAGAGAGAAAGAGATGTCTAATCTATAAATGTCAATTGAACCTAAAATACTTCGTTTTAATAATTTATTGTGTAGAATAAAAGATTTATTATGTGCCCATAGCTATGTAAGTGGTTAAGTTATATATTTCATATTTCGAGATATTTAATGCATTTGAATAAATTAAAAGAAAATATATTTTTACATTATTTTACATTTTAATTTATAATTATCTTACCTCTTGATTAACGGTGCTTTTTTATGAATATGTTTTCTTTAAAGCTTGAATTGATTTGACCATTTTTAAAATTAGCTGACTTGGCAATAAAGACATTTATTTGAAACGATAACTTTAATGAAATAATTCATGAACATTATTAGTTATTTTTAAAAATTAATCCATTTTTATCATTTCTAGTTTTTAAGATTATTAAAATGTTCTTAAAAAATAATGACATATTATGTATATAACTTCGGTTACTTCTACAGAGGAGTGTATAACAGGAAGTAATTTAATATTTCCGTACATTTTTAGTCTTCCCGTTTTAGGTGAAATATCCTAATCATGGATTATAGAATAATTTATAAAAATTTTATAGAACATTTTACAAGAATCTCATCCATAGAATTTGCAGCCAAAAAACATTCGCCCGGGATATTTTATACTCGTTCTTGTTAATTCTTCTAGGGATTTTGTTGAAATAAAATCCGGCTGCGACATTCGCTTTATCGAGAATGTATTTCTCCTACTTCTTTTCTATCTGTTCATAACAACGGTCTAGTTTGTAAAATTTGGTTTTTTTTATTTTCATTTGTATCAAACCAAAATCACGGTTTTTCTGTAATAAGAAATAACCTGATACCAAAAATAAACCGGAACAAATTGTCGTTTTTATTGTCATTATTTGTAGACCTTATGTACTTCAGAAACCTCTCGAAGAAGGTCACGCGCCATTTTCAAATTGTTTATAATTTTTTACTAAGACCACTTTCAAAATTAACAGTAAATGAATTCTGTACGATGTTGAAATTCTAACCACTATCTGAAGGTTCATTTTAGACGATAACGTAACGTAAAAATTACATTAAATAAATTTAATTTACAATAACATGGTGTGAAGTAAGTTATAAACTTGTTTTTTTTGTATCTTTACTAAGACGACTCACAATTAAGAGCACATATTTACATAGATAAAACTGCCTCCACAGCAGTGGCTAAGCGCTTGCTTAGTAATACGAAGGTCTTCGATTCATTCGACATTTGAGAGCCAGAATATTTTAAGCGAGCACTTCACCATCCACATTATTACTTAACATTATGCAAAATTTAGATTAAGTATGAGACCATTGTAGATTAAAAAATACGTGAGAGGCAGTGTCGAATTACAGCACAGCAAGGATTAAGCTAGCTTTTTGTTTAAATTATATTTATTAGAAAACATAGACTTGAAGATTGATCGATAAACGGGACTTACTCAGACTGGTATAGCATCCAAAAGGATGTTAGACAGGGATGTGTTGTGTGGCTTCGCTGTGGCACTTTAACGTATTTGTAGACAATTGCTCGGAAGAAAATATAATAGAATAAAATATGAACTAAGAACCAATGAGTTGATCGTCAAATGCCTCCTATACGCCGATGATCAAGTTTTATTATCATCGGAGAGCGAGTTGCAAACGATGGTAGACATGATGCATGGTGCGTTAACAAACAAAGGAATGAAAGTGAATGTAAGCAAGACGAAAGTAATGGTTTTTGAAAGAGAAGAATGTATGACAAACCGTGACATTATGATCGAGGGACAAAAAGTGGAACAAGTGAAAGAATTTGTGTATCTGGATTCACAGTTTACGAGAAATAGCAAGTGTGATGATGATATTGAAAGAATAATTTTCAAAGGGAATCAAGTGAATAGGACACTTCATAACTTTATGAATAGCCGGAACGTATCACAAAGAGCAGTGAGCAAGAGGCGTGTTGATCCTCAAACTGATGTATGGTAGTGAATGTTGGGTATGGCAGACGAAATATGAAAGTAGGATTAATGCTGTGTGTTAAAGTAATATAACTGGAGTGAAGCTGATGGACAAAGTGAGGAACAGTGTGATAAGGAAGCGGTGCGGCGTGGTTGAAGATGTAGTCACAAAGATAGAAGAAGGAATGCTTAGATAGTTCGGCCATGTTAAAAGAATGGATGAAAGAGGTATACAAGGTAAGAACTATTAGAAAAATCGATGCAGGTCGACCTAGGGGGACATATTTCGATGAAATCGAAGATGTCCTAAAGGCCGGGTCGGTCAAGAGTACTTGCAACCGACAAGCATGCATGAAAAGTGGAGGAAGCGAGAGGTGTGCCAGGATCGTAGCAAGTGGAGAAAGGTGGTCTCTGCCTACCCCAATGGGAACGAGACGTGATATCTATGTATGTACATATATAGACTTGCAAGTTTTGTATATAAAAAAAAATACATATTTTGAATTTATAATTTTAAGAAGATTTACATAAAACACTAAATGAATATACAAGGGAAAAAACATTGAAAGTAATTTACTGAATAAGTATATTTTAAATAACCTAGTGTTTTTATTTAATATATATATAGCGCTATAAAAATATTGTCAAACCTTTGTAAATCTGTTTAAAAAAAAAACAAACAATAAAAAGCATTTTTAATGTTCGTACCAATCTGTACTGTAACAAATAAAAAAGTTACTTTAATATATATAACAAACATCCAATGTTTAGTAACGATATCATGTTGAAAGCAAATAAATATATACTTTATACAATAAAAAAAATCTAGATATGCCTTTTATCTACATAAGCGAAATCAAATAACAAGGCGAAGTTAATAATTTGCTTAAGACATCATATCTACGCTACTGTATATAATGTTAGCAGCAGTGGACCAGAAGAAGCTTTGCTTATCTGAAGTCAATGAGACTACACATGACTTGATTTGTAGTCTTCTACTACCGCCAACAGTTAAAGTGCAAAATATGAACACACTCCCGTGTAGATTACTTCATTGCAGCCATGGGCGTTTATCCCACTTCTCGTTATAGGCATCTGAGGAAAAAACAAGATTAAATATAGCTGCATTAAAAAAAATTGCTTCTTAATAATTTTCTTAAAACTGTTTCCAACAATTGAGTGATATAAATATAATCAGCGCATTTAATTTTTCCACTGGATTCATTGCCTCCTTATACTAGAAGAAGAGAGTAAAGGCTGTGTCCACAATGCCAATTGCCAATTGGAACATATGAATTTTCTCACAGTGTTCCTTCAAGCTGCAGCTCAATCATAGTGGGGGCAGCATCCTCAACCTTTCATGGCGTACAATGAATGTAACCACCTTATAAATTGATTTGCCATGGCTTCCCGTTTATAACAAAGAACTGAACTTCGATTTTGAGGTTACATTTTTTTTTATTGTTGTGTGTTTAATCAGTGGTAGTTTCTTAACCCCTGTGGCCTAGCTACCACACTCACATTGTAAAACTGTTACTATTGTAACGATGATAGGTTTCTGTTGTCAAGACCAGACAAGACAAGAAGGGCTCTTAGTACATTAAATTGAGGTCAAGTGTAAGCCTGAGAAAAGTAGATAAAAAAATACTCACTGCTCATAAATATATGATCGGTTTAGACCATCGTTAGAACTGGAAACCGCCCATAGGTACGGATTGATCCGTGGCGAACTGGTACTGGTCAGTGGTAGAGGACACTTCTGGTGCTAAGCGGCTGTCCTCGCCTTCCGAACCGAAATAGTTCTCGATTATTTCAAACGACTTCTGATATATATCGAGATTTTCGTGCGATTGCAAGAATTCGATTTTATCCAAACCTGAAAATTTTTACACATATATATAACAAACAAATTTCTTTTTATATCTTTTAAATGTTTTTTAATTTCCCTTTACACATGTCATTGTCGTCATCCTGCTTACAAAACGAATACTACAATACACATTTAACACACAGAAGTATAATAAATAATAATTCACAGACCTCTTAACTTTCTCCTAATGGAGGACTACATCGACCTTAATGGGGCAGTGGTCAACTATTTGCCCAGTAACACGTCGAGCCCCTGGTTCGATCAGAGTTCACATGTTACGAACTTTTGTTGGTGCTATGGTTGTTTGCACCTCACCAGTGTTTGTTGAAACTATCAACAAGTGAGAGTATTCTCTGTAAGCACTTCTATATCGGCGACTATGTTGTTAGTTAACATCATGAGGAATTGACGTCAAGTGTCAAATGTAACTATTTCATTACTTCCATTAAGTTTATCACAATTATTTTGTTTATTTAAACTCACCAAAACATTCTTCGATAAGAGCTGCATAGGGATTGAGTTGATCAGACTGCTGTCCCGCTTTTAGTATATTGTCTAGGCCATTAAGGGCTACTTGTACAGTCTTAGCATCCGTCAGTGTCAACAGATCACACAATGGTGGTATGCAACCTTGGTCAACAAGGTACCTGAAAAAAATTCCAGCAATAATTGTATAATTTTTCATTGAGGATAACAAAATAACAATTCATATAAATCTTAAGTTTCACAAAACAGTTATGGAGCAATTTAAAATGCTGTTGTAATCATTTTACACGAGGAGTCATGAGTTCAATCCCTACAGAATTAGACCTTCGTAAGTGAACACATAGTGAAGAAACCAACATTTCCAATACTAAAATAGTGGACATATGACACCCATTAACAGGTACTGAGTCAACATGACTACAAAGATCCACTGCTCCATGGCAGTAATTTATAATAATCTTTGAAATATTATAATTGTGTTGAAATGAAACTAAAAGTTGTATATAATTAAAAAAAAATCCGAATATGCCAATATTTTTCAATTACTGTAATGTACTGCTGGTAGGTCTCTGTGGCAGTGGATTGTCTAAATCAGTACCACTGCAGGGTCTATTTCTACCGATCAACCAGTAGTTTGCAAGCATTACTGTTTAAATTGAAGGGTGTTGCAGCTAATTAAATTACTGGGGTAACAAAACTTAACATATTATATATCATGGTGACAAGCACAATGTTGTGCAGTGTATGTCATCTTGACTAGCATTATATTGTTACGTCCAGCAGCACACTTACCATCAGATGAACGGCCTGCTCTTCTCCTCTCTTTGTCATATAAAAGAAATATTACTATTTACTATACTCAAACTTTACCTAATTTGCTCATGTGTGCCTCCGCTGGTTGCATTAGTGATCGCCCACGCTGCTTCTTTTCTAGTTTTAAACTCCGCTTGCCTCAATATTTCTATAAGCGTCGGGAATATATTCGCATCTAAAACTGCCTAAAAATAACAAATTATGATTAGCTACACAAAATGATCACCTACATAGCCCAAAAGATTGCTAGATTTAAGTGGCAGTGCGTATTGCTCGAAGGACTGTTCACCGATAGGTTCTGGAGTGGCGGCCGTGTACCGGTAGATGTAGTATATGTGTAGTATTGGCAGCTCTCCTAAAAGTTGGACCGACAATTTTATCAAGGTCTAGAGAAGCCAAGATCGTTATGGAGATCTTTAGGAGAAGCCTATGTCTAGCAGTGGACGTCTATCAGCTGCACCTCTAGTTCTCATATAAGTAATATAATTATAGCAACCAAAAAAAAAAACTTTTTAACACTAGATTTACCAGACCAGTCAAAATGACCAGACTGGTGAAGCAATATTAATTGAAAATTCCCATTACATATAGCATTTGCTTTCCGAAATGATGTTATGACTTTTATAGCTATAAGTAGATAATACATTTTATGAATTTAATGTTACTTTATATGTATTAATAACAAATATATTTTTTGTTATTACCGTTTATACCTGTACCAGTCTAAATGACTGGTGCGGAAAAACTGGACAATTACGCAAGCAAAATTGAAGGCATTTCTTGCAATATTGTACGCACGTGGGGCGTACGAAGGAAATACATTGAGGCTTCAATATTTGTGGAACAACAAGTAGGGACCATCATTTTTTCCAGCACTATGAATAGTCGTGATTTTACTGAGATTGTGCGATACATTCGTTTCGACAAAAGAAATCAGAGGAATCAACGCTTGCAAACAGACAAATTCGCTTTAGTCTCAGCAATTTGGGACATATTTGTAGAAAATAGTCAAAATTGCTTCAAACCGGGAGCTTATATTACCGTGGATGAACAACTTTTTCCAACGAAGGCCAGATGCAGATTTACCCAGTATATGCCAAACAAACCCCATAAATTTGGCATAAAATTTATGCTGGCGTCTGATGTAGAGACGAAATATGTGGTAAATGGCTGTCCGTATTTAGGAAAAGACGAGGTTCGAAATGCATCAACCCCTCTAAGCGAATTTGTTGTAATGAAACTTCTTGAACCGTATACCATGAAGGGTAGAAATGTAACAACCGATAATTTTTTTACAAGTATTCCTTTAGCGTTAAAATTAAGATCTAAAAATACTTCATTGGTTGGAACAATGCGCGCAAACAAGAGGGAGCTGCTGAAAACTTGCAAACAGAAAAAAGACAGCATGGCACGTTTCTCAACGTTGTTGTACCAATCAAATGTATGCACACTTACAGTTTATAAGAGCAAAGCAAATAAAAAAGTACTTATACTAAGTACAAAACATAAACACATCAAAATTGTTGAAGCTGCTAAGAAATTACCTGAAACTGTATCGTTTTATAATAAAACAATTTGGCGTCGATGTCACGGATCAAATGGCAAGAAAATATACGTTGAAATCAGGTTCCAGAAGGTGGCCACTTCAATGTTTTTTAACATTTTAGAATTGGCCGGAATAAATTGTTGGATACTGTACAAAAACACAACAGGAGAAAATATCTCACGGAAAGACTTTCTATTTCGATTAGCAGAAGAATTTGCTTCAGATTATCACACTTCAAGGCAAAAATCACACGAAGCTGATATACCAACTACAAGTGGCACGGCTTTAGTACGAAAATAGTGTCAAATAGTATATTGCAATAACAATAAGACTACAAATATTTGCTATACATGCAAATAAGTGTATGCGGAAAGTGTACACAGCAAAATCTACATATGTAGAAATTTTGACTAACAAACTGTAAACAATTAAGTGTTTTATTATTTGAAAATGTCTATAAATCCACTTACCTATTACAATTAATATTGTTCAATTTTTTTTGTCATTATTTAATAGAGAATAAAGACTGGAAGCCACAAAAGGCACTTTTTTTTATAGACATGTCATTTTGACTGGTTTTGGTAGAAATAGGTATATTTAAATAGCTGGTAAATCTATTGTTAAAGAAAAAATCAAAGATAGAGAACATAATATAAATACACTATATGAGTGACAAAAAGATACCTGAATTTGTGCAGCATTTCCTGCAGTAATGTTAGAGAGCGTCCAACAAGCTTCCTTCCTTAAGGCTTCGGTAGTAGAACGTAGCAATACATGGAGACTAGGCAAGGGATTGCAGTTGAGAACAGCCTGAGTCTGTGCATCATTACCGGTAACAATGTTACCAACCGCCCTCAGAGCTGCCGACACTACCGTCGATTTGTTGTGCCTGTAATTAATATATTTATGTGTATTGAACTAAATGTAATAACATTTGAATTGTCACAGGTGTGTTAAATGACTTTTAAAAAAATAAACAATCCCCTTAATGTTCCTTTAATACAAAAGCTTTTACAAGGCGAGAATCAAAACTGGTTATCCATTAAACTGGCCAAGTGCTAGATAACGGAACACACTCTATCCATAGTAGTGCCTTACAAACCGCGCGTTAAGTTAAAGCGATTCGATTCACGAACAAGAACAAGGTTAGGATTGATACAGTCTGTCGGCGTTACTCTTCCGCTTCAGGCATGATGTGGAAATCTTTCAGAAGGTTGTATAAGTTACTTTTAGACCAGTGCATTTTACCAATGAAGTCCTACATTCATAAAAAAATCAGCAATCGCTGATTTTTCTTGCTCTCTTTGATATTACTTGTGGGCCACAGCAATCTCGTAGTGTGAGATATCTTAAATAATATAACTTTTTAAGTTTATATAGAGTCGACTATTTTATATCTCAGAGCCAAGTTAATAACGAGCCATTCATTATCACCAGTAGATAGTAAATATTAATAAAAAACCACAACCAATGAACGCTAACCTAAAACAATGAGTCAATTACCAACAACTTACGAGTACATTAAATTAATCGAAAATGTATCAGTTTGAAAAAAAGAACTGTCAACATTTGAAATAAAAGCCCAAAGATTAATACTCGTAAAACAATATCGGTAAACAAAATAATTAATTTGTGGGTGAACAATACATTCACAAGCCAGTTATAACTATTGTAATAGGTTTTATTAAAATAACGTTTTTACTTTTATTTTGAATTGAATCCAAATCGCGGACACATCGACCCGTAGCAATAACTTTTTAATCAAAGAAAACTAGCGCACAGACTCACAACTATAATTTTCCATAATTTACAGTAAATTAACTAATGGATTATATTATTATAAGTTGCGTGCACTCTAAAGCAAAACGTAACAACTCTCACTTAAAACGAACAAAATGGCGATTAAAGTATTTAAAGTTCGTAACTTGCGAAATCATCCTGATAAATAAGCGGGAGTAGTTTGCCCTAACAAGCAGGAATAGAGAGCATTGTTATTATGTCTAATGAATTTGTAGTTCATGTAGGTATTATTGTTATTTATATGTTATTAAATTATTATTTATATAGATTTAAAGAGCTAGGATATGCAGTGCTTGTTTTCCTGTTTGGAGTGCACAGCCCTGGGGTACACAAACTGAAGCATGTCCCACTCCTCTCATCACTTCTTATACATACAGTAACAAAGACAAAACTTACATAAGTAACTCAACAAGCCTTCTGCAAACGCCAGCATCAATCACAGCTTGAATTTTTTCATTTGGTCCATCAGATAAGTACGAGAGAGCCCAGCATGCATCACTCAGTACATCAGCATCAGTGTGGTGAAGAAGTCTAGCTAATACCGGAATACCTATGAAACACACAATAAACATAAATATTAACTACAGAACAATATATCTTCAATGATTTTTATATATTTCATTAAATGCATGATGAATTTTTTTCTTCTACAAAGCGACAAATTGTATACCAATAACAATTTGATGCTACTCAGGATGATATACAATGCACCACATAGTGCTTATCGCTATGAGACTAGATGTTAAGTCTAATTAGTCACTAATGAACTTGATACCGAAATGTAGTTAACATTTTCACAAAACTTTTTGGTGCCAGAGATAGGATCAACAATAATATCTTTCTAGACAATCTTTAATTTACTATATAGTATTACTAACCTTCCACTGCTGAAAATAAAATTTATAAAACATGTAATAATGTCATACATAGTGTTAAAATGAAATTTAAAATATTCACCCGGAGCAACAGCCTCAAAATTTGTTGGAGGATTTTTTCCTCTACAAAGGTTAGAAAGTATCCACACTGCATTTCTTGTCATTGATAATCTTGTATATTTATTTAAAATTCTGAAAAAAAGGAATAGTTTATTCACTTTTATTCTTTAAAACTGTCGCTTCACTGGATGGGCAGAGGACAATAAAAAATTCAATCAAATTATTATGTAAAACATTTTTAACTTTAAATTATTCTTGACAGGAAACTAAAAGCTAATAATGTTAACAGTAGCCGAAGAATCACAGAGATTTGCTCACTTTGAAAAGTTCACTCATAGTAACATGCCAGCCTATAACAATGATGTACCGCTTTGGATGATAACAACACTGTACCAATATACTAATATCCTAGTAGTTTCACTATCAATTGTGCTCTTAGATACATAGTATTATTTGAATACTATGGCAAAATAGGAGTTGCAGTGGCGGATATCTCCATGGTCTCATACACCTATCACCAGTAAAGTCATGATATGATACTTATGAATAGATCCACGAACACAAAACTAAATTTATTACAGACTCAGATTTGAATGAATGGTGAAGCTGAGTGAGAGTTAATAAAAGCAAGACGGTTAGGTTGATAATTAAATGGGAAATTCGTTATCAGGATCTCTCAACCTCTTAACTATCTACACTAAACTATCAAAACATTGTCAACATACTCAATCAACGGCGGCAGTACACCAGCTGCGAGCACAGCGTCGCGACAACGTGGCGAGTCACCCGCAACATTGCCCAGGGCCCAAACAGCCTGTTCGCGCACGTCGTCTCCCGCGCCGCCGGCGACCAGCGCGACGAGGGCTGCCACCGCGCCGCACTCCACTACAACGCGCGTCTGCTCGGATGTCCCCGAGGCGATATTCGTTAACGCCCATGCAGCTTCAAACTGATAAATAAAACATTTCTATTCTTACCAACACAATGCGGAAATTTTTAGGGAAGGCTCAGTAGTAAGTATCTTCTATCTGGCAATGTTGGTATATACAACATGTAATAATAACAAAGTAAAGAGAAGAATACAATAATATTAAGTAATTATACCTACAAACTTGTCTCACATAACAACCCCTTTCAATAATGTCATAGACACAATGTTATTCTTATGACAGTCAGTTTTATAACAAGGTTAAAATTATTATGCTGATGATTTGTGAAATCCTTACATGCTTACATAAAATAGTTGTGTCTTCATCATCATCATCATCAGCTGATAGACATAGGCCTCCCCCAAATGTCTCCACATCGATTGGTCCATCCAGTGGGTTCTCGCAATTCTCACGAGATGTCGATCCACCATGTAGGTCTTCCAACACTATGTCTACCAGACCAGTACGCGGGCGCCACTCGAGGACCTTTCTGTCCATCGACCGTCGGTCCTTAGCGTTATGTGCCCTGCCCACTGCCATTGTCATTAACCCCTCTAATTTAAGTAAAGAGTGTATCTTCAAATTAAATTGTAATAATGTTTACACAAAGTTTACCATCTAGAATACCCCAACTGCTAGTTGAAATAATTTCATAGAATAAATATGAAAATTTAATTGAAGTAATAGTTAAATTAAACCTAAACAGCCTCAGTCAATAGAGACCTACCACCAGTAATTACTTAAAGGATAAAAATGAATTGTAAATAGTACTAGGAAATCATGTACTATAACATACCTGCAAAGTTGGATTAGAACTATTCGATAGAAATTCAACAAATTTTGGAACAATTCCAGTTCGTATTACTTCATCTATAGGTGGATTTGGTTCACGACTCAGGAGCTTCCTAAATTTTTGAGTTGCTATGACTTGCTCCTGGGGTTTGTCACTATATAATGCAGCTACCATTTGTGGTGTGATATCATCGGACGTTGAAATGTTAATGTCATCCTGAAATAAATTGAATAACGGTATTAAAAAACTATTATTTTGTTTTTTTGTATACTCAATGACAATATATTAAGCACAAGAAGTATCAATTAAATAACATTTAATAAATTGTGCACATAAGTTAAATCTTTTAATATAATTAGTATTACCTAATGTAATAATGATACATAAACAAGAGGTTAAATATACAAATAAAATTTTATTTAAAATTTTCTTAATAAATAACTCTTTAAGCACTTATGTTTATAATTCAAAACTTGATATTAGTTAAAAATATTTCCTTTCGGAAAAGATTCTTTTGTAATAAATTCATAGTCAAAAAGGTTAAATACAGTGCTCTGTACTATTGATGTTTAACATATTTTCTAGAAATATTCCACAAAATCATACAATAAAACCTTACGAAATTGAGGTACCTGTAAAGCGATATCTGGAGCATTCGGAGCTGGTAAATTTACATTTCTGCGTTTAAATAATTGTTGTTCTCTCTTTTGCTTGCGTAGTTGTACACCTTCTTCTTCTCGACGTCGCCGCAATTCATCGGCACTTAATCCTGCATTCTTGTAACGATGTTTGTGACCTCCAGACATACCTCCAAACATTAAAATTTATATATATATATGTAGTATATGTAAAAGTTCCTCCTGTTCCCTCTCGCACACTTCCTACATCTGTTTAAACAGTTACATTATGTTCCCACTTATAAATAATTACCATTATTATATCATCTATGGCACATTGAATAAACATATGAATTGCAAATACTCATAGTGACCCAGACGATCTATTCTTTAAATAAATTAAACAGTTTAGCAATGATGTAAAGACACAATTGAATAATATTTGAATTATTATGTATTGACTATATTTAAGTATATGTAACAGTTCTAAATTGTTACTGCCATGTAAGGAAATAGTTACATAACTATCTGTAATTTATTTCATGGTACTACAAGAAGAAAACTTAAACAATGCATCTGAAAATTAAAATAGTTTTAAAAGATTGCTTAATGAAGAATTAAAATTTTATTATTTAAAATCACAATATATTATCATCATTCAAGTGTGAACATTAACAAAATGAATGAAAAGAAAATTGATGAAATAGCCTTGGGCTTGATTACAGATATGATATATTGTACAAATTTTGCAATATTTAATAGAGTTAACTATGTGACAATGTTTTCTTTGTGAACTATGTATTAACAAATTCTCTTTACTAAAAAGCCATTAGTTATATCCAATGACAACCAAATAACCATTTCGAAACACATTTTATAAAAAAAATATAGATCATTCTGAAGTGTTTTATATATTTGAAAATGTAATTATAGAATTTTAACTTTACAAACTTAACTTTTTCAATGAATCTTTCTATTCTGTTTGAAATTAGATTAAAAGAAATTCATAAATCTTTACAAGTGAAAAGCTGTCACTTTTCCATTCTTTTTCATTAACAACTACATAAATGTTTATTCGTGTATTTGCCCTAACAAAAATTTGCAATAAGAATGTAAATGTAAAATTATTGTTAAAGGAGGATACGTCAATGCTTTATAAAACAAATGTAATAAAAACTTAACTAAAATACGATTTTAATACTGTTTTTGGTTGACATGCATGTAGCATATAGTAACATTTTTGTTGTACAATATGAGGAGTAAACTTAACAGCATTATATGTACTTACTGAACGTTTATCGTAAAATATAAAACTATTATATTAATCAATCCAACATCTACCAATGATCACAAATATACTTCTTCAATTAAATTTAAGACGAAGCAAAGATCACGTCATGAATCTATCAATGCATACAATTAAAAATATAGTAAGTACGAAAATTCTCGTTGAGATATCCAGTCTTTTTACCGATGATTATTTCCTTAGAGTTTATAAAGTTATAATTTTTGTAATTCCTATAAAATTCTTTGTATAAAAAATATAATATAAATTACAAATATAGTCTTTTCATGTCAACCGTCGATTACACCCAAAAATATTTTAATTTTTTTAACTGTTTAATACCTCTCCTAGGGATGTTCTTATATACAAAGCAGATTCAGAAGGATTTTATTTATTGCGGATCTCGTAAGTACCTGTTTTCCTTTAGAATTAATTTATAATTTTTCCTACCTCTATTCTAGTAAGTTTTAGAAATATGAACATTTTGGACGCTAATAATTACAATGTCATAATTTTGCTTTATAACATTAAGATTACAATTACAAAAATAATTGTTCTTAGTAATTTTTATTTCTTTGTAAGTCCAGGAGACAATCTAACCAGATTGTAATATATACAACTACAAAGTGATTATGCAAAATATCTCAATAAATAAAATTGCTATAGCTATACGTTAATATGTTACGTTATTTAGCAATTAAAATAATAGGTTATTCGAAATGATGTCCGTCCCTAGTACTATGTGATGAAATGATGTGAGATAAAATGTTATTACGACACTGTATTTAATATAGACTATTTTGTGATAAAAATATTATTTTTCAAACATGAGCAAATTGTTTTTGAATAGAGCAAACATGCTCTTATTGAGACGAGGCATGTGTACGCCTACCTCTGGAAATAAACCAACGTCAGAAAATATAGCATCAGCGGATCATTCGATGTTAAGGAGATGTAAGCCTACAAATTTTCAGAAAACTATTTTGGTGTGGACAAAAAAATACAAAAATAAAGAAGAAATTCCAGCATACGTATCGTAAGTTTAAATTGCATCTATCAAAGGTATTAATATGATTTTCATCCGTGTAAAATAATTTACATTACTCATAACATTTGACACTTTTTCCTGTTAGATTTCCTACTTTATCTCTGATATAATCTTTTTCATTACAGACCGGAGGTAATTGATAGGGCCCGAAGTGAAGCCAGAATCAAAATTTCGAATATTTTAATGGTTCTTACTGCTCTTGCCAGTCTTGGTGCTATATTATCAGGAAAAGCAGCTGCTAAAAGGGGAGAATCAGTTCATCAAATGAATTTAGATTGGCATAAGAAATACAGTGAAGATTATGAAAAGAAAAATGAAGCTGTACCCACAACAAACTAATTGTTTATTTTATGTTTTTGTAGCCTTATTAACAGTGCATTGCTTAATTTAATTGTAAAGTATTGTAACAATTTAGATTAATGGCAAAGCTTACAAAAGTTTATTTATAAATTTAACTTGTTTTTTTTTTAAAAAAATTCTGTTACATCATTGAGAAATATATGTTTTGTCCTGAAACTGAGAACATAAAAAAAACACAAAAGTGAACTAATTTCTATTTATATAACTATATACAAAATTCACATGCACCCTGTAAATCCAATCCCAATTTTCATAAATTATTTGGTTTAAAATATGATCTACATTTTTCTGTGAATAGTTTTGTGGTTTTTTCCTTTATCACTTCTTCTACACTGAGTTCTGTTTGTAACAGACGCAACTAAAAGTAGTAAAGAGATGTTAATAATAACATATTTAGTTAAGCATTCACTTCACAAGTGGCTAATTAAATACTAGAGAACATATATTTAGGTATCAATTATGCTTGCCTTGGGAACATTCTTTTATACATGTTTTTGTTATAACATATTGCTTATCACTAGGTGGACATGTTGAATTTCTTACCAATTTAGAAGTGATACATCATATAATAGTAATGAGACATCATCAGGATATTCTGTACTTAGATGAAAATTTTAATTTTTGTTCCATGATACATATATTTATTTTATAACTATGATACATTTTACTTTTTAATATGACTTTTGTTAATCATATTCTTACAACATAACTAACAAATTAATATGATTTGTATGATAAAAAAGAACATGTAATTACCTGTAAAATTGCTAAAAAAAAGGTACATAACATATTGGTCTCTCAGAAATTACAGATCTGTAACTTCTGATCATGACAAAACTGCATAAGCAAACAAAAATGGTTTTAATTGTATTATTAATAAACATGATGAATTGTTTATAGAACATAAAAAAAAATAATATTTTGAAATAGAACTGAAGTATTTCCGCTATTTTATAAATATAAAGTTTGGAGATAAATGTACCTATTTTAAAATTCTTGTTTAATATCATATAAATATTAATTATATTATGAAGGTAACTATCACTAGCATAAAACATACTAATTTATTAAAAAGCAATACTATATGTTCATTAAGAATTATTTGTATGCAAAAATGTAAAGGTTCATACCCTTTTTCAAATAGTATATAATTGTAAAGATATTTGCCGTTTTATTTAGTTTGCTATTGTTAATACTTAACTTATTAAAAACATAAACTGTTGAAGTAAATTAATTACCTTTCGTTGTTCAGCTTTCAAATTTTTCAAAATATCAAAATCATCTGGATTTATTTCCTTAGCTGATTTTAATTCCTTGACGGAATTTGCAGTAACAACAATGCAATTCTTTATAACATTTTCTCTTTCTTCGTGGCCCTTTTGAATTTGAAGGTACAATTCCTGACAAGCTTCAGTTGCATTTACTTTGGTTTTAAAAGATTCCGTGGGAATAGAAGTATTCAATGCGTAAACAATTTTATCATCCAATACACGCATCTTTTTAAGAATATCCTGACACAAAATTCAAAATTAAAAAAATAAATTATTTTATGCAGTTAACTCATCTTTACAACCGGTTCAATAACCTCGCGGATTCATAGGTTATGCAAAATAGCAATAGTAAATAAATGCATAAAAATGGTTATATTTATAATATCGCTCAATAAAAAATTTCCAACCTGAAACTCTAAAAAATCTGGACAAATCATTGGATGTCTTTATGCAATAAAACTCTTAAAATATAAAATTTCAAGTTACTTTTCTTAGAGCAAAGTTGATGTAGGGACGAGCTGTCTTTACAACCAGGTTTTAAAATCAAGTATTTAGTTTAGTTATGCGTACTTTATTGTGAAAAAAATTAATACATGAATAAAATTTGGTATGTTTGATGTAAGAAAGTACTAGTATATACGTTCGATATTATAATTTTTTTACACTAAAATACTGTGGACCCCGGTCTCTGATAAAAAATTTCATCTAGTTTTTGCAAAAATAAAGTATAGAATACAAGTGATAAAGTTAAAACATTAGTCACCGGAAACATTTTTATATTACTATTTATTGTCGTTTGTTGCTCTTACGCCAAGTTACAATTATTACGAACCTCTTTAATCAATCGAACGATTACATTTTAAATTGATCGCTAATAAGAAAATATAGTGAATAGAATATGAACATTGTGTAAATAGCCAAGAATTTCATAATATATAATGACATAAAATCGACAGATTCAGACTTCTTATTTTCTAAATTAAAGTAAATGGTAGGCAGCGCAAGAAATCGTTTGATGACATAAAGGAATGGACCAGGTTTAAACAACATCGGTTAAAAAGAATAGCTGAGGATCGATTTGGTTTTCTCAATCTGTTCGCCAAACTTTAGTTTAAGGAAGTCATCTAATGATAATGATGATGATCTGCGCCAACATGATCCTATACGTCAAACTATTTAATCCATATTTATTTAAATACATAATACTCAGAAATATTAATAATATTGTTTTTATACTAATGTAATATAAAATACTGTTAGTATTTTAAAACAGGTCTAGGCCTGTCAACGCGATAATCTGATTAAAAATCAAGAACATCACCAATTTCTATTCAACCAAGCTATAAGGATTCTCTCGGCATTTAAAATAATATGATGAACTGGGATACATTAAAACTGTTTTGTTAATTAAATAAAATAAATACATATAACAAATATTGCATTTGTTGTAAAAAAAAATTGCAAAGAAAACAATAGTTAAAATAATTTCTTTATAAACAATTACAAATCAGACAGAACTGTACTATATATAGAAATATATCACAATATATTTCTTAACCTAGTTAATGATTTTTAGTATGGCTTCTTATCGTAATAATTTTGGTACTATTTGCAATTTCATTAAATTTATTTTAATTGTTTTCTGTAACTTACAATAAAAATATTTTAATTAGTTTATATTTAATTAATATTTTTTTATCTGGCAACTAAGACTTATTTAGTGTTGTACTTTCAATCTTTTTGTCGTTGATTTCCTTATGTTATCTGTTTTCTGACTCTTTCTTTCTTGACACAAGTCAAAATGAAGTACGTTTACCGAATTTATATTATATTTTCTTAAATCAAATTGATCTCTTATAATTATATTGTGATTAAAATTACATACGTGAGTGAAGTGAAAGCTTTTTATGATGTGTATTTTATTTTCAGGATCGGACTTTGCGCCTACAGCGGTTACAAGATTTACCCAGGCCATGGTAAAACCATGGTTAAGGTAGACGGCAAGGTATCTTTCATTTATTTTACTATGAATTATTTAAACAAGTTCATCTTTATAAACATCAAACGTTAAATTAAGAAGAATGGTAAAGACAAAAATTTTGCACAGAGTAATTGATACTGTTTATAATTAAACTGTTGTATCGGTATATGTTTTTTGTATAATTATTTAGATTTGATATATTAATGATTTTTTTAAACATCTGTTAGACTTAGATTAAGTCCTTCATTTCCAAGTAAATTATGCAATGAAGTCTTGGATGATAAGACTATACGTAGTAATATCCAATAAAGAATGATAAATTAATATGTTAAATCAATTAACACTGTAAAATTAATTGCAGTAATATTATGCTTTGTAATTATATTATTATCTTGTGATAGTGTTTGTTTATATTTAATGATTTCAGACCTTTACATTCTTGAATTCAAAATGTGAAGCTGCTCACCTTATGAGGAGAAATCCAAGAAAAGTGACATGGACTGTTCTGTACAGGTACACATTTAATATATAAGATATTACACTAACTAGTTATAATGTTAAATTGACGTATATTTTATCAACATATATTAATACTGCTCATGAGTATTTTCTATAAAATTGTTTTTAAATTTTTCCGAATTATTGAAACAGTTTCTTTTTATTTTTAATGACATTTCAGATCAGAGAGCATTATGCAACATGTAATTGTATAAATAATCTCAACTTCTCATTACAAAATACTCAAAAAGATTGCATAATCTTTGCTTTTATGAATACTTAAAGAAAAATTATACCATTTGAAATATAAAAACCATCAAAATCCTTTTTAAATATCTTCAATAATATCAGTATCAATATTAGATGTTAATGCTATCTATTTTTTTAGATTCATGTAAAAAGTTATTTTATTTACTGCAAAGATCATATTTTTATATAATTTACTTTAAATTCATTAACCATATATAAATTTTTTCGTTAGGTTTTTTTAAAAGTTCATATGTATACCTAACAATTTATAATTTTTATAGGCGTAAGTTTAAAAAAGGGCAAGAGGAGGAACAAGCAAAAAAACGCACCAGGAGAACACAGAAGTTTCAGCGTGCCATTGTAGGTGCTTCTCTGAGTGATATCATGGCCAAACGTAACATGAAGCCAGAAGTGAGAAAAGCACAAAGGGAACAGGCAATCAAGTATGGAATAAAGTTAAAATAATTTTACAGCATGTTTTAATTATTTACACTCTGTTCAGTCATCAATACAGTTATCTATTAAAATCTTGTAATATAAGAAGATGAAAGAAAATATTCAAAATCAAAACTGTCAATTTACTTAAAATACATATTACTTTTTCATTAGTACTGTGATATATTTAAAACATCTAGACATTATTACAATATTTACTGGTGATAGGCTTTTGTTGTCAGAGACCATCTAGGTAGGTACTACCATAGCTTCTATTCCTGCCACAACAATACTGTTCAAACATTGATATGTTCCCATTAGAACAAGGTTTTATTTAGTTAGATTACTGCAGATATGAGACTTACTTATACAAATCTTGTAATATTGTTTTATATGTATATTGTAGAGCTGCCAAGGAACAGAAAAAGTCAACAAAAGCAGCCAAGAAAACCACTGCTCCCCCTGCAAAGGCAAAAGCAGCACCTAAAACCAAAGCTGCTAAAGTAAGTCAGAAATCTGCTCCACGTGTTGGAGGCAAGCGATAAGAATTTGTAAAACAATAAAAATATTAAGAAATGTGTATGTGTTTCTGTATAAATCAATAACCCTTATCTTTATAATAACTTGTTAAGTTACTAGAAGTTAATTACAGGATATAAATTTCTAAGAAAAACTTTAAATTCCATTAGCTAATAAACTGGACAGATTTTTCTGTAAAACAATATTAATATGAAAACTTCGACTTTCTAATCTAATAGGAGACAACTGTTGGAGGTGGTCAAATAGCAGTGTGCGAACGTTACTCTTTCAGTTTGAAAGGAGATTCAACTAGTGAAATTACCAGCGAACCACCATTACGTGTAAATGGTTCGTCTTACCGTTCCCTGGAAAATATAAAATTTGAACATGGGCCTCTGCAATAGGTTTCAAAAGCGATTGATCGATGTCTAAATATTCAATGATTTTTTTTTAATCTATTTGTAATCTACTACGTACATAAGTAGTTACATTGAATATAGCTGTCATATTGATACAAAACAACAATATAAATAGTAGAATAAATATGCCGCGAAAATTATCATAACTAGCAGTTTGTCTTGGAGTTATTGCTGGCAGTGATTAAAATAAAAATGTTATGTTTTTTAGAAGTACAGGAAGGAAGGACAATTTTAAGTAATTGGTTCTGTGATCTACTTAAACACTTCCAGTGTAAACTACTAAGGTGAGCATAAATGAATACCTGATTTATTTTTCACTAATTCTAACGCCTGTAAGAAATATTATTTATTGAATAAGATTTTGTACACAATTTTATTAGACCTAATTAAGTTGTGCGAGGCTCTACATTCTTAAGCTATATCTGTAAACAAAAAATCTGAAAGAATCCATAGAATTCATTGCAATGTAATTTAGGAAGGTTTCAGCAGTGAACTATTGGAATAAGGCTGGATGGAGAAATTCTAAGCTATTGAACTCGATAAATATAAAAAAATATAATATATTTAATTTTCGCTTTGATGATTTAGGTCAACAACAGAAATAAAGATATTTTTATAAAATGTCTTAATCTTTTGTTAAAAAATGTTTTAAGTTTTATTTCAATTCAAATTTGTGGTAGCATTTAATAGAGACGGAAGTCTTGTTCTGATCACAAATGACATTAGAGTTAATTAAAATGTGATATACCTGAATGGTAAATAAAAATTGGATTTGTATGTTTGCAGATTTTGTATATTTTAAAAAATAATATATTTTAAATGAAGTTTGTTCACCTTTTGTTTTTTACAAGAGAATTAAAACACCATTTGCATGTTGGCAGTTTTTATTTATTATACACTGAATCACATTTTACATAACCATGCAAAACTTGATTATTCAATAATAACCTTTTTAAAGTTTGCAGGACACACTGTAATAAGTTACTGATTTTCCCTAAACGTAGTTATTTATAATTCTATTGAAACAATTTCTTTGAACAATTATGCATTTTTGGCTAAAGTTTCAGCCTTTGCAACCACTTCTTCAATGGGTCCAACCATGTAAAATGCAACTTCAGGCAGATGATCATACTCTCCTTGCAAGATCTTGGAGAATCCCTTAATGGTCTCTTCAAGAGGTACAAGTTTACCAGCATGTCCAGTAAATACTTCAGCTACCTGGAAAGGCTGTGACAGAAATCTTTGAATCTTACGAGCACGAGCAACTGTGAGCTTGTCCTCTTCAGATAATTCATCCATACCCAAAATAGCAATGATGTCCTGCAGAGACTTGTAATCTTGAAGAATTTTCTGAACTCCACGAGCTACATTGTAATGCTCAGCACCGATGATGTTAGGGTCCATGATACGGGAAGTGGAATCGAGAGGATCCACAGCTGGGTAGATACCAAGCTCAGCAATAGCTCGAGATAGTACAGTGGTAGCATCCAAGTGAGCAAATGTAGTGGCAGGAGCAGGATCTGTCAAGTCATCAGCTGGCACATAGATAGCCTGCACTGAAGTGATAGAGCCTTTCTTTGTGGTGGTAATACGTTCCTGCATAGTACCCATGTCAGTTGCCAAAGTAGGCTGATAACCCACAGCAGATGGAATACGACCCAACAGAGCAGATACCTCAGAACCAGCTTGGGTGAAACGGAAAATGTTGTCAATAAACAGCAGCACATCTTGACCCTCTTGATCACGGAAATACTCAGCCACAGTTAATCCAGTCAAAGCAACACGGGCACGTGCACCTGGGGGCTCATTCATTTGACCATATACAAGAGCTACCTTAGAAGTTTTATCTTTAAGAGAAATCACTCCAGACTCAATCATTTCATGGTACAAGTCATTACCTTCACGGGTACGTTCACCTACTCCAGCAAACACAGAGTAACCACCATGAGCTTTGGCAACATTGTTAATCAGCTCCATAATGAGTACAGTCTTACCAACCCCAGCGCCACCAAACAAGCCGATTTTTCCTCCCTTAGCATAAGGAGCTAGCAGGTCGACCACTTTGATACCAGTTACGAGAATCTCCTGCTGTACAGACATGTCGACGAACTCGGGTGCTTCAGCGTGGATTGCTGCGGTCTTGTCAGTGGGAATGGGGCCGCGTTCGTCAATGGGCTCTCCAATTACATTGATGATACGGCCGAGAGTTTCGGCTCCGACTGGAATACGTATAGGTGAACCAGAGTCTAGAACAGGTTGTCCACGCACTAGACCCTCGGTACCATCCATGGCAATGGTACGTACTGTATTTTCACCCAAATGCTGGGCCACTTCCAGCACAAGACGTGGAGAGCGGTTTTGAACCTCAAGAGCATTTAGAATGGGTGGAAGATTATCTTCGAATTGGACATCCACTACGGCACCAATGACTGCAACCACCTTACCTTGACCCTTGCCTGCAGCAGCATATTCTCGTTTGTTCATTAAAGCACCGGCCACTAAAGGTGTTTTATCAGCCAAGGAATTGCCGACTACTGTTCTTGCAGCCAAAAGGCCTGCTCTTCCAGCGGTAGAAAACATGTTCGTTTTCTTAACTCGTTCGACGAAATGTACAGTGGCAATATAGATCCACTTCTTCTTTTAAAGAAGTTTACGTAAGAGCAAAACCAGAATAAATCGAACTTTTTTTTAAGAACTTCCGTTCATAGATTCCTATTAGACGCCTTGTCTATGGTTTATGTTTCGGATTTATAAAAAGTTCAATAATATATGTTATGTAAAATAAGTGAATAATTGCTATTTAGTGTATATCAGTTTAAATAATTTGGTAAAAATAATTAACGAACTTAATCGCCATTGATAATGTAAATACGTCATTACTAAAAACTAGTTATAGAACTAGAATATACTAAGAACTAGTTACAACATTATTTTAGCCTAACAATATATAAAATTTAGCTAATAACAATATTGAGCAGTTTTTTTTATTATTCAATGTAGCGATGACACAGCTTATAAGAACGTAGCGCTAGTTATGATGATATATACTGCACTACATTAGGTTCGTTGTTTTGTGACATACGTGTATCCAAGAGTCTTGTTACCCCAGTTATTTCACTAGCTACAACACCCTTCAAACCAGAAAACAGTAATATTTGCACATTACTGATTTTCGATAGAAATAAGCGCTGCGGTAGTACCTACCCAAATGGTCTTCTGTAGCCTCTGCTATGGTTTTAATCTCTTAATCTTCATAATGTGCAAAACTTTTAACGATTGTAGGTAGAGACCTACAATCGTTAAAAGTTTTGCACATTATGGAGATTAAGAGATTAAAACCATGATTCGAAAATCTTTCACTGATACATAATTCTTTTAATATTAAGATGCCATTATACAATAGATCTCACTTATCCTAGAATGCGAACATCTGTCCTAAGTATCGAAATAGACCTAATCGAAAACATTAAAGTTCCTACATGTAATTGCATTAGGTTAACATGAAGTTCGACGTTAAACCTTCGTTTTGTAAGACCTATTTGTAGAGGTATTCTATCTTCCACATTTTGTATTAGGATTGTATTCGATACAGGAACATTTACGAAAAAGCTGATTCTATACAAATTATTTAAATGATTCCATTATTAACATTAATTTCAAACTATTTTTTATGTGATATATATAAAAAAAATCTACATACTTACATTTTTATGTTACATTTAGATGTTTGTTTTGGATAGTCATTGGTACCACTTGGAATCAGAAGAATTATACATTTGACTAATATTTATCTGGTTAATATTCCTATTTGTTTCTGTTTCTAAAATGCTGTCAATGTCATTGTCACTATATCAGCGTCGAGTATAGTAAAAATATTTCACAATAAATATAAGTGTTAGTTTTACCGTATACTAATAGTTTCTTAATTCATTAACAAAATTAATTATGGAGTACATAACACCAGAAAATGATCCAACGCCAAATAGTACCCGCATGTATGTATTGTAATTTTGAGGTTACAAATTAATCACGTGTGTTGTAAAGGGTTTTGAATAATAGTCATGAAATAATTAGTAATTTTACCTAAAATTTCAGATTATGCTGTCAATGCGCAGTTCCTATAGAGGCAAATCCTTCTAATATGTGTGTAGCATGTTTACGAGCTCATGTTGACATCACAGATGGTATTCCTAAACAAGCGACGTTATTTTTTTGCAGAGGTTGCGAAAGGTAATATTTTCTTATTACAGTATTCCATATTTTAAGCTGTTATTAAATTGTTATAATTTTTGATATATCTGTTTCAACTAATATTAAATAGCCAATGTTTTTTATAGATATCTTCAACCTCCAGCAGAATGGCTTGTTTGTGCTTTAGAATCCAGAGAATTATTAGCTTTATGTTTAAAAAGGCTGAAAGGTATTAATAGAGTAAAGTTAGTGGATGCAGGCTTTGCATGGACTGAGCCTCACTCTAAAAGGATAAAAGTAAGAAAAATTGTATTTATTGTAGCAATAATCATTTAATAAAAGACAATTTGTTACTTTTTTTGGTTAACATTGTTAAAATTTTTGTATTAATATATTACATATTTCATTTATTATTCAAAAATTTTATGCATTTATTACCCTTAAAATCAAAATTATTCAACGTCTGAATAATGTAAAACAAAATGATTTCCTGAATTTATTTTTGGGTTATTAAAATTTTGTCTGTAGTAAATCTATTGACTTTGTAGGTAAAATTAACAGTGCAGGGTGAAGTTATGGGAGGAGCTGTTCTCCAACAAACATTTATAGTAGAGTTTGTCATCCAGCATCAGATGTGTGATGCATGCCATCGGTCTGAAGCCCAGGATTATTGGCGTGCACTAGTCCAAGTGAGGCAGCGTGCAAGTAATAGGAAGACCTTCTATTATTTAGAACAGTTAATTCTTAAACATAAAGCACATGAGAATACACTGGGAATTAAACCTAAGCACGGTAAAATGATTTTTTAAGGCTGTAAAACATTAAATGTTATTTAAAAAAATGGAATTGACTGAATATTAGCAAGTTTCAATGCAAATGTTGTAAATGATAGTGTAAAGTTTATTTAGGTTCATTGTACCTTAAATACTGTGTTCACAATCTCTTTTTGTATATTTGCAGTCTATACATGCACATAAATACATATCTATATATACATACACTACTGGTCTCTCAGTCTACATAGTATTGAGAGGCCTCCCACATGGAGGACCCACGGTCTGTTGAGAATCACGGGAATCCACTGGATGCGAGCAACATGGGACTGATTGAAATTGAGATCTTTGGGGGAGGCCTATGTCCAGCAGTGGACGTCTATCAGCTTATGATGATGATGTTATACATACAAGTTAAATCAAATTGTTGTAAACATTTTATTTTTAGATGGTTTGGATTTCTTTTATGCAACTGAAAATAACGCCCGTAAAATGGTAGACTTTGTACAATCAGTTCTACCAATCAAGTGTCAACATTCAAAAAAGTTAATATCTCATGATATCCATAGCAACATTTATAATTACAAATTTACATACAGCATTGAAATAGTCCCCGTGTCTAAGGACAGTGTTGTCTGTTTACCTAAAAAGTTGACTCATCAATTGGGATCAATTTCGCCTATATGTCTTGTGTCTAGGGTTACCAGTACAATACATTTAATTGACCCAAATACTGGACAAGGTATGTTTATGATATTGTCAAATAGTTATAATATTGTTAAATAGTTATTATTTACATAACTTATAAACTTTGATATGATCTGTTTACATTAGAAAGCACAAAATTATTTTTATATAATTTGTGAAATATTATTTGAATTTTTTTCAGTATGTGATCTTTCTTCTACTGTGTATTGGAGACATCCATTCACTCCAATATGTAACCCGAAACAGTTAGTTGAATATACTGTAATGGATATTGATATTTTAAAAGAACATGTAAGTGTTTTTTTTATTTTTTTACAATATTTATTAGTTATTTTGCATTATATTTTAAATGTATTAGTAATCCGTTTCTAAACATGCATCATGAAGGAGAAATTACAATTGATATTTGATTGATAAAAGTGATCATCAAGTGGCATGCAAACATTACAATGCTCTGTTTTGGAGTAGCTGTTAAATTTACAGAGAGGTAAACAGACTTAGATCTTATAATAAACAGAGACAGGCCTCAAAGGGGCACATTGTGCTGAAGTGTTAGTAATGTGAAATAATTATCACATCATTATCATGATTGTGCTTCCATCAGATAAACATCTTGCTCAATTCAATACTCGTGAGGTCTTTCTATATAAAGAATGAATGTTAGTACATGTATGGCTTTTTATATTGCATTAGTAAAAGCTTATAAAAATATTATTGTTAAACCTCAGAAAAAAAATATTTTTCTTAATTATTACAGGAGAAAAAAACATTCCCTGGTCAAGGCATGGTGTCAAATAAGCATGTTATTGCTGACATATGGGTAGTCAAATCTAGTGAACTGGGACTGGATGTCAATTCTGTACACACAAGAACACACCTGGGCCATATTTTAAAGCCTGGTGACACTGTTTTGGGGTAAGAATATGTAAAATTATTATTCTGTCTGCTTTAAAATTTTGGTGTTTCTAGACAGGATAATTGTACAATAAAAAAATACAGTCCAGGTATAAAGCATAAATAGGTTTGTCTCTGAAAACCAAAATCCCTTGCCTCTTTAAATAATAAAGTACTGGTACCTTGAGGTTTTTCCTATAGGATCCTACAACCTTCAAAATCAAAAAAACTATTGGTTTGACAACATATGTTACATAGCCATATCAATTTTTGGAGTCTCCATTTAGGTATAACAAGAGACACTACCCTTACTTATTATATATGGTTTGAATTTTTTGTTGTATTAAGTTTCTGAATGCTAATATTCATGTTGAGGGCCCATATGATATTTTGAGTGCTAGTGTACATATTTATCTTTGTGGTTTGTTTTGAGTAATAGACATATATATTAATAATGCACTTAAATCATACATTGAATAAATAATTCAATTTTGTTGTAAGATTAATCAAATAACAAACTTAAAAAACAAACCTTCATTAACCTTATTACAGCAGTATCTTTAATTGTGTCTATGGCACAATGACTAAACCCTTGCTATGTAAAATGGCAGTTCCTAGTTTGCCGGGCCATGGGTTGTTGTGATAGATTGGCAGTGACATTATCCGGATACTGCCTCGTAAACTAAATAATAACCCTTGTGTTGTAAGTCTGACATCCCAACAGCATTGCTGTGTCCCAGTTGGGCACATACGAGTATGAGTACCAGAATATTCTGAGCGGCACCTTTTAGTTTTAACTTCATATAAAATTGACATCAAGTGTTGATAAAAAAAACTAAAATAAGAGAAAAGCTTATCTTTAAAACCAATAATATTTTTTTTGTATATTGTTTTCATGACATTACATATTTTTCTTGTAGATATAACTTAGGTGATACAAATGTTAATGATGCCAACTTTGAAAAGCTTGACAGAGATTCAATACCAGATGTGTTCCTTGTGAAGAAATATTATGGTGAAAAGGCTGCTAGGAGGCGTGCGAGGAATTGGAAACTTAAACATATGGCGGACAATTTGCATGATGGGCTCAGTTCCAATAATGAGTAAGTCAGAATTATAATAAAACAACAACAACAACAACAATAATAAACAGCTTGTTAGCTCGTCGTTAGTCTTCCCACTGCTGGGACTCAAACTTCCGGTCACCAGGAAGAGTCAAATCTATCCACCAAACTAAAGCCATGTTTAGGTTAATAGATATCACCTGTCCACGTTAACTGTTGTTCTTGGAGCATAACAGATCTCATATTGTCCTGTTTTACTAAAACCTGAAGGAGTTAAATATGTCCTGTGTCCCAAGGTCTATCGGCTCATGATGATATTGAGTTGCTTACACTGCACTTGAGATAGCCATATACATCTGTTCCAAACATTAACTCATAATGATGATAATATATTAATTCGCTTCACACCATTTACATTGTATCTTGACCACAATCAGCTGATAAGATTGTCATTGTATTACGTGTTACCATTACAATTTCTCTATATATAATAATAATTAACAACAAAGAACACTATAATCAATCATTTTATAGTCTAGATACAGTCAAATTAGTCTGGACTGAAAAGTTTTTTTAATTTCAGTGCATATCTACCATGAACATGATACATTTTTTTAATTCTATTGTAAACCTTACAGATAATGCCAGCTATCATGACAATTGATTTTGTTTAATTTTTAAAATTTATTCTTAAATTTTTTAATTTGTTAGTATCATTGTCACAAAACTACCTTACACTTAAACAATTTGATGAAGTGGCTTTAAGTAAAAATAATATATTAAAATAAAGAATATTTCACATTCCATTGAATTAAATATTTCATACATCTAAAATACTGCAATGTTAGTCATTTCATTTACACATATGTGTACATATAAATTTTCTATTTCTGGGATACAGGACCTTCCCGTAAAAAGAGCATAGGTCAATGTACCACATTGTTTAATAGTGTAATAATAAGCATACTATACATTATTCTAAGTATACAATGTATAGTATACTTAGAACATGATTTTTTTGATATTGCCTTTATTTATGACTACAAATAACTTTAACTCTCTTAACTTCGAAAAACTGTGGACCATATTTCGTGGAAGGCATTGGAGTAGACCTATACCCAGGATGATAAACTTAAATTCAGATTTTTTTGAAATAGTATTTTATGAAGGCAGTTGTGGATGAGAAAAGAGTAGCATGATTTTGCAGTCGTAACCTGTGTTTAGAATACAATTTTCACAAACAAATTTTTTGTACAATTGGATATGTTTCACAGTAGGTGATGAACAAAAACCCAGTCTTTGTAACAAAGAAAAAAATAATTTTGAAATTGTTAATTTCTGTTGAAATAGTTTCTAGTGTCATTATTATTACGGTCTAGTTAGAATAAAGAAAAGATATAGTTTTCGGAAATGTAACGACAACAGCGAAAACAAAAATGCGAAGAAAAATAAAGATTTATAATAACGTAGTGTTGCATGTCTCCGTTTGAATTTCAAAGATGTTTTCTTCATAACGCTTCGCTTCGCTAATAGAGCGTGTGACTTTCATTCCGAAGGTCGCGGGTTCGAATCGCGGCATGTACCGATGACTTTCATATTTAAGTTATGTACATTTGTGAACTTAATTAACAAGAGCGAAATAAAACATCGTGAGGAAACCCGCACACTGAATTTATCTTTGTGTGTGTGTGGTGCCTCCAATAAAGTGGCAACAGGCTCGCCCCCTATTACATGGGATCTAATCTGACCATATCTGGCGAAAAGTGGGTGTTTATGCGACTCTGCCTACTCCTACTGGGAAAAAGGCGTGATAATAAAATAAAATAAAATCAATGATTACTAATGCAATAATGGTCTAATCGTATCAGAGTTAAACAATTTAATATTTAAAACTCAAATAAAATATAGGAAAATTCGCCAATATGTCGCCTAGAATCTAATAATAATCGCCAATACAATGCACTTGATCTTAAAAATTTTAGTTAACTAATATATTTTAGTTATAAAATTCAATGACGAATGCGTCAAAGTATTTAGAAAAGTCTGTGTAAACTGTCTTTTATTTAGCTACGGCTTTTGTTATTTCTTGGGTAAAAGTATATAATGCCTTTCCCTTTGGTAGCGGTTAACTTGTAACGCTGTCAGTTTAAAAATCTTATTTTTTATAAGAATAATGGGTCTTTTATTACTTTCTTTTATCTATAATAAGCTAACTTAGACTTCTTGGCCGTTAAGTTTGCTCAGCCAGGATAGTCGTTTATTAGGTTTTTATGAAGATAAGAGTAAATGGATACATCTCTGTGTTGCATTTTTTTTAGGGATTACAATGACTTTTTGGATGATCTGGAAGAAGATCCGGCTTTTAGACAGAACATTAATATCTTCAAAGACGCTAATAAGATACCAGTGGACACCGATGAAATCGATCCTACTTTGCCGCGCATCACGCTCGCCGAAATGTTGGACGATTTGAACATAGAGGATGTTGAAATGACTGAAGTATGAAGCGTCAAGTTCTAAGATGGAAATACAATCTTAATTGTTGTTATGGGTGTAAAATATAAAACGTAACAATTTTACATAAATAAATATTTAAAAGAAAAAAAATTTTATTACACTACAGTAAATGCTTTGAAGGAAAAAATTAAGTTTAGAATATTTGTATTTCACTTACTACTTAAACTTATAATCAGAAATAAGTTTTCCTTTTTTTCTTCCATTTCGCTTTATCCTATTTCGTATCGTTTGTTTATTCAACACGTCAAATTACGTATAAATCAGTATTAACTGCATTTCTTATGTGGATTCGAAATGTGTGTTTATCTACATACTAAAGATTTAATTCAATTCAAATCACAAGTAATTATTCAATGTTTTATTTATTATAATGAAAACAGTTGAAATAAGAAACCGTGATCTTGAATAAGTAATGCGGTCTTCGATCTTCACTAAGCTTGACCACGCTGTAAAAGAAAAGACCGTAAGGAAATAGTTATATATCTTCATGATCTTTTCAGCTTTCGTAGCCAAAGCGATAGTTAAATAACTTTCCTTGTGAGAGTAGGTCCAAAGTCCCAGTTGTTACATTAAGATGTTCGTTTTAAATAAATAGCTTTTGTATTTTTAATTGTTAGGAATATTATTTTCTTTCTGTCTAAAGCGTATTTACACATTACTAGTGGTAGGACTCTCTTGCCAGAGCCCGTCTAGCTGGATACCACCGTCGTGCCTATTTCTGCCGCCAAACAGTAGTGTGAAAACGTTTCTGTGTGCGGTTTGAAGTGCTAGTGTAATTACTGAGCTAACGAGCCACGACATGTTATGTCTTAGTCGACGAGCACATTGTGTATCATCTTGACTAGCGCCAATTTGTTATGGCCAGGCGTAACACTTACCATTAGATGAAAGTCCCACTCTTCCCCTCGCTTAATTGAATAAAAAAAGTGCTTTCTAGTTATACTTTTGAAGGACTTGCATTCATCATTACTAATTTGTTTAAAAAATGTAATCTCCATAATCTTAAGTTGCATTAAATATAATTTGAAATGCCAAAACATAGTTTTATGAGGCTATTTAAATTACATCCTTATCGACAGTGTAGCGTGAAAAAATAAATATTTCACATGTTAATCATAACATCATTTTCTCTGGAGTTAACAACTTATCTTCAGTATTAAAATGATAAATTGATAACGGATTATACAAGTATTGAATTATAGTTTTTTTTCAATTCAGTGAAGTGTATGCAGTAGACGATTACAAATAAAGATTGTTAATATTTCAATGATGTTTATTTAATGATAGTCGTAAGTGTATTGTTTTAACGCAATAATATAGGGAATAATAAAGAGTAATATTTTACTCATTGTTTACTGGTGATCTAGCCGGATAGCAAAAATGAATTTGGTTTTTATATTTTTTATGATACTAGGGACAAGTTTGGCTGATAATCTCATAGATCAAGGTAAGGTATTTTTATTATTAAATTAGCACATTGATAGTGCATAATTTTTGAGGCATTATTTATAATTATCCAAATAAAAATAATAAATCGAATTCTAAAATTTTTACTTGTAGATAAACTAAATTCCAATGAATTATTATAATCCACTGATAAACAAGTACAAGGTGACGTCCAAAAAATATTAATAACCCGTTAAAACTGTTTTGAACGTATAAAAATTAGATTTGAGGCAAAGCCAAGAATAGTAGAAGTTTCTATGTATTGCTTTTTGTAAAGAAAACGGATTAACAAATGGAACGATATATGTTAAGCAGATACACCAAATTTAATTATAATTCACCTTAATGCTTTTCAGCTGGTTCACGTAAATGCTTTTTAACAGTTGTGGCCCACCAGCTTCTACATTACTTTGATAACAATTCTCAAATGTAAATTAAGCAGGGGAATAATGGCAAGAGCAGCACAGTAATAGCAATATTGTAACCTTTCCACTCTCCCTGAGGTGGACCCGTTCAAACCGGGTGCCAAGCGGGGGTTGCGTACTAGTTCGTATCTATCCCGTGACCCTCGTGGATAATGGTTGAGGTAGAACACCGTGTGAAGATTTTTAGTCGGTTGGAGTCCGACACTACCCTGTTGGCGGCTCTTTTGGTTCCGGGGTGTGCGTTACGTTAGCATTTTGTTACACAGAAATAAAAAAAAACCCTTTCACTCGGTGCTGTGGTATCGTCGCAGTCATAGCGCGATGTATAATAACTTTATACTAGCACTTTTTTCCCTGCCTGTACAAATGTGGCAACTGGGTGTTAGGATATTTTTGCATTCAGTATTCATATGCTTGCATTCACAACTGTTAAACGACTGCTAACAGTGAAATCTCAAAAAATTACTTATATTTAGTAATTTCTTAACACGAAACAATTTGTAATTGTTAATTTGTTTAAATTCTAGATCAAGTAGAAGAAGTATTTTGGAAATTTATGAACAACAACGAGCTATTAACTAGCAATGAATATAAATTACAGCAAGATGTTTTTGAAATTCTTCGTAGACAAAATTATGTGACATCAGACGAGGAATATCAGTCCGAAGTCCGATCGGTGAGAAATAAGCAAGTAGTGATATAAAAAGTATGGGACGAAGTAATTAATTTCTCTACCATACCATGTGCTGGATGGCGGTGGAAGACAACTTCCGTAGCGCTCCCGTAGAGGAGTTAAGACCACATGCCTAGAATATTATAATTATACTTGCTTTGATTGTAATTAAAGGTGCTTCAAGTCTTTTTTTGTCTGTCTGTTGAAATGGGAACGGCGGCCTTTATTTTAAGAGTTATTATGAAAATATTACTATGAGGGATCAAAAAGTACTGAGAATGGGATAGAATATAATGTATATTGATAACTTAATAATTTATTTTATTACATAGTCTTCGAATCTCTCGACACACCGAGTCCAGCGCTTTTCCAAGGCTGCAATCCCTTTAAAAAAAAAGTTTTGTTTTGGTCCTGCAAAAACTCACCTCGTAATCGTCTTCGTACCCGTTCCCCTTAAGTATTCTTTCAATTTGGGGAACAGATAAAAAACGTTAGGCGCCAGATCTGATGAATAAGGGGGTGGTCAACTAATTCGAAGCCAGCTTACTGAATGGCAGCCATCGCAACTACCGACCTGTGTGCGGGTGCGTTGTCGTGATGAAACAGCACGCCCGTTCGAAGTTTCCCTTTCCTTTTCTCTTTGATGGCATTCCTCAACTTGGAAATTAAAGCTGCATATGATTGGCCTGTAATAATGGTTCCACGCTCCAGGTAATCAATCAACAATATTCTTTCTGAGTCCCAAAATATTGAGGCCATAATCTTGCCAGCCGATGCCACGGCACTAAACTTCTTCGGGGTCGGCGATGATGGCGGTTTCCATTGTGAAGATTGCTGTTTTGTCTAGGATCAAAATGATGGACCCATGTTTCGTCCATTGTTACGAAGCGAGACAAAAAGTTTTCAGAATCTTCTTGAAACTTGACCAATAATATCTTCGAAATGGTAAATCGATTTTGTTTCTAACTATCGGTTAACATTCTCGGCACCCCTCTTGCGGAGACTTTTCTCAAATTCAAAGATTGTTTCAATATGGATTGAATATTTCCATATGAAATGCCAGTTTCTTGAATTAAGTATCTGATGATAACTCTTCGATCGCTCAATACAATTTTCTCGACTTTCGCAACATTTTGTTGGGTGACTGACGTCGATGGACGGCCGCAATGATGTTTATCTTCCGTGGCCGTTCTTTCTACTCAAAATTAAGAAGCTCACCTTGCGACAGTGGATTACGGCGGAGCAGAGGCTTCTAATGTTGCCTCTAAATTGCAATGAATCTCCTGCGTTGTTAACCTTTTTAAATAGGTATTTAATAATGGCTCGCACTTCGTTTTTCTCCATTTTCGAGAACACGTTCCGAACGAAGCAAACAAATGACTACATTAAAAAAAAAACAAAAGAGAATCGAAGATTTTTTCTTACCAAGGAATATATATGTCGTTCTCACTACTTTTTGATCCCTCCTCGTACTACATATTTCGTGGAGATGTTACCGAGACAGTGGCGACAAATATGAGTTCAACTATAAAATTTTACGCAACAAACAAGTGTTTTTTTTTCGGTTTTCTTTGCAAGTGATTAGACAAGTTGTAGTTTACTATCACTAACACTGCTTTATCCTGACGTAACATGTTGCTTCGACGCCACTTCGAAAACATTGTTTAGAATTTGTAATCATAATTTTCTACGTATTTCGTCAATGGTTTATGTTTCAAATACTAAAAAAATGGTTCAAGGGATGGCAAAAGGGAGTGGGGGGGTTGTTATAACCAGCATAGAGGGCGGGGAACAGCTGGTATTATACAACATTTTTATTAACATTGAGTGTCAATGTTTTATTTTTTTTTGTATGTTTGTAAAATTGCTTGCTTAGCAACACTGTTTGATTTAGGTCATAACTTTTAATTTTATCCTTAAATTTTTGTTCATTTAAATATCTATGTAATTTTTTGTACAGAGTCTCGATTGCTTAATATGCCGCAGTGCATTTTCTGCACTTTTTAATTTGGTTAAAGACGGTTCATCCGACGATAAACTGACTGCAGCTTTAGTGAATATATGCTTTATACTTGGTATAGAAAGCTATAATGTTTGCAAGGGAGTGATTTCTTTGAATCTGGCAAGTACATATTTTTTATTCCGATGAATTGAATTTATATTTTATAAATGAATACGCTATCACATGTTTAATATTCTTTATTAAAATATACATATTTTTTATTTTTTAACGAGTTTGTAACTAATTTTAGTTATTATTTACAGCATATCATTACTTATATTGTGAGAAATACTCCAGAAGCAACCCCAAGAAATTTCTGTGGTCTCTTCTTGCAAAGAGCCGATAATTTAAACTTTTGTTCTTACAATGATTCAAGATTCGAGTGGCAAGTTGATTTACCAGACAAAATATCATCCAACGAAGTAAGTTTCATATCAATGAAAGGGTTCTTTAAATGTTGATATAAAAATGTAAATACTCGCTGTTTATTTTTAAATTAGCGTAAATTTTCGTGTTGTTTATTTTTGTATATATTTTAGTTTCCGTATACAAATGACAGCCCCCTTACTGTAGCTGTTTTAACAGACGCACATATTGATCCGCTTTATGAAGCATACGGAGTGGCAGACTGTGATGAGCCGACCTGTTGTAGAAAAGGTCAAAAGCTTAGTTTAGTAGACACATACCGATATGCAGATATCCCAGATATCGACAGAAGCGTAATCACTGTCGGTGATAACATTCTACTTAGTCTAAATTATGTTACAAAAATCAGAGAAATGCGCGAGAAGAGTCGTAAAGTTAAAATAACGAGAAATTCAGAACCGGCAGGATATTGGGGAGATTACAGAAACTGCGACACTCCTAGATGGGCATTTGACGACCTTATCGAAAGAATTGCATCTGCACATAAAGTGAGTGAAACAAGGAAGTTTGTTTTTCTTCTTTATTTATAAAATCTACATGATATGACGATAATTACCTAATAATACTTTTACAGTTTGATGTCGTTTACTACATAGGGGACACAATAGATCATGGTATCTGGGAAACTTCCTATACAAAGATTAATGAAATAAACTTGTATCTAATCGAAAAAATGAGAAAAACCTTCGGTGAGAACGTTACAGTGGTGCCTGCGATCGGTAACCATGAGTCACAGCCAACAAATCAGTTAGTAGAATTTAAAAGCCTTTCGTTTGCATACATACATGATATAACATATAACTTTAAAACGAAAAAGTTACAAGTTAAATAAATTTCCTAAAGCAAAATTAAATTATTTCATAAAGATTCTGAATTTGTAACTGACTTTTTAATATAAATCATAAACAGCTAATCTATTTAGATCATCATTTCCCATTTAAAAAAAATCATAAATCCGGATCATACTAAGCTGAAGAGTTATTTATTTCATTTTGTATTTAATATCCTAAATGTGTATTCTTTTACTATCTCAATAGTCCGAATTTCAAAATCTGTTAAAATATGTATAAGTAAAGAAGAAAAATAACTTTGTTCTTTTCATTATCGTAATCGTTACAATAAAAATTAAATTGGCAAGTTCAAATATCAAATGTAAAATTTTTGTAAAAAAATGTACACGTGTAAAAGATATAAACCAAGAATGCATTACTATGACGTCAACATGAAACCTAGAGATTACAAATTGAATCCGTGGAATGATTACAGTAATTTCTTTTTATTATAGATTTGCTCCGCCTTCGGTCACAGGCCCGAAGTTGAACACCACTTGGCTATATGAAGCATTAGCACGAAAGTGGGATTATTATTTACCAGACGAGGCTAAAAGAACGTTGAGAATACGAGGAGATTTCTCAAGAGTAGTGAGACCAGGTTTAAGAGTAATATCACTTAATACCAACATTGCTTATAAAAACAATTGGTAAGAGAAAATATTCGAATGTCTAACCTTAATACCTTAAATAAATAAAATTCTCTTAACATCTGATATATTTAACATAAACATTCTTAGTCACATAAATATTGTAAATAAATGTTTATAACTCAACAAGGTTCTATTAAGCAAATACCTCATAATTTTTACTGGTTGTTGGTTTGTATAGCCGGTGGCTATTTAGGAAGGCTCTTCAGCGCCAACATTTACCGCTATTGTAACCTTGTGTTAATATTATCAGGATAAAGTGAATTAACAACTTGTCGTTAGGCGACAAAGCACAATGTAATGCAATATTGATCATCCTATTGAGCATCACAGTGTACTAATTAATAATTCTGGATGGGTTCATACCCTGATGGTGTCATCACCATCAGATGAACTTCCTGTTTGCCTCATAATTTCTTCCAATAAACAAAAATGTGTTATTATGGCCATTCAAATTTATATCATTCTTTCATATTATCGTCATCATATCACAAGTGGTAATTTTTTAATAATTATAGGTGGTTAACATATGATCCGTTAGAACCAAAACAGCACCTAGATTGGCTCGTTGAAGAGTTACGTAAAGCCGAATTAGCTGGTGAAAAGGTTCACATTTTGACTCATATACCTCCCGGAGTGCACGATTTGACGTACGTGTGGACAAGAGAATACAACCGAATCGTTAATAGGTTAGTCAATGCAAAATAGTAAATATGTGGTACCTAATCTAACTATAGTATGTTGAGTCTTTGTTGAAGATATAACATATAAGTACGTTTATACTAAATTAAATTTCTCGATTTGACGAAGCAGTTTTTTTAATCAATAATGTTATCTGCGAATTACAACATCGCTTCGTGTTGTCTGCATTCATAATTTTTTCAGTACTATGCCATAGTGTTAAAACGGTAATTATTTATATCTTTGTCACACCACCATTGCATGATCAATAGATGAAATGTTCATAAACCGTAATCACGTTTCATCATTTGATATTATTTTATCTAAACCAACCAAGCAACGCTTTAGTAATAGGTTGTGTTCTTAATACATAGACACTTGCTGAAATGATGAACTCTTTACTGGTGTTTACTTTCTTTACTGGTGCGGTAGAACTGTTCGATGTTATCCCGTGAGCCTCGTGCATATTTTCGGAAGTGATTGGAATACCGTGTGAAGCTTTGTAGTCGGTTAAAGTCCGACACTACCTCATTACCGGCCTTTGGTTCCGGTGTGTGCATCCGTTAGCATTTTGTTATACCCGTATATAAAAAAAACCGTATTAACTAAATAGGTGACAAATTTGCTAAAAAAAATAGATGGAAGCAATTTTATTGTCCTTACGACATGCTTTTATTACAATTGCAGATTTTCGTCGACAATTGCCGCAGAATTTAATGGACATGTGCACGCAGATGAATTTAAGATATTCTACAGCCTAACAGAACCTGCAAAACCCATCAATGTAGCGTGGGGAGCCGGCAGTGCTACAGCTTACACAAATTACAACTTGAATTATAAAATAATTAAATTCAATACATCTACATATGTATGTATTTTACGTAAATAACTCAATACCGCCGTCCAAGTAATCTGACTTTGAATCGTACCTTTAAGACTGAATCACTTCCTCCGGGTTTATTATGCTTCTTCATATATCATAACTCATTTATTTTTCCAAATACCACCGAACGATCTTGAAGTATTAACAGATTTGAGTACATCTACCCTTTTGATTGACAGTCGGAACACAGCAGTGTTATAAGACGACCGATTTAAAATATGTAATGTACAAGGTGGCGCAAAAATAACCTTCCGTTGTTTTTTGGCTGTAATTTAAAAAAAAAAAGAAAAACTGATTCTTCTTGTTGATTATTTTTATTTGGTCTTTTAATTTTTTTACATCAAGGCAAAATTTATAGCATTTTCTGATAGGAGAATTACTTTTGCGCCATCCTGTAGCTATCTAGACGGATTCGAAAAACCCTGCCACCGATCAATCTCCACAATATGGCTCCGGAATCGAACCGGGGATCTCTCCGTTTGGCAAGCCCTTGGCAACTGCGATACGGTGGCAGTCAAATGAATTATTATCGAATGTAAAAACATATAATATTTTTTTATTTCATTTTCAGGAGCCGCAAAGTATTTCGAATTACATTTATAACTTAACTGAAGCTAATTTGACGCCGAATCGTCCACCGCATTGGTTTCAGTTGTATAATTTCAGCAATAGTTTTGGTATCACCGATTTGAGTCCCAAATCTATGGACAATTTAGTTAACCAAATGGTTACCACCAATACTGGTTTGCTAGATTTATATTCAGCCTACTTTTCAAAACTGAGCGATCGAAGGTGGCCATATTGCAACAATGACTGCAAGTTGGATAATCTTTGTAGAACCGTAGTAACTGTTTTATGGGAAACGGAAAAATGTGATCAACTTCGTGGTGCATTTTATTTAAACAAAGGCATTTGATTCATTTATGTATTTTCTTTAAAAAATAAAACAATAAATAACAATTATTTGTTTGTCTAGAATAGTATTTACGACTTTATTTAAACCTTTTTGCTAACTAGTGATCATTTATACTTAACCAAGTTAAACTAGGTTTCCATCTAAGATCTTTACTAGGAATCTTATCGAGTTCCGATATCTGAAAATGAAAATAACTGTTTAAAACTTATTATGCCATATGAAATATTACGTTTCAGATCTCGTGTAGAATTAGAAATAAGCGCATGATGCAAATAAGGGTCGATGTAAAATCAACACTGACCCGTGGACACGTCTCTTTTAACTACTAGGTATAGAAATAATAAAAATATATGGACACAGGGGTACTACACTTCATGACCATAAATACATTTATCAATAATTTTTTCAAAATTATGTTCTCTAAATACATGTTATTGCATAACATTTTCTATCCAGATGAATTAATCTCACTGCTAATGAAAGTCTGGTTATAATCGTTCTAGCACTTTCGAAGATTCACCAAAATCAGGGATAGAAACTCACTGCTGCACATAGACCTATCCCAAAGATCTCCACATCGATTGATCGTGCGCTGCCCCGCATCCATCGAGTTCGAAAATTATCCGAAACGGACAAATATATAATTTTAAAATTTCCTTCTTGGCATTAAGTAAATTTACGTCCCCACTGTTGGGGCACAGGCCTACCCTCAATACGAGGGCGATAGGGCCATAGTCACCACGCGGGACCAATGCGGTTTGGTGACTTCACACACACCTTAGCGTAAATCCTAATTAATGTGCAGATTTCCTCATGGTGTTTTCCTTAGCCATTTGTATTTCTCTATTATTACTAAAGTTCACCAATGTACATAAATATTAACGTCACCGGCACATGCCGCGATTCGACCCGCGACCTTCGAAATTAAGGCCGCACGCTCTAACTACTACGTCCACGAGCTACTGCTATTTAGTACCACATATACCATAAAATAAAATCTATTAAATATAATGTTAAAATTTGAATACAAATTTTAAACAGTCATTACGATTTCATTTATTTCTATAGAAGTATAAAAAATATCAATAAACTTTTAAGGATAGGTGATATTTTATCTCAACAACATGGAGACAAACATGACCGTAAAACTCATCCAATGTCCCAAAAAAAATTTTTTTTTAATTCAATTTATAAATTAGTGGGTCATCATTGCTCAACATCAAGAAAGTTATCACTACTTTTATGCATTTAATTATAATTTTTTAAAACTGTTAATCTTGTTCATCACAGATTTTGTGACTATGTTTGTGGTGCAGTGGCTGAGTACTTGTTTTATAACACAAAGGTCCTTGGTTCTGGGGCTACATGTTGTGGAGTTTTTTCAATCCCAACCTGTTCGCTGAACTCTCATGTTTCAAATCTGCTACCATCACAGTATTGCTCTGTTCCCGCTATCACCATATAAGAGCAAGAGTCTACTCCAAGTGAGCATGCTTAACCATCCATAGCCTTATTGTTATTAAACACCAGAGTAAATTAAAGACATGTATTTGTCTCTAGGACATAAAAAAAATAAGTACCTGATGTCGAATAAAATGAACAATACTCTCAACATTCTCAGCTTTCACATCTTTGGAAAGACAGTAGAATCTCCTCCATATTGCTGAAGCCATTACTCGGTCCTCACTTAAACCTTCATCATAAGCCACCAACGCTGCTTGGAACTGTTCTGATAATTCACTTACTTGTTTCCTAGCTATTGCAGGATTTGCACCCTGGCAATACAAGTAAAACATATAACATTTTAATTAAAAAGTCTAAAAGTTTAAATAGATATCACAAGGTTATGATAAAATTATGATTACTACACAACTAATTTATGATTTATCTACTATATTTTTACATCACATAAAAATTTAAATATTGAGAAATTAACTTACCTCTAAAAGTTTAATCCGGTTACCAACATCTGCCCATAAAGCCTCAATGAGACAATTCCTTACAAAATGGCCTTCTCCCTTTATGTACTTTTTTTGATCATTTGCACTTGAATTAATATCTTCAGCCATATATCGCACTGATATTAACCATACATGAAGTTCTGTGATTGTAAACCATGATGTAAAAGTATCTGGTAATTCCAGTTTTTCAAACCATTCATTATATGCTACTTTTTCTGGTATTGATTCATAAAGAAAGTAACCAGTGAGTTTCAAACGCTAAAAAATTATATTCAGTCAGTGATATTTTGTGACATTTTACAGTGAAAATAGATAAATTAGGTAAAGGTTTATTAACAGCACAAAAATCAAAAAGAAATGTTTTTGAGATGTTTATAGACTTACTTTATGTTTACAACTACTCTCTATTGAACTTACAAATAGGTAGGTATACAAACAGGCAATTGTTTGCAGCATGTATATATACTGCATTTAATTTTTATATACCTTTGTATGTTTTAGAGCTAATATTATTTATATTAAGTTCTATTTTTATTATTTTATGTAAATAAAGCATCAATTAATGTAGTTTTAAATAAGTAAAACAAGTTGCACAATAGTTAACAGGTGCCATGATAAGTCTTCATGTTACTAAGATTGTCTCCTACCTTGGTTTTATTTCACAATTCTATTATCATTACAGCTAAAACCCTAAAATTGTATGATATCATTCTGCATAAAATTTCCAGTAAATATATCACCTTGAAATTTAAGTAATGTTACATATTCTGTCTTCTCACAGCTATAGGTTCTCAACTCAAGTGTATATCACTGGTAGTGTGGGACACAATAAAAAGTAATGAGGAAATTTTATTTAATATGTTACCGTTCTTGACTGATCCATCCAGCCAACAGCGTTCATAAATTTTTTGACATAACTATCTTCTACAGCAAATGAACTGTATTGTTTTGAGTTTATAATTTTGTCATACAAAATAATTGGTCTTGCATATTGAATATATGGTACAGATCGTTGATGTCGAAAAATCTGTAAGTAATATTTTGTTGATTCAATTGGAATATAGTAAAATGTTAAACAACACACCTTTACTTACTTTGGGCAATACTCTTATTCCAATCATTTTTGTTAAAATGAAAACTTTGTATTTTGTATTTATAATAAAATAAACTTTATTAAATTAATAGTAGTAACTTTTATCAAAAATAATAAACATTTGAATATCGCCAAGATTTCTAATATCCTGCAAATTCTACTATTTAGAGAATAGTGTACTGAAATAGATTTCAGAAAATAAACCATAAATACTAATAATATATGATGTCTACGACTCTTGTCATGTGAAATTTAAAACTTAACAACTACAACTTTTAATATTTTTTTTAACTAGAGTGTAAAGCGTGGGTAAGATACGCTCTTTTTCGGTCCAAGTATTTCAGCTCATTGATAAAATTCAGTCGACTACTTTCTTATCAAATTTGATACCACATTCGCATTTAATTTTGACACATTTGTTATAGATTATAGTAAATTTATCAATAATAAAAATTGCTACTGTAGACACTGTAAATAATATATTGTTATTTATTTTCAGGTGCCAATCGCGTAATATCGCACAATAATGTTAATTTAATTGTATAAATGATACCATATTGTACTAATATTTTGTTTTCTAAACGTAAAAAATATATATATATTTTTAAAGTTCTAACAAACCATACAAATAATATAACAAAGTTTATTTTTATAAATATATCTAATAAACTTCTAGTTAAAATAAATTTATATCTTAGAGATAGCAAGAATGCTTTGACCGCAATACGTAAAATGTCGATATCATGTGGGCAATAGACGTAAAAGACATTCTATAAGTTATCTACGTACAGTTATCGTTTTAGGTTATTACATAATTTAAGTTACTCTTCGCCCGAGTGCTACGATTATTAAAAATGTTGGGGGCTGTAAGCAGGGTTGGTAGTGGCTTAATAGCCGTTAAAACGGTAGCCGAAAAAACCCTTTCGGAATGCAGTAAAATTGCAGCAATATCAATTGGAAGTAAAAGAGATTACGCTGCAACCGCTGCAGGTAAAGGGCAAGGTAAGGTTGTTGCTGTAATCGGTGCCGTAGTAGATGTTCAATTTGAAGATAACCTTCCACCAATTCTCAATGCCCTGGAGGTACAGAATCGCTCTCCCAGACTGGTACTGGAAGTTGCGCAGCACTTGGGCGAAAACACTGTGCGTACGATTGCCATGGACGGTACAGAAGGTCTAGTTCGTGGACAACCCGTTCTGGATTCTGGATCCCCTATACGTATCCCAGTGGGAGCTGAAACTCTCGGTCGTATCATAAATGTAATTGGAGAACCCATTGACGAACGCGGCCCTATTCCCACTGACAAGACTGCAGCTATCCACGCTGAAGCTCCCGAGTTCGTAGACATGTCAGTGCAGCAGGAGATTCTGGTAACTGGTATCAAGGTGGTAGATCTTCTAGCGCCTTATGCCAAGGGAGGAAAAATCGGTTTGTTTGGTGGCGCTGGGGTTGGTAAGACTGTACTCATTATGGAGCTGATTAACAATGTTGCCAAAGCTCATGGTGGTTACTCCGTGTTTGCTGGAGTAGGTGAACGTACCCGTGAAGGTAATGACTTGTACCATGAAATGATTGAGTCTGGAGTGATTTCTCTTAAAGATAAAACTTCTAAGGTAGCTCTTGTATATGGTCAAATGAATGAGCCCCCAGGTGCTCGTGCCCGTGTTGCTTTGACTGGATTAACTGTGGCTGAGTATTTCCGTGATCAAGAGGGTCAAGATGTGCTGCTGTTTATTGACAACATTTTCCGTTTCACCCAAGCTGGTTCTGAGGTATCTGCTCTGTTGGGTCGTATTCCATCTGCTGTGGGTTATCAGCCTACTTTGGCAACTGACATGGGTACTATGCAGGAACGTATTACCACCACAAAGAAAGGCTCTATCACTTCAGTGCAGGCTATCTATGTGCCAGCTGATGACTTGACAGATCCTGCTCCTGCCACTACATTTGCTCACTTGGATGCTACTACTGTACTATCTCGAGCTATTGCTGAGCTTGGTATCTACCCAGCTGTGGATCCCCTCGATTCCACCTCCCGTATCATGGACCCTAACATCATTGGTGCTGAGCATTACAATGTGGCTCGTGGAGTTCAGAAGATTCTTCAAGATTATAAGTCTCTGCAGGACATTATTGCTATTTTGGGTATGGATGAATTATCTGAAGAGGACAAGCTCACAGTTGCTCGTGCTCGTAAGATTCAAAGATTCCTATCTCAGCCGTTCCAGGTAGCTGAAGTATTCACTGGACATGCCGGCAAACTTGTACCTCTTGAGGAGACCATTAAGGGATTCTCCAAGATTTTGCAAGGAGAGTATGATCATCTGCCTGAAGTTGCATTTTACATGGTTGGGCCAATTGAAGAAGTTGTAGCTAAAGCTGATACTCTAGCAAAGAATGCTTAAATGTCGCAGATGTGAATAAATGAGAATGTAACATTATTTCTTATTAAATTTAGTTTATCTCAATGTTGTTTTACTCTTGTTCTGTCTGTTCAGGTATGGTTTTAGTTTTTAATATTTTTATAACACAAAAACTATTTCATATTATCCCTGTTACCATACAACTAATATTTATGTAAGCAAATAGAAAAAGTAAATAAATATAGAACATTAACTGTTAAAAACACCTATTAAATTTGGTTGGATAATAATTCAAAAAAATATTTTACATGTGGTGTACTTATGTAATATGAGTTTTTTACATGCGTAAAGTCGTTAGGTCCTGAAAAGTTGTGATAGTTTTATTTACTGTAAACTTTTGAATGGGAAAAATATTAAAGGTTTGAATTTGTAATGTTATATAATTATTCATGATTTGTTATTGGTTTTTTTTAGTAAATTAATGTATTTTTTATGAAACTATCATTGCATTTAGCTGTACTAACATGATGGAGCGTAAATAATGCTAATGAAACGTTTTAAAAATAGGATTTTTTTTTAATCAGTGTCGATTTTTTTCTCGTCCTATCATCAAAGGTGTCATTAGTACGCAATATAGTATTTTTAAATACTGAATCAAAAAATATATCGATTGCTTAGGCAATCTTTTATTACTTATTACTAACATAAATATTAATAAATTTTTTATACACTATCGTAGTAAAAACGCCAGGAGAAGAAATACGGGGTCAAATTTATTTTTGGGTGTCCAGCACATCGCTAATAAATACACCTTTGACTCGACGTAAATGAAAAGAAATCTTTTTTCTTCTGTTTTAGCCGACTTCTGCTTTAGGCGGATAAAAATAGCAAGAACGTAATAAAAAGGGTAGGTTGTGATGAAAGCACTATAATGTTGATTGCAGTTATCAAGCTTTTTCAGAATAGTTTAGCAGCCGACATTTCGTAACTGACATTCAGTGCTCTAATGAATTAATTATTGCTCTAATGTTTATGATTCTTTGAGTTAAATAGTATACTTATAAAATGTAATCAAAAAATTTTACGTTTAGGGTAGTGAAATATGAAAGCATGATAATACGGAATGGACAGAGTACATAATATTAGTGCATGGTACCTTCACCGGTCCTGTATGATTTTATGTAATACAAATTGCTTTGTTAATTTATTCTTCTAGAAAGATTTTCCGCTTTTTTTTCCTGCAATATTTCAACTGTCTACCTTTCCTAATATTGCTTTTTTACTACGGTACTGCCACATGCTTCTAGGCTGGGGACGTACATAGCAGCCCCCTTTTCACAGCAGTGTCTCATTTACCTTACCCATGTAAACTGTTTGCCGTTAGCAGTATCATGCAAAATTTACAGTTGTGTTAACACATATTCATGAAATTTTTATATAATTATGAAAAACGTGGTGTCATTAACCAAAATGTGTGAAGTCTACCTGTAATATCGGGCTATTAAGAATAGAACATGGGTAAGTACTGCCGATCGTAAACGGCGGACTGAAAAGTTCTGTGAGTTGCGAGCTTTGGTTGGATCTCATATTGCCTGTTGCGCGAGCTCATGGTGGACGTCAAATACGAGATGATCTCATTATCGCCAATTGGCAGGCAGCTTCCGCCAAATTCCTCACTCGGCGAGAATATAAATTCTACCCCTGCCTGTTGTTTTTTAATGATACTGGGCAATTTTTACTAATGTCTTAATTGTTGAAAATAAAGACTATAGTTATTTGTATTCATTGAATTTATTAATAATAATAGTGAGAATAATAATAATTAATTAATATCTTGACTTTCGTGTCAGAGAATTAATTTGGACCCAAAAAAGAAAAAAAAAACAAAAACAATGTAAATTTTTCCCTAAAATAGAAGACATGATATACACATTATAAACATAGTGATTATAATCAAACACATTTACTGTACATGCTTATTAATTTTATTATTTTTCTACCTACCTATCTATACAGTAGGGACGAAGCTGTACATTATAACAAAATTATTAAATAAAAATTACCATGTTGCATTAAAAAAGCTACATAATCGAACACAATTCATTCAACAGCAGAGTTTACAGCACTGTCTTCAGTAGCAGATGTTTTTTTGTTAACAATAGTCAAGTCTGAATTCGGAGACACTAATTTATTTGCACTATTTTCAGTAATATTGTTTGATTGTTCACACTCAGAAGAAGTTACTTCCGTTTCCTCACTTGTTTTCTTATTATTTTCATCTATGATTACCTCATTATTTATATTTTCAACAATTTCAACATTGTCTGTTTTGATCAATGATTGTGACGAACGTGGTACAGCGCAATCTACTTTAGGTACCTGCACAACAAGCACCTGATCATTTGACTTCTCTTCTTTCGAAGAGTGAGATTTACTTGGATCTTTTAATTTGATAGTTTGAAATTTCAATGGCGTCGTCATTTTCTGCGTGCCATCTTTATTTCTGTTTATGGGCTTTATGACGAGAATTTTCGTTTTCATCCCTGCTTTAGATAGGTCGGATATGTTTTTATTCATAACCGAGTCTAAATTTGGCCTTAATTTAATAGGAACTATCGTAGAGATATTAAGGCTTGATTTCACAGTTTCACATCCAGTACTGACTGCTTTCTGTTTATTTGTATCATTGTCTATTAAGTTATTTTCAGCATTTTTGTCTTCTTTCAGAGATAAATTTGATTCATCTAATTTTGATTTATTCGATTCATCTGGTGGTATTTTATCTTCTTTTTTATCTTTAACTGGGCTATGTCTAGTTTCTAATTGCTCTTTATTCGTCACAACTTCTTTTGGGTCTACATCAACGGAATCTTTTTTAGGCGATGTCTTGTCAGTTCTTGAAACTTTTGGTAACATAGGACGAACAAAAACATTCACAGGACGCTGTTCCTTTTGGGCAATGTTTAAAGTAAAATTTGAAATCTTCATAAGAGCTGCCGAATTTTGGACCGCTTTTTTGGATAAAGTAACAAGTGCACCAATACATTCTTTATTTGCGATTTCGTATGTGTTTTGATTGTCTAATTGAGGTTTCTTTTTATTTAGATAAGATTTTGCATTTGTTGCTGATTGAGAATCCCTATAACCTTGTGCTTCCTTTTTAAGTAATTTCGATAAATCGTACACAAAATCTTCATTTTTAGGTCTTGTCCTTTTCCGGATCGGTCTACGAGAACGTACAAGACTTGTTTCTCCAATTACTTGCTTTTTGGCTATTTTCTCTTCGATATCATCTATATCAGAAGAGTTTTCTTCGAAATTTTTCAAATTAAATGTTTCTGTTTCTGCAACACTTTCTTTTTCTGTCAAGAGATCGTTACATTTGTTATCAACACCATCATCTGAAAAAAAAATATCCCAAAAAGGACGTTTTTACATCATCTTCAGTGATATTTATCCAGTGCCCCCCCACAATGTCTTCCACCAAATGCAGTCCACGGGTTTTCGCATTTTTTTATACTATTAAGAGACGAGATGATTAGGAGGTTCGCTTGATGGTAAGTGAAACGCCCGCCCATAGCAACGTGGCGTTAGTTAGGATATCCATCCCAAATCATTATACTGCATCACATTGCGCTCGTCGCCTGAGATATAAGATGTTGAGTTTCTTTACCCTAGTAATTACATTAGCTACAGCGCCCTTCAAACCGGAACACAGTAATGTTTGCATAATACTGTTTGTCGGCAGAAATAAGCGCTGCGGTGGTACCTGCCTAGACGATAACCGAGAACAGAGACCCTTTTTTTTGTTCTACGTGATGGAAATGCCTTCGTACACCGGTCCTCGCGACAGCAAAGACAGGTTGGACATATTGTACTTGCAACAAATGTTCTACCCCCTCGATGTTCTACCGTCGTCGCTTTACGGCCTGGCCACGGGAACGATTTCACACACCACTGTGACCCTGCCAGCGCCAGCTACTTTACGCAGCTACAACTCGGGAGGAGAAACTTTTTACTTTCTACTTCCATAAGGGCACGCTGGAACCCGGGTAATGGATTCCCCCCGACTCTGTCAACCAGAGGTCATTGGAGCCAATAGAGAAAATTCTTCCGACTCTCTGCGGCAGATTTGATCTGGGGCTCCGCTGCCAAGCGTTTTGTAATTACAGAGGATAAGAGGACAGTGGCGAAACGCATTACAGACACTCCTCTCTCTCTGCGATTCCACCAAGATTGCTAAGGCCAATATGAACCTGCACCCGCAGCCCTCGAGCACTCATCCAAGGTGAGCTTACGGAGCTCACCTGAAGCAGTCACCTCGGGCTGGCCGGGTAGGTTCCTCTTAGTTTTACCTTGGGTGACCAAACCACTGCTACTGCGCACTACCGCCACGACAACCCGGGAACATGCCCGGGGGGGGGGGGGGTCGTCAACAGAGACTTAGCACCAGTACAATATCCACAACGGGTTATTGCAATATATATGTATATAGAAATATAGCAATAGATTTTTAACATACCAATTGAAATAATTTCCTTCTTTTTCTTAGCGATACTCCTACGATTATTCATTTTCCGTTTTTTTGCTCCTATTTCTATACGCGTACTACTCGACGAGCTGTCGTCCGACAAACGGCTCGAATCACTGGAACATCTACTAGGACGTCTAGAATTTGGGCTAGTCCCGTTTGTATCACTTATTTGTTCAGATTCGCACAACTCGAGGGCCTCGTTAGCGTCAACGGCTTTTACAGTACTGAAGTAAAAGTCCGTATCGCCTTTCAATTTATGGACAATCTTCACATGCTCTGGTAATTTTTCAAAGTTATAATGCTTAAAGTTGCATAATTTGCATGCGTACCGCAACCACTTATAGTGACTGGCCATATGCTCATATAGATCTTGTGTATTGTTATGTTTAATGTCACATTTTTTACATAGTAGTCTGTCTAAGTCTGTATCTGGTTGCAGCCTAGTTTTCAGCGCCGCTAAGTTATTTTTTTCCGCCTGCTGAGCGAAAGGTAATTTAGGTACGAATTGTTCTAAATTATTAAGGCTTTTCTTTTCGTTAATTATTTTCTCAAGAGATGGACTAGCTGTTTCCATTCGTTCTTCCTGGTTGTTGTTTACTAAAGGCTCGAATGCTGTTTCCTCTTTTTGCTCATCATTAGATGATGCTTTGGATGTTAATTGAACTTCTTCTCTAATAAGTTTGTTATCTGAAAATAAATTTTTTTAAAAATTTCATGCTTTTATTATGTGTGGTGGCTAGCGGCTTCTTTTATACACAGAGGTCCGTGATTCTATTCTGGGCTTGCAAAGATTTGATTTTAGTTGGGAATATGGTTTTTCTACCCGCTTGGTTTGCTTTCCCACCCCGATACTGTAAATTTGCCGCTATAACAACATTTCTGTGTTGAAAACAATCAACATATGCAAGTATTCTACGCGAATACGTATCATCTCGTCTCTTAACATGGTGTGAAAGGTGTGTGAGGTCAAATATTAACTTAGCATAGATAATTAAATATTTTGAATTCATATATTTCTTTTTACCGTTAGCATCCGTGGTTTTAACAGGAAGGCTCAAACCAGCTGGACCTTTATTGTAATCTTTGCGTATTTGAATCTCTATTTTCTTAGTGTCAGCGCGGCGTGCCAGCGCCCGTGAGCGAGGCTGACATGTGTGCGTGTGCGCAGCGAGCGCCGCGCGACGCTCGAACGTACGCCCGCAGCCTCCGCAGCGCGGGATTTCCCCGTCACCTTCCATGTTGTCCATCCAAGCCTGCGCAAACATAAATACACGATCAGTGTTTGCATTTATGATTATTATGAAGAACTTGTAGTTGTAAATGAACAATAAAGATACACAATCTAAAAGTGCATATTTACTTATGGTAAAAATCGGTTGCCGTAGATCGTCTATGGAGGTACAACCGCAGCTCCAATTCCTGTCGCCAAATAGTGCAAACATAACAGTGTTCCAATAAGAATGTTATAGTTAGTAAAATTACTATGGTAGCACGACAGCTTCTATGGCCAAAGCGATGAACATATTCTGTTTGTCATTCATTGTCATTCATCATCATAACCAACACTCCTTTTTCAGGAGAGTATGACTTATTATCAGGTGAACAACGACCTCGTCGCATTGTGAAATAAAAAAGAACCAGACTTTGATAATATAAAAAAATCGAAAAATTCAAATTTTTATGAATCCCTTTTTGAATGTATCTGGTATTCTAATGGTGATAGTGATTAAGATCTATTCAGCATGATAATTTCAGGTAATTTACCACCCGCTGCTAAATCCATGGCTTTGGAATAATCTATTTGATTGAACCATAATATTTAACGGAACAAAAATAGTAGTTTCTTTACTTGATTCTCTTGATCCAATCTCTCTTCTTCTGTGATCTTCTGTGGAGTTGAACTTTTAATGTTATTTTTGCGCTTTTCGTAGTAAGCTGGGGGATTATTCATCCTAAAAGCTTTCGCTTGTATTGATTCACGCAGTCTTCTTATTTGAGCAGCTGTTTTCCTACAAAAATAATCTTTATAAAATTCTTAGTTGTGAAGTAAGCTAAGTTCAATTTAAAAAATACATCACTAAAATTTAAGTATTTATTGAATTGTATACAATTAAAATGAGTTTTATGGGTGGAGCATATACTAATATTAGCATAATCAAATATGCTAATATGATTATGTTTTACTAACCAAATTTTCAAAAAAACTGTACTAAATAAATACTCTAAAATAAGTATAGTAAAAGTTAAAAAGTATTACCGATGCACTTTAAACAAATGCCTGTATACACTCCATGATGTTGAAAAAATATCTAAACAGTCAGGACAAGGGTAGACCAATCGACTCTCCAAATGCTTGTATTTCATGTGAAACTTTAAAGTTTTTTGTGTGGAAAATTGTAGGTCACCTGTAAAAATATGTTATACCATATACATATACCCAAATGTTCATAGAAAAAAAAAAGAATTTTATTTTAATATGAGTTAATTATTAAAACTTCCACTTATCTAATGTGCTGAATAAATGGCCGTGTCTCTATCGCAAAAAGATTCGTACCCGGGACCTATTTGTTACAAAGAATGCGCTTACACGCAGCTTCTCGGGTATAATAAACTATTTCAAGAAAATAGTTTTTTCTTTTTTACTTAACATTAAAACCAAAATTTTTACAGATTTCAACAAAAAGAATATACGTTGTGTTTACGTATTTTGACGCAGTGGTTGGTGTTGGCCTGCATTAGTTACTAAATTCTTATCATCCAATAGACCTCAAATGCTGGATATACACATCTCACAACGATCTCTACATTGTGCAAAGTCTACCGGCACTGCGTCATTTATTATGTATATTGTTATAGATTGTTAATAAAAAATTGATAATATCTAGTTTACATAAAATTTCACGATATTATAATTATGTGCAACACCGCTATATTTTTTTAATTATTCAACAAAGACGACTAAAGTTCAAATGATGATAAATGCTACGTTAGTCTATAACAATGTGGTTCTACTTAAAAAGATATACACTGCATCCTATTGTGCTCCTTGCTTTTAGACATAGAATTTTGACTCATTACACCTTGCTATAATGCCTTACAGACCCGAACATAATAACTTTACGAACACAAGTATTTATCGGCAAAAGCATCTAAAATATTTATATTATTTTCTGAATGGTTTCGAGAAGTTGGCGTGGCAATAATGTGTTTTTTGATATCATATTTTACACATCTTTTCAACTTCAGGTGTGAGTTTAAATCGGAGAAAACAATTCAACCTCCACGATTTCATTATCACTTAAACCAAGTAAAAAAAAATTATACTTACATATTTTACATTTAAGTATACCAATGTCCTCATTTTCGTCATCGTCACTAATTTGTATAACATTCTCAGGTTCTATATTGGAATTGGTTTCTTCTATTGAGCTTTGTATCTTAAACTTGCCATCAATTTGTAGAATGGCCTTATTTTCAGTTAGCATAGTGTCAAGTTCGTTTACCTGTAAAGTGTAAGATATTTTTCCCAATTAGATACCATAATATCCAATTGTAACAATAAGTTATAATAATAAAATATCTTCGATGCCAGGATTTAACTGGTTTATGAAGCTACCGGAACCTGGTTACCTACCAGTCGCTGTTGCCAGAGATGGTCTTAGTTGATACCGACACAGTGCCTATTTCTGAACAGTGGTATGCAAACATTGCTGTTTCAGTTTGAAGGGTGTTGTATCTAAATAAATTAGTAGATTATTTATCATCATAACTAGCACCAAATTGTTATTTGCGGACGTATCACAAACCATCAGACAAACGTCCTGTTATCTAGTCACTTCGTCAAATGAAAAAAGTATTAATTTAGAGTAACAAACTATACATTAGCAGCATTAAGTGTTGCAGCTTTTAGCCGGCTTGTGTAATTTTCTTTCATTAATAACATGTCATATTATCTATTCATTTAATTTTCAAGAAACAGCAAACAATGTTACTACTTAAATGGTAATTCCCATCAAAACTACACAATATATATAAAAATAGAATTCTAGTTAAATAACGTACTGAAAAATGAAGAAAGCAATGTCTATGTTTTAAGGTAATTGAAACATCTAAAAATTATGCTTTTAAATTTTTTTTTTAATGTTATTTCTGATATGAACCATAAGGCTCCTTTGAAAAATTTGATATTTGTGTTGTTTGCTCGCATCCAGTGGCTTTCCGCGAGTTTCACTAGATTGTCGGTCCACCTTGTGGGAGGTCTCCGAAAACTCGACGTCTACAGGCACGCGGCCGCCACTCGAGGACCTTACTGCCCCATCAGGTAGCTACAACTACTGCCGGATGCAAGCAACGCGGAACCGATCGATGTGGAAATCTCTGAGAGAGGTCTATGTCTAGCAGTGGACATGTATCGGCTGACAATGACGATGATTTAATGTTTATTTTTTTTAGTTATCACATTACAAAGCTGTAATTTCAGTTTTCGTCACCCAAAACATGGTTTCTGATTGCTTTCATTCGGAATTAATTATTAAATATACACATAATAGGAAATGTAAAGTAAAGATTACGACTCGCAGAGACGTGGGTATGACTCAACGACAACGAATAACAGTTGAAGGCATGTGGCATTAGCCAAATAGTGGGAAAATTTACCTTGACTATTTCTTTGTAAGGGGAAGGCCTTAGTCTTAGTTGTCAGAAAATAAAGAGGGCTGTTTATTATAATTGTAGAAATTACGTAATTTGGGTACATGTAAGATTGATAAAATACAAGTCCATTATGAAAAAGCGTAACATATAACTTTGCTTATTTAGCGAGTTCAAGGTGCGATATTTCTATATGTATATCAAATCCTCTCATTTTGAAAAACTCATCTCTACGCAAACGTGAAAGTAGAGGCTGCATAGGTATATATTTTCTTTTTAAAGAACCTTAGATTATTTTACGTAAATGAAATATTTGCTTATGCAAATATCAGCAAACATGTATCTAATATTTAAAGGAATCATTATGAAATTAAATGATAATGATGACATGGCAATCTCTGTTAATATAATCAATTATTTCAATACTCAATTTAAGATTTTCCATAGATGATTAGAAATCAACAACTTATATTTTAAACATTTACAAAATAGTATTCGTATGGGGTTAATGTTCAAAATTATTATTAAATTTATAACAATATTCTTACATGATAAATATTTGTTTTGTATATTTCATATAAGATCAATTTCATATTGTCTACAACTGTCTACTGCCTAAAAACAAATTACCAGAGTAATAACTTATCAAACACACCTGAGAACGGATATCACATAGGGGGGCGTCATTAATGTTAACATTTTGGTATACTGCAACTGAAGACTTGGGAATTTTTTGTAATATTAATTCTTGCTCGTCCCTTATAACATGGTTAACTTTTTTACTTGAAGCAAGTTTTTCTATGATTTCTGTTAAGTCTTTTGTAAGTGGTATACGTTCCACTGTTTCGTCAGTTTCAATACATTCTTGATTATTTTTTAGTTTTAATGATTCTTGATATTCTTCTTCTAAATGTTTTATTTTCATTATTTCAGTAGACTTGAAAAGAAACATGATCATGTATGCAAAGTAATTAAAGTATAACACATAGTAATTATAATTGACTTTCTTTAATAAACTTACAGTACATGAGGGATTTATAAAGTGACTATGTATGGATGAGTTGAACTTCTCTTTACAATACATCCGTTTGTGAGATATAAAGTTAGCTAGACTTCTAAACAAATTCCGGCATACTTTACATTCATATAAGAGATCACATTCGGTGGATAACAGATTTTTGAGCTGTAATGGAGAAAAAAAGGAACATCTCATTATTTAAAGGGTTGCTAATAAAAATAAAAAAAGTTGTTCTACTTTCACTTACTTCTTCTGTAGCAAAATCAAATATTTTTCTTGCCTGGGCAAAGCCTGTGACACTTGTTGATATAGGTTTTCTGAGCAAAGTATAGTCTAAGTCTTCAGTATCTTCATTTATTTGGGAAGCTCCTTTATTTACTTTAGATTTATCTTCTTTTCCTTTTGCTTTACTATTTATTTTATTACCAGCCATTCTGTCATCTACCAGGTTAAAGTATAATTATTATTGATAGCATTGTTATAATTTCCTATATTTAGTATACAGTGATGTAATACTGCACAAATGGATTTTTAAGATGTTTTTTAAAAAACACAATGTAATGAAGAGTTTATATTTAAAACTAAGCGAAAAAGAATTGTTCGTGTTTATAAAAGTACAACTTGTACGTTTCTAAATCATTATTCATTCTGAAGAGAGAGAGAGATTACTTGTCACTGAAACACCACGAATTTCAACTTAACAGTGAATAAATTTAACTACTATTTAGAAAAGACACTAATTTTAAACAAAAACAGCAATTTAAAAAAAGCAGTCCAAATGTATTGTTTAAATCAAGCATGGTCTGATCGAGTATTGCCTACCAAGGTACTTTAAGCCTGCCAGTCTCTCCCTCAAATATTAAAGATAACTTAAGTTTTGGCATAACATAAATTTATGAATAATACGTTTTAAGATACACCGAAAACTATGCACCGGCTTTAATAATTCTACATACTAGAAAATATTTGAAACTGCTAACTTGAAAATCACAATATTTCGACCACCATCACACCTCCATATTTAACAAATGAATGTACACTAACCAGACATGTACAATCCTTTAGCGTGTTAATAATCTGTTGAAAGTTTTTAAAAGGTTCTTTAGATATAAATAATTTTTTTTATTAATACTTTTCTAATACTATTTTTAACATGTTTAGTATTATTTATTTATATAGTTTTTTAGTACTAAGCTTAGACAACGTTTTATTGAAATTTTAACAAGCTGCAACACAACTGGAAATGACAGTAGGAAAGTTATATGCTATAATTTATTCAATTAAAATCGACGTCTTCGTGCATATTTGAACATATATAATTTGATTTTTTCTAGACTAGCTGTCAAACATACAAAATTATTCTTTGGATAAACGTAATACATGAAGAATATAAAGCTACTGTTTAAACCTGTGCCAATCTTTTTAATTAATTGTTCCAAAGAAAATATCTTGTAATGGCTGCAAATGAGATTCAAATGCCTGAACAGCAAAGACGATGGCATAATATACGAAAGGTTCTTGAAAGATCGGGGCCGTTTTGCCATCCAGATTTTGAACCATCTCCAGAAATATTAGATTTTCTAATGGATTCCTGTAAAATTTTGATAGTTGGTGCAGGAGGTCTTGGCTGTGAATTACTAAAAGATTTAGCATTAATGGGTTTTAAAAAAATACACATAGTGGATATGGATACTATTGAATTATCTAATTTAAATAGACAATTTCTTTTTCGGAAAACTGATATAGGCATGTCGAAAGCAAAATGCGCTGCCGAATTTGTAAATAAAAGGTAAGACGATAAATGTTTTAAAATGTCAAAAATATAGTCATGTGTAATAAGACATATAAATTTAAATTTTACTTTGTTTCTTATGCGTGTTATTATCTTCATCAGTAAAGATTAATTTATTTGTTTTATAGAATTCCAGGATGTGAGGTTGTTGCACATCATTGTGCTATTCAAGATCTTGACGAAGGATTCTACCGCCAATTTCATATTATTGTCTGTGGTCTTGACTCAATTGTTGCTAGAAGATGGCTTAATGGAATGTTGATGTCTTTACTGCAATATAATGATGATAGTAATGTATTTACTATTTATTAAAAATTCTAAGTAATTGTAGTTACAAAAGAACTTTTTTCATAAAATAATTTACAGCAGTCTATTGGTACTATTATATTGTTTTAATTTTAGGAAGTTTAGATCAAAGCAGTGTCATCCCCTTGGTTGATGGTGGAACAGAAGGTTTTAAAGGCAATGCAAGAGTTATTCTACCAGGAATGAGTGCTTGTATAGAATGCACTCTTGATCTTTATCCTCCACAAAAAACTTTTCCATTATGTACTATTGCTAACACACCAAGGTATGTATACAATTTCAAGTTAACATTGATGTCATTCATTAGAGATAGTTTAGAATATGAAGCATAACTAGGGTCAGTTGAAGTCATGATTACATCCTTCTTAGTTGACATTAATTTAAAATGTTTACTTTGTCCATAGATTGCCAGAACATTGCATTGAATATGTTAAAGTAATCCAATGGCCAAAAGAAAATCCCTGGGGCATGTCAACACCTTTAGATGGAGATGATCCTCAACATGTAGCATGGGTATTTGAAAAAGCTCAAGACAGGGCTATGAAACATGGTATAACATCTGTCACATATAGATTGACTCAAGGTGTATTGAAAAATATCATTCCAGCTGTGGCCAGTACAAATGCTGCAATAGCTGCCACTTGTGCAACAGAGGTATGAAATAGGTTGTCTGGAAAGTTTGTGCTGACATTTTATGAGAATTAAAATGCAACTTATTTAAATATTAATATACATTTATTCAATTAAATAGGTACCATTTTGCTCCACAAGCTTTCTCCATCTTGGTGTAGCTTGAGAATTCCATCCTTCCAGAACCTCTCAGATTTCTTGGCAAAAAATTTGTCCAAATGGGTTGTTGCCTTAAAGAGTCGAAATTTTTCCCATTAAGGGTATTTTGTAATGACTGAAAAAGGTGGAAGTCTGATGATGCAAGGTCTGGCAAATATGGTGGATGGGGTAAGATATCCCAACCAAACTACATTTTTTTTGCTGAGTACTCAAAGATACATGTGGTCTCGCTTTATCATGATGAAACACGACACTGTTCCGATTACATGCATGGTATGATCATGTATGGTTGATTTTGATTTATTTAGCATTCCTGTTAATTGATGTAATGTCGAGCATGGGTTGTTCTCGATTTCTGTTCTAATCTTATATTCATCTGTGGTGGACATCCTATTTGTATGTTCTTGATCTTCCAGACCGAATTTCCCAGCTTTAAAAATTCTCTTCTACACAGTTCTTTCGACTACTCTTTGGGAAAAAAAAAGCATTAAACGCCTATAATGCACTTAATTTGCCATCAAATTATAAGGCATACAAAACTGATAAAAATTAATGAAAAGCAATCAATTTTTTTCTCCTAATATGGCTGAAGCTATCTATTTTAAAATATGTACACATGTAGTTTATTTCCAATTATAGTGAAATATCCAGTCAGGTTTTCCGCAGTACCCATTGGAAACCAGCACAAACTTTCCTGACCACCCAATAATTAAATTAATAAATTAGAAATGTTTTCATCTGGTATGTAGATGGTCTCTAATTTTATATTCATTGACATAATTAAAAGTGATATTTTGGTTCGAAAAAATTACATTTATTATCAATTAAGATTTATTCCATTTTATGTTTGTACTGTCAAATATTTTTTTGTATAAAATAATAATAAAATATGTGGAGATATTTTGAGAGGAAGCATAATTCTAGAAGTGGACATCTATTGGATGATGTTGATAATTCAAATATTGAAAACTGAATATTTAAACATCATTACTTAAAGTAATTACTAAATACTGTTGTACAGGTTAATTGATAAAAATTTCTAACTATTATGTTTTGAAAACAATTCTTGCATATGCAGTCCATTAAAATTGTAGATAAGTTAAATATAAAATAATGTTAAATAGAATATACAGTTTTATTCAATCAACATATTTTTATAGGTTTTTAAATTGGCATCATCTTGTTGTACTAACATGAACAATTATATGGTAATGAACATGGCAGATGGAGTGTATACATACACCTTCAGTGCCGAAAAAAAGGCAGACTGTGTTGCTTGTAGCAACACAACTCGTGTAATGGAAGTTGATCCTAATGTAGTTCTAATGGATATTTTTGAAAAACTAAAAGAAGATTCTGGTTTTTTGATGAAGAATCCAGGTTTGTCTACAGAAATACATAAATACATTATTCTTTTTATTTAAAAAGGCTAACCCTTGACCTCATTTTCACATGATGTTACATAACATTGAGGCTGTGTATGGTGAATCAGGCTCACAAGGGTATCTGACTCCCATACATTGACAGTAGAAACACAAGATAGTAGATACTATGGAGAATGGTAGGTCTATGGGATTTGAAAAAATCTTTCCATTAATAAAAAGATTGCTTCAAATAAGAATAAAATAATTGTAAATGTAAATGGTTATCATATTATTTAAACATTTAGTTTAAATACATTTGTTTACATAAATTCTCAAATAATATAGATTACTGTGTTATCTTAAATTTTTAGGTATTACAACGGTTATCAATGGACGCAATAAAACTTTATACATGCCTTCGATCAAAAGTATAGAGGAAAGAACTAGAGACAACTTGAAGAAAAAAATTACAGAGTTAGGACTTTTCAATGGAGGAGAGATACTGGTTGCTGATGTTACAACACCAAACACAATTTCAGTTAAATTGAAATTTGCTGAAAATGTTGATATTGAAATGTCAAGATAATATAATGTTTTTAAATTTAAACAAATTTTTTAACTATTATATGTTTTTTAAATTACTTTCTGGAATGATTTCCTCCAAAATAATATAATCTACTGTAAAATTTTGCATAAAATATTCAAATATCCTTTCCCATATATTGAGGAGAAAGTATATGGTGTTAATTTGTTTTTTAAATAAAAGGAATTTGTCAAAAACTTCTTTCTAATGCTCTCTATTTCTATTAATTTCATTTTAGACTTTGAGTGTAAACAATAGTATTAAAAGATAATGTTTAGTTCATTATATAATTACAGCAAAAATACTAATAAATACACTAGTTAATTTAAAGAATTTAAGTAAATGTATCGAATATTTTAAAAGAATGAATAAAAACAAATTAAAACATTAAATTCTTTGGAAGCTATAATGCCAGAGATATATGATATATACAAAGGTAAAGGATACAAGGTAATTGGTAGGGCTTTGGTTTATTATGAATGAGGTGTCCTGTTACAGACGTAGGGAAGCAGTCCTATCCTGTTAATAAAAAAGCGTATTAAAAATTCAAAATGCTTAATTCACGCACACTTGCATAACTTAATGGTCTAGATTCAAGGAATCAACATTTAAATAGTAATGAAAAAATATTGGAAAAATCTTTTATTCTTCAATTTTCTTGTAAAGTCAAATTGGTTCATCAGTAAAAATAACTATTACAACTAACATCTGTGATTACATTTTTAAATCTGTTGAATTAGTGTCGCCACGTTATTGACCTATAATTAAAGTAAATGGAATGAAGAGATTATTCCAATCCACATTTGTGAATTTGTATTAGGTCTATTTTCTTTTATGTGCCTGTGTATTCTGCACACTTTGTCTTGATAATATCTATTTATTTTATGATGTAAAATACATAATCGCACCAGTGAAACTGATTAAAACACTAATATTTTCCAATAGGTATTTGAACCATTACTTATTGTGCCTTAAAAATATGTTTTTAAAGATCTGTGGTATATATATAAATACCATAAAATATTATATATATGCTGCATTTAAAGTTACGATACTACATAATTTTTTTCTGAGAATTCTTATTGTTATATAATTGCGGTATGCTAAAAATGTGATTGAAGATTGTGGTTTTGGTCTATCTCACTTTATTTTATAACTTTTCATTGATATAGACAATAATCATAGACAAATATAAACAATGCTATATTGATACATGTATGTTACATTGATTTCTTTGTAGAAATTAAATTATTTGAAGATTTTCTATGAAGATTATCGTGTAGTATGACACTTTTGTAGGACAACAGCAAAAATGACAGAGGCTTGTCCCCGTCTGCTATTCACTTTGTATATAAGCACGTGAGACACGCCTTCATTGAGCTTTCTTGTACAGATTACTATCTATTATTACCTTGCCTTTGAGCCTGCTCTGTGGTATGTTGGCACCTGTGATCAGCCCGTAATTATTAGTTCCTCAAAAGAACAGAAATAGTATTGAGGATTTAAAAAATTGCAATACTAATTATAATTATGACATAAAACAAGCTTAAATTGAAAATAGCAAAAGTGAGAAAGTCTAATTAAATAAATAAAATGAATAAATAGTATTTAACACACTATGCATGCGAAGTGTCGAATTTAGGATATATCTTGGGGCGACTTATATTCAGCAGTAGCCGCAAAAAGTTAAAATTATGAGAATAACATAAATTTTTCGACTCTATTTCGAAGTTTATTTATTATGATAGCAATCTATACTTGTATGCTCATGTTATTTAAAAACATTTTCAGTTTTAATAAAATGTTAACTAGGATATTAAAAAAATATTACAATTGAATCCGCCATATTTCAGAACAGGCGAGCGATATATGACGTCACAAACCACAGAGTATAAAAATGTGTTATTTTGAAGTTTTGTATCTGACGTGGTACAAAAATCTATCATCGTTGTCAAAAACTTGAGTTTAATCGTTTACATTTAATCAAATAAAATTTTGCTTTAGTTGATCTTTACGCTTATAAAAATACAAAGTCAAAATGTTGGACAGTTTATTTGATGATGTTAAGCGCATGAACAAGCGACAGGTATATTTTTTATACAATATTACCCAGATGACGTGAACAGTCTACCGGGTTCTAAGTTTGTATATTATTTTTCAGTTTATTTATCAAGTACTCAGTTTTGGTATGATAGTTTCTTCTGCACTCATGATATGGAAGGGCTTAATGGTAGTTACTGGCAGTGAAAGCCCCATTGTCGTGGTTTTATCTGGAAGTATGGAACCAGCGTTCCACAGGGGAGACCTTTTATTTTTAACAAACTATCCCGAAGAACCTGTGCGTGTAGGAGAAATTGTCGTTTTTAAGGTCGAAGGACGTGATATTCCAATTGTACATAGAGTACTAAAATTACACGAAAAGTAAGTTTCTCTTCTATAATTATTTTATACTGAAACTATTACAATTATATGAGAAATCTTTATTAATATTTAGTTTGCTATGTTATCAATGAAGAAAGAGATGTCATTGTCATATTAAGTTTGGTTGCACACCTTCACTTACTACATGAAACACTATTAGTTTTTAATTTTTATCTAATTGTCATCAAGTAATGAACTGTTTAGGAAGTTAAACACATTATTTAAAAAATATATATATTGAATAAAAACAAGCTAAACTAACAATATTGAAAAAAGCACTTCATTCAAAATATATTTTATGTTTCAGAAATAATGGAACTGTTAAGTTTTTGACTAAAGGAGATAATAACAGTGTGGATGACAGAGGATTGTATGCACAAGGACAATTATGGTTAACTAAAAAAGATGTTGTTGGACGTGCTAGAGGGTTCTTACCTTATGTTGGGATGGTAACAATTTACATGAATGAATACCCTAAATTTAAGGTATGATTAAATTTCAGATATATAAATTACATTTACTTAAGTCAAAGTCAGAAGAAAACTCTAATTATCGTTTCTAACAATAAATTTTTTCTTCATTTTACATTTCTTGAATTTTGGAAATACACACCTAGTTTAAAGAGTATCTTTAAGTGTTTCCTTTTGGGGATGCCTTTATGTTGAAGTGGGTATGGTCTGGATGATGATTTTGATAACAGCAGTACATAATATTGTTTTCCTTTATTGATAAAAATTATCTTCAAGTTTCTTTTTTGTTTTAGTTTGCTGTGCTGGGATGTTTAGCTATATATGTGTTGGTTCACAGAGAGTGACAACTTTAATTTGATCTGAAGTTTACAGTGGAAATAAACTGTGAGGGAGTGAATTTGACTCCACAGATGTATTTAATTTTATGAATAAAAGGAGTTCTCTCTAGCGTTAAATGTGTACTTTCTCAAAGTTCATTCAACCTTTCAACACCTCTATGCACCTTCAAAAGCATATAAACTTAATAATTATTGTTAATGTATCTATTCAAAACATTTTACAAATTATTATCATTTAAGGGTAAATGATAATTTTATGAAGTCAAACTTTATACAAAGTCAGATACATTTTAATTCAATCAGATCCCTTTTTATGTAATTATTGATTTATTAGAAAAAATAATAATATATTAAAATATTAGCGTAAAAGCAAAACATAAAGAAATTGTATAAGTTACCTAATTAACTAATAAAGTGTAAAAGACTCAACTCCAAATTATATCTACTATTTAATAATAAAAAAAAATTATAATGAAGAGAACATTACGGATCAATAAGAATATTGTTAAAGAATAATAATTTAAACTGATTCTGTAGTTGAATAACTACGCCCTTGTTTTATAACAAGGTCCTCGCTTTGGATCTGAACTCACAAGTTGTAGTAGCTTTGTTGGTGTTACAAGTTTATATGTATGTGGTTAACTTGTATCGGTCTCAGTGCTTAAAAATCTTTTGAAACTGGATGGTTGCAGCCCTTCTAGAGATGTGTTTAGGCACAGTGCAGGGAAGGCACTGGTGTGTGGTTCCATAGGAGATTCTGGGCCCCCTTGCATCACATTGAGGTTCACCACTGAGGGATTTTAGTGGGCATAAATCCAAGATAAACTTGTTCTTCCCTCAGAAGCAGATAATCTTTTGAAGATATTGTCTTTGTTAAAAAAAAGTGGAATCTTTTGATGTACTGTTGTATAAAAACTTGAGCTTAAGTGTAATTTTGTATGATTTGGGAATAGATTTATAAGATAGGCATATTCATGTAATTCACAGTATTATTTTTTATTTCATTAATGCCACTGAAATATTTTTTTTATCATTACATGATTGATTTTGTTAGTCATAGGTCATTATGGATCAGAAAAAAAGTGTTATTTAAACATATTCAAATATAAAAAGTTGTAGCTCGCTGGCCTAATGGTTAGAGCGTGCGGCCTTCAATCCGAAGGTCGCGGGTTCGAATCTCGGCATGTACCAATGACTTTAATATTTAAGTTATGTACATTTGTGAATTTTAGTACCAACAGCGAAATACAAATGGGGAAGAAAAAAAAAAAAGGCCCCAAAGATTCCCAAAAAGAGGGTTGATGTCAGGCAGGCGGCCGGTCGTAAAAAAGTTTAGCCAAAAACTATTTACAACATGTTCGGTAATGAAGAACATGTTGTGCCGACCCTACATAAAGTGGGACCAGGGCAGGAGAAAGAAGAAGATTCAAATATAAAAAGTTCTTTGTGAGTGTACATATATTAAAATTTAAAACAATATATTATTTGCACTAATAAGTGTGAGTGGAACCTTTTTTTAAAGTTATAAAATATAAACGTGTGTTCACGATTTAAGCCGGAAGCTTTGTAGGACGAGCCAGTAGCCAGGTAAAATATAGAGTGCTCAGGGAGTCTGTAATTAATAATCGGCTTCTATAAAAAGATCGTTGGAAAAATCGTAGGATCACTTGTAAGCTCACTTGGATTTCTGTTTTAAAATAAAAGCGTTTTTCGGTAAAAATTTATATAATATCAAATAAATCGATTAAATTAATTTGCCTCTACAATTCAATAGAAATATATTCTAAAAGTACCACTTATTTATTGTGGTAGAAAAAAAAGAACATTTTTCATAATGTTTCCAATTGTTTCCGTTTTCTGTACAGAGTAAAGTAATCCAGAAACGATTTATGTCGCAGACGACGAGCGCAATGTGGTGCTGTGGTTATTATACTAACTAACGGTATGGATTGGCGTATCACTTACCATCACGTGAATGCTCCGAAGGCCTCGCCGCTTCATTAAATAAAAAAAAAATATAATTTAATCGATCCTGCACTATCGGTAGATTTATTTTTAATAAGATTATATTATTTTGAAAATTAGTTTTATAACTAAAACTGTGGTGTTTTCGATAGAAAAGACAATACAGCGCTTGAAAGTTTGACTTTAGGAATAATTTGCAGAACGACTTTTTATTTTAGTTATGCTTTGTCAAAGTAGGTGAGAGAGAACATGTACAGTTGTTGATGTGCCTTAAGTTTCTGACAAATTTTAATAAAAAACATGACGTGTAGACAAAAAATTATTTTATGAAATCAGTCGTACATTACATTTAACGAAAAGTTGAAAACGTTTTCAAAAGAATATTTTGTTAATTACATTGCCAAGGAAATTGATTAATGTCTTTATATATATATATGTTGCAATAGATTTCAAATTTAGTCCAAAGACAGTGTAATTAAAGTATAAAATTTGTAAGTATTCTATCGTCATCTATGTATACAATCTTTTATAAGTTTTAGTGCTCGTTTATTCAAAGAAGTATTTCGATTCCCAATCCTCGACGAAGTTCGACTTTGTCATGTTTTAAAGATGTTTCCAAGTTGTTGACTCAAGATACTCGACTTGAAGTTGGTTGCAAATTTGCGAAGAACTGTAAAACTAGATAAGTTGTCAGATATTTTTCACATATAATGAAAATGTTATAGTTTGTGTTTGTGAACAATTTATAAATAAATGTGTGTAGTACTTAAATACCGCTTCAATCAAGCTTGCAAATTAAGACCACAAGAACACAATTTATGATAAAACAAATAATTCTTTACTGGTGCAAAGGAAATTCAAACTTTAATGATACGAATGAACAGCAATGGATGGTCTTCTAAAACGGTTATCTCTATACATTGTCATGTTTAGACATTTATGTAACTTGGTAAGTAATATATTTGCAAAACAATGACTTATCAATGACTTGGCAAACGAAACGTGCTAAATATTGCTTTATATCTTGGCAATACCTCTATATGCAAGGGGAATATATATTTACGCATTATATATTTTTAGGGTAAAAAAGGGTAATAAAATAAAACCATCTAGGTGGGTATCACCACCGTACCTATTTCTGCCGCCAAACAATAGTGTGCAAATATTACTGTTTCGGTTTGAAAGGTGTTCTAATATATCTAGTGTAAAGTTCTAGTAGTATCTAATGTAAATTACTGGGGTAAGCAGACTGAACATCTTATGTCTCATGCGACGAGTGCGATGTGGTGCACTCTCATTAGCGCCGAGTTATGGGCGGATGTATCACCATCGCGTCAACATTCCGTTCGTCTCATCGTTTAATTGAATAAAAATAGATTACATTTCATCATTAGATTGTTTTATAAATGTATAAGAAGTATATAATAAATAAAAAGGCAGCAAGCGTTAAAAATAGAACACCATGTGGACAATATGAAGTGCAATAACTTTATAGTTTAAATTAAAAAATAGTTTACACTTATATATGTATCGAAAAAATCGAACGATTAATAAACATTAATATATTAAAAAACACTAGACTGGTAAAAGTTTGATTACATTAAAATTTTATTGTTTTCTGTACTTGGTAATGACGATGTATGTTTATCTTGACCAGATGGACTAGTTTCAGAATAAACTTTTACCGGTCTTTGTTGCTAGAGACCGTCTAGGTGGGTAATATAGCACCTATTTCTGCCGCCAAATAGTAGTGTGCAAACAACTGTGTTCCGGTTTGAAGCGCGCTGTAGCTACTGAAATTACTGGGGTGATGAGGACCAACATCTTATATCTCAACGTGACGAGAGCAATGTGGTGCAGTGTATAACATGTTAACTAGCGCCACGTTGTTATGGGCGGGCGTATCACTTACCATCAGTTGAACGTCCCGCTGGTCTCGTCGCATTATAGTATAAAAAACATCCTATTAAGTTTTCGCTTTGACTAGAAAAGTGGATATTCAAAGGAATATTACATTTTGTTGGAATATTATATTACATTGTTTTAGGAACATAATATTTGTTAATAAACATTATTTGCACTAAACAAACAATTTTTTTTTGCATAAAGACGCATAACAAATATTTTGAAAAGCAAAAACTTCAATATGTTTTATTACATAAAAATAAAGAAAATACGTTAAATTGGAAAGAAGATTTGAGAAGACTTAGTTATAAGTAGAACGTGAGTGAGACTCAAGTTACCTTGCAAAGTTTACAGCACGAGAAACTGTGTATAAATTTTTTAAATATTCTTAGTTTTAAATTCTTTAAGCGTGTTTATAGGATATCTTACAGCACTTTACGTATGTACGTGATGTAGATAAGACTCTTAGAACCCATAGAGTAAAGTAAAGAGGAAAAAAAGAGTGAACCCAATGAATAAAATTTTTATTACAAGAGGTGCAGAAAAGTACATTTATTTTGCGAATTTGTAAAGATTTATTAAAAAAAATTACATGTTAACAATTTATTTAATTTTATAAAGAAATAACCTATTAATGTGTAAGAAGTCAATGATTACAGGTGTTAAATTATTTATTGTTTTTAATCTTTGAAATAATGATGATTTTAAAAATTGGTATACACGTGTTTGTTTTCTGGAGAATGTTCCTTTCTTTCTGTTAATTTCTGACCACATGGTGCTGCTTTGTATGTTCTTGTATAAGAATTAACGAATTTCATGACATATTTGGTATGTACAGAGTACAAGTCGTGGTGGCTCAATGGTTATGAACTCGGACATCGCAGTCAGACGACGAGGGTTCTAATCCCAGCCGGTGCATGCACCTCTTAGGCAAATTTTCAATGCCTAATGTGCATATTGTTACAATTACCACGTACTTAACGGTGAAGGAAAATATGGTGAGGAAACCCGCACACTGAAATTATTTTTGTGTGTGTGCTGGCTCCAATAAAGTGGCAACAAGCTCGCTCCCTGTTACATGGGACCTAATCTGACCACATCTGACGAAAAGTGGGTGTTCATTCGCCTCTGCCTATTCCTACTAGGAAAAAAGGCGTGATAGTATAAAAAAAATACATAGTACAAACATTCATAGGTATAGATAAAATAAATAAGGTGGCGTCGGCGCAGTATCAAGTAGACCTTTAATAAATAAAATACTAGAACTATTTACACATTACTTGAATTTTTTGTTTCAGATATGTTTTGTTTGCCGTACTATCTAGACAGAAAATGTATATTCAAATTTTCTTTCACGAATTGATTTTATTATAAAAACTATGTAACTTTTGTTGTTTTAGGTTCTAACTACACTGGATAGTTTATGTGGTATGGGAGTAAATTGAGAGCATGTCAAAATATTATCACGACCTACTCATATACTTGATGACTCAAACCACAGTCTAAATGAAGGATTGAGTGTCACTCTTCTTTTATTGTTTTTTTTTTTATTTTTATTATCTTGCACTCTATTAGTTAATACATAACGTAAAACATGGTCGGCTTTCTTTGCATGAACATTCACTTTTCTCCTAGTGAACTATTTGCTTGATCTCGTTGTATAACCAAAGATATTTATAGTTCAAATATTTTTTTTGTACCTTTAAGTATATTTTTCATTTCGATTTTATTTGCGGTATCAACACGAAACTGTTCTAATAAATGATTGATATCCAAGTATAGAAAAAGTAGCGAATTTAAATTTTCGTTCGTTTACAATTAAAAATTATTTTTGTGGGGTCGTATTAGTGGTTAGGACAAGAATATATAATTGTTAATATTGATTGCATTCTAGGTGTAAAGCGTGTTAAAAGGCAGCATATACAGCAGTACCAGACATAAACAAGAAAGCTTAAGTTTGGTACACTGACGTAAAGTTTACGATAAGTGCTTAAATAAATTGGCAATTCTCTGTTCGCACTCATGTTTAGTACTTATAAAATTTCGTTACTAATTAATGACGACAGTAAAGTGTTAATAATTATTGAACCATATTACCAACTGTTATATTACACTATAGCTTGCAATACCTTTTAAAATTAATAAAAAAAACTTGAGGTATAAGAAAGTATTTTAAGTTTATTGTTGTATAATAAAAAATTCATAACTATCTCATTGAATTTATTATAATATTACTTATTTTACATACTCAAGATTTTTCTAAATTAGGAATTTTATGATTTTTTTTATAAAGAGATGTATGCCAAAACATGAATACGAATTTAAATATATATATTTTTCAACTTCTAATAACTTAACATCCTTTGAGATATGAATCGTTTTTAATAGAAAACAAACCATGAAAAGTAATTTAAAGTAGGTACTTAAAATTATTAATAGAAAGCACCCACCCTACATGAGTTCTGCAAACGCGCAAAAATCTTTCATTGCGTTTTATTCACAGGTGCATGTTGGAGAGCTCTACTTACAACTGCTTTATCTTTTCATCTACCTTTATATTATTTTCTCTTTCAAGTCAAATTACTTTCAAAAGCAAAATATACGAAGCAAAAGATGAAATTTATACTGCATTATTTTATTTCTAAAACATCGGTTAGAGACCTTGTTTTTCTTTATTGTTTGTGTAATCGTTATCGATATTGTAAGTAATTAGTATTTTGTTTCCGATTAATATATTTTGTAATGTACAGATATGTGCTAGTAATAAATACAATATATATATATATATAAGTATGTGCTGTCGTTAATAATTTGGTTTTATTGAATCTGGTGCGAATCTTGCATAACTTATAATTAAAAAATACATCACATTTTGATTAAAGGCAACCTTTCAGTAAGCAAAAAAAATATTGTTGCAAACTATCACTTTGTCAAATCAGTATTGCCAGCGGCTTTTCCGAATCGATACGGCTTAGGAGCCTTAAAGAAAAATGCCTGTTTTCCTTGTAAATATTCGTAATATATATGGTTATAATCGTTTGCCTTCAGGTGAACGGCTTACTTATTTGTACCGTCTATAAATATACACATAAACTATTTTTTGAATTCATGTGTATATTTTTCGAACCCGAAATCTCTGCAGTGTCAAATAGCGTGAAAATCTAAATATTTAGTAAAAAGTCTTAAACCATAAACGGAAATATAATCCCACACTTTTACCAAGCAAGAGTAAAACTATTAGTGCAATGAATAAATCTTTTGAAGATTAAATAATAATCGTCTTCACCTTAAGTTATTTAATGAAAAAGTATGTTAATATTAAACAAAACAAAAAAAAATACAGAATGTACTAAAAACAGCAGATTATGAACAAAATTTTAAAAAGTAATTTGAACTTTTGTCAGCATAATGTGTGGTGTCGTTATTTTGATACGTTTTTACACATTAAAAGTCCGTTTAAAATCTGAATGAGTTCATTTGAAATCTTTATGACACTAGAACAAAAATAAACCCTTTCGGGAAGTTATTTGTATTAAATACGGATATTTTTTTATATTTATTTAAGATCATTGAACTTGTCGGATGTTTTTATTATGTTCTCAGGACAGTGACGTGAATTAGAGATATTAATAATTAAAACTAGATATAAATATAATTAAAAAAATTATCATACTTAAGATAAAACGAAACACTTCATATGTACTACATAAAAAATAATTTTATGTTGTGCCTATTTAATTTCCATATAAAATTTTTAACTAAAATAAAAGATAAGGAACTCTCCCGAGGGTACTCTTGAAATCAGTTTAAGAGAAGAACGGATATTTCCCCAGCGACTTCTTATAGAATTAACAAGATATCACTTGTAAATTAATAAAAATATGAAAATAACATTTAAAGAAACACTGAAAGATCGTCTCAGATTGTATACAATTCAAGACAACCTTTGATGAATGAAGCTTAAAAAATGTATGTATATAATACGACTATAGCAAGTTATAAAATTTCTATTATCATCAAGGTCCTAAAACTTTCTAGTCAAAATTTTATACTCATCTTGCAAATATCTTTTATTACAAATAACTTTATAAAATTTTTGTTTTCCGGGCCGCCAAAGGGTGCCTTTGAAGGTTTGCTTGCTGACGCAAAACAAATTAATTGCTTCCAGTACGTTTATGTGTAATTGCTTCATTGTTTGCAGGTGGATTGATTTATTAACTGTAAACATTAATGAATCCTTACATTAAAATAATATTATTTACCCAATCATAGTTTTTTTACATTTTTAATGTTAATATTTTCATTAATTAAATATTCTGATTATGGTGACAAGTATTGTATAGAATAATATATTTTTTTTGTGATATGGCCGTTATACTTAAATAACTTTAACAAATGTTAATTTTAAGAGACCGGCTAAGTTTTTGATTTTATCATTTATAAATAGTAACAATAATTAGCATTTAGATTCAGGTCTCTTCGATTAATCATTATAGAATTATTTTGATTAAGAACATTATATTTTATATGTACATTAGCAACACACTAATTACATTTGATAGATCATTACAATAGCCGTTGCGGTATTTGTTTCCTTTAGCCTAAGAATTGTTAGATGTATATATAAACAGAAAATGCCCTGCCTGCTTTTAAAGCATTCTTAGAATAACTGTCTATTTAATTTTAAGCTGCGTACAGATTTAGAGATTTGGGTGGAAAAATATCTATTAACAAAGTTTCGCAATTTTATGAGTACGGTGTTTTATATATAAATACGAAAGATAAAATTTTGAAAATAGTTTTCATAAGTTATTGTAGTAAAATAAAAGCTAGAGAAAGCTTACATCCTATTTCGTATAAGTATGGACTATTCAATATACTCATAAAAAAGTTACGATCACACGTCAAGGGAAATTCCGATGAGGCAATAACGATACCTTTCGATGTAAAGTGCTTGTAAGAGTTCATTTGCTATTACATTGTATCAGTATGAATATTACTCAATAACGTTAAATGTAAAAACAAGTTATTTTAATCTCTAATATATATAATATTTTGAGATTAAAATGTTTCTATCATCTAAGATACCTGAGATAGGAGCTCTCATCCCAAGTACACATCCTTTAAATACAAGAAATGTTTATCAAAGAAAATATATTCCTTCTGAAGAGCTATTGTAATAAAAACCATATATTTTAACTTTTATAAAAAATATGGTTAGGTACTATCGGTTCGTGATCTATTAATAGTAAAATTAAATGAAATCTCAAACATACTAGCACAAGACTTCAAGACAGATAAGCTCATTCTGCGTAGATTGGATTGTGAACAATGATTAAAAAACTGCAGATACTCTGTAATAACTATGACAAAGAACACCTGTCATATCGAACATCCGGTGACCAAGGGTACTTTGAAGTACTTGAAAACTATGGTAAGAATACATTACTTAGTAGCGATAAAATGCCATAAAATTAAATTTTATTAAATATGCAACTTTGGCATTTATATTTAATAAAATTAGATTTCATAAATAGAATTTGACTTCGAATATTTTAAAAAAATCTTATTTAATATAATTAGTCTTCAAATATTATTGAAATTAAGATATATATATATATGTATTAAAATTGCAAATTAAAAAACTACTCGTATGTGAAATTTTCAAACATATTCTTTATATTACTTTATTCACACATTTTATTTGATTATAGGTCTTAACAAAATAAAAGCAAAGTTGTAATATAACAAAAAAGCAAAGATTGGGTACGATAAGCATACATCAGCTGTCTATTTAATTTATTATTCATATCAAAAATTTATATGGTTGCGTCGAACTAGATAGGCAAGCTAAAATTACCGTGTGAGTCGGCACACTTAGTTATTTATTTACGGTAAGCATTTTGGTTCGCGTACATATTCAAGCTGTGTTAAGATAATATGAAGTTTTTGATATTTATTCAAAACATTTGTGTTGTATTTTTTCTTTAGTATTAATTATGTATAAATCAATGGTTAAAAAAGCAATAAAGTGTAAAATCATATGTTAGTGACGGTTTCTGCAGATGGAAATAAATTATCGTAATCTGGAATTAGCATTCGATTGTATGGACATGAGTAATTTATAACATGTTTAAAATAAATTTACTCTTCATCTTTAAATTATAGTATTAAATGCCATAGAAAGCGAAGAGATTAGCGGGTCGTTCACTGATGGTATGTGATTCGCCCGCCCGTAACAATGTGGCGCTAGTTAGAATGTTATACAATGCACCACATTGCGTTCGTTGCCGAGAGACAAGATGATGTGTTCCGTTACCCCAGAATTTTCCCTAGCTACAGCATATTCAAACTGGAACACGGTAATGCTTGCACGCTTCTATTTGGCGGCAGAAATAAGTGGTGCGGTTGTAACTTTCTAGATGGTCTCTGGCAACAGACGCCTACCTCCAGTAAAATGTAATAGACATAAATATTTAGGTTTTCTTCACTACTTCGTAAAAAAGGCAATTTAACATAATATTTCATCAATGCTTTAATGTAGGGATTGCTTAGAAAATTATTTCAGCGTTTTACGCAACATCTTTTCATAAAACACTTTGATCATGAAATGAACTTTTTTTAAGAGGCATTTGTTATTAGTAATTTTAAGATTGTGCTTAATAGTCCATGGATATAGATATAGATTTTTATGTTTATTAATTTTTTATGAACTTGTCATAATGTTCAGTAATTATCACCGTAAGTACGTTTTCTTATACAGATAAAACTTTAATAGTACCATTGCAAAAAGATTTCTTTTTCATAATCCTTTATTTGAGTAATTTTTGCAAAGTTATTCCGGAGCTTTTGTTATAACACCACAGTATCGATATATTTTATTCTACACGATTATTTTTTTTATATTGTTGTTAATATAACATTTGATCAGGTAAAGAATGTAAAGGCATAATGATTTTTTTCTTCAATTGTTAATTTAATGTTAACCAAACGTGAATTAATGGTATAACCTACCTGAATTTCAAATTCTACTCTTCACCGTCTTGTAATAGATATTAAATTGTTATCAGCGAAGTTCATCTGAAACTACTCATAACCACATTATTTGTGTTAGGAGGTACGGGAATCTCAGCCGTCTAAGTTTGAATTATTTGGCATCTTAGATTTAATCCATACATATATTATGTAAAACCTGCAAACACCCTTAGGAAATTATTAATGATTACAAACTCATCCAATGTGTATCAAAGGTAATTTGGAATTATCATTGAAATGCATTTCTTTGTACCATGTTATTATATAAAAATTGGGGATCTAAATGGTCCAATTACTCTGAAAAAAGAACACATGAACAAATACTAAGGCAAATGATGAGGCAACGTACTTAACAACGAAAGGAAACCCTTATTGCCTCATTGGAATTACCCTCGACGTGTGATCGTAACATTTTTACGTCTCTATTGAATGATCCACACTAAACTAAAATAGGTTATAAAGTTTCAAGATTCTCATATAAAGTACAATTTCCGTTTATTTTTACAAACCCTGTTCTTTAGAGCAAGTACGCATGATATTGTTGACTGAAATTTACAAAGTAAGTAAAGTAAGTAAGCAAAACAGTTAGAATAATTCGCACTTACTATATTGGAAGGATTGCTGAAATAATAATACATATAAGCGAATGAATATCTAAATAGACGGTATATGATATTAGAGATACACGATATATTTCCCCTATCTTCTTTTCACCACCGGACGGTCAGACGCGCGGCGAGTCACCATCCTTATGTTGTGGACATCCCCAATTTGCGAACAAATAGATTCAGCTCTTCGTTCCTAAATACGAGGTATATATATCTTCAAAAAAAGAGTGAATAGGCTGTACTAAGTTATTGCGCTTTACCACCCACAGACCACTTAAGATCAGTTGAGATCGTGCTTGAGCGCTAACCTTGCCGATTTAAAAAAAAAGTTTAATGTAAAAATTATCCGTTCTGATGCAACAAGAAAATCGGCAAAATTTATGTTGCAAGATGTAAAACTAGTTGATATTTTTTCTTTCATAAATTAAACGTTCTCTTTGTTTTTGAGTGATATATAAGAAATAAAGCTGATTTATATAAAATAATTACAGGTTAAACATCGATGTTGATTAGTTGGAGATTACGAAAAGTCGTACAATGTTAAGAATTATAAAGACAGAAAGTGAAGGACCAGACATTTTTCATTTACATTGAAAATATACATTAAATAGATATAATGGAAGGGATTCAGTTTAAAGTACTCAACGGGAAACGGTGTACGTAAAAAACATTTCGTTATTGATATATAGCAAGGAAGATCCTGTGCATTTATAAATAACGGCGATGTTTTGCCAAACATGATGGTAACGTAAATTTTGTGTTGGTTACGTTTGCCAAGTGTCATATTGATAGAGCGTGTGCAGCGCAGGTTGCTCCCCGCGCGACTCATAAATACCACAGCGGCACAAAAACGATCGCTGCCAAACTGTAACTGCTTTGTTTATCAACTCCACTTTTGTCCTGGAATGGTTCAAGTTAAATACGCTGGTACCAGTTTTCTGCCGTTTTGTATGAAAATTTTATATTGGTAATAAGTTATTTTATTTATATACAATGGGTTAATAGCAAATCGATAAAGAGAGTTGTAACTAAACAGGCGAGTTCGAGGCAATCCTGCCACCATCCAAACTCCACTTTTTGTTCTCCGTGACCGAACAGGAACTCTGTGCTATAACAGCCAGTTAAATCATTTAGTGACCATCTTTTAACTTGTTCCTAATTCACATAAAATGTATATTATATGTTTAATTTAATGATTCCATTGTATTTTGAAGTACAATTAAGTCAATAAAAACACGCTCCTTAGTAAATCTGTTATTTTATTTATCACCGGAATTAATTTTGTTTTGCCTACTTTTCGAAATAATCAAAGGTTTCGATGGTTATGGTAGAAGTAAAAATCCAAGGTAGCGTGACTAAATATACCGTGGCAATCTAATATTATGCGAAATCAGAAATTATAAATGAGACCCCTAATATCAGCTTATTATTTCTGGGAAGTAGGAATATTAAAGAAAATCCTCAGTTATTTTATACGTCGAAAGTGGAATAATGTTTTTTTTTGTAGTTTAGGTTTATTCAGCCGTTGGAGTTAACATTTATTTGTTTAATTTAAGTATATATTTTGTTCAATTTTTAACAAACACGAACATGGTTCATGATCTACACTTTCATAAAATATTTATTAACTACACGACCGACGTACCCACGATTTAGTCAATATCACAGGTAAGAGTGGAAATCGATTGTGGCAGGCTATGTGTAGCAGTGGGCACTGATAGACTGAAATCATAATAATATTGAAGTTCAATTAGGATAAGGGGAGAGAGTTTTGAAATCAACATTAATATTTTATTTCAACAAAGCAACGACACGAGCATGATGTTCAACTGATAGTAAGTGATACCCTTGCTCATAACAATGTGGTGCTAGTTAGGATGGTAGATACTACACCATATTGTGCTCGCCGCCATGAGACGTAAGATGTTATGCTATAGCGCCTTTTTAACCGGAACACAACTATGTTTGCACACTACTGTTTGGCGTCATAAAGAGGCGCTGCAGTGGTGTCTATCTAGACGGTCTCTGACAACAGAGACCTACCACAAATATAAACATAATGATATTGTAAAATTTTCCATTTTAGATACATACACTTTAGTATAATTAATGCTTGTGAAATAGTCATGGATTTTTTTTTCATCGACATCCTCCTATTTTCGCGAGGCCTGTGAAGTGAATGGACATTGTAAGGAGTACTGTACACTAACATTTTTCATGTCCATCTTTAATAACTAGTGCTATTCAGAAGACAAATGTACATCGTTAGTGAAACAGGGCTCGCTAAGTATTCCCTACATCAATATACTTACCATGTTTTTGTTGTTACTTTTCTATTGTATGCATTATGATACTTTCAGGGTGACAATGTTTATAATAGTTTCCTTATAAAATGATTAAATTATTCCCTCTAACAAATTTTTAGGGATATATATTAGAATTTTAAAAAAAGAATAAATAAACATTGATATTATTAGTAATTTTTTTTTTAAATAAAGTAAATGTTATCTGAATGCTATGGGTTTTTGTTGTCTTCTTCTTAAGGTGTCTTAAGGTGTGTGTAAGTCCACCATGTTTCTCCCGGTCTTTTGTAGGCGGAATAGATAGGCGGCAATCGCCCAAATTTTTGTTACTTAATATTATTTTGCTATTAATTTCTCCGTTATATGTTACAAATGAATTAAATTTAAACGTATTTCTTTCCTATTAAATCGAGTATTATAGAACTGGCAACACAGGTCACTTTTGCCGCGTTCCGATATAAATACACAATAACTTTCCTGCTGAACTTCCGTAGCTCTTATTTATGAATATGACATCCGCCTAGGGGCTATCCGCGTGTTAGACGTATTGTTTGCTCTATGGGTATACGTTATACTTCAAAATTTTATAATATTTTTCGTTTTCAAAACATTGTTCATGTAAGAAAAAGTTATTAATTTAACTTTTAGAAATATGAGTAAAATTTATTTAAGCGTAAAATTTGTGGAAGATTGAGATAGTTTTTGGCAGTTTTATTTTATTAAAGCTGATGTTAAATGATATACTGTGTGTAACAAGCTTTATAGGTTGTATTTGTCAAACGGCTTTTGGCAAAATTTTAGAGAAAAAACTAATATTGTTGTTAATCAAACATTTTTATTAGCTGATAGAACAAAAAGAGAGTTAGTGTTTATGTAATTGTTAACATGCAAGTATTTAAAACAATTATTTTTTTACAAATCCAGATAAATTTTTATCAAATAAACGAACAAGAGCTCATATGCCAGTTGCTTAATAATTCATCTAAAAGTGTGCCCGTCGGTACAAAAGGTTAAGACTTAATCTCTACTTAAATTTTATTTATAAATGTTCCCATAATGTTTTGTAAAGTTTTTAATTTTGTAATAATATTTTGTTACTCATTATTTTTTATAGTTTCTGTATAACAAAAACGAAACATATAATTTAGTTTTTTTAGATTTGTAATTTTATTACACCGAATGATAAATTACACGGTTTTTGTAATTATTTCCTTGTGTTAACGTGTTAAAGATTTATCTTATTAAATTATATATAGCCTCATATGTTTTTATTTCTCTGATATGAAATAGTGGATCTTCGTTTAAACAAAATTAAGAGTCAAAAAAAAAATACTGTACAATAGGTTATACACAAAATAAATTGTTGACTAGTAATTGTTACTATTTGATGCACCTACATTACCCAACATCATCTCTGCATTACCCAAGTTAGACTGGAGGATAATGCCAACGGTATTAAGTCCGCCTTTACACGTGCTGTAAAAAGTTAAATAAATTAATAAATAAATTTGGTAAACTAATACCACAAGAATAATATACTTCATGTATAAACATGTTTCACACAGTAAATTATTCTCCAGATGTTTTAGGCGTTACTAAAACAAAAACCATGTAGTGTATTAATGCAGATATGTACTTCATATAATTTCTTAAAACCTTCACCCACTGTTCTGTTAACTCATTGTGTTATACTAGATGAAAATAATCTTGTAATCATTTACCGTTTTATTACAAATACATACATACCGAAGATATAACTGAAGTTATGGTGCTTTCAATTACACTTATTTATGGAGATGGTTTAGAACAAATGGCTAATAGTGATTTGAACTCACGATATGATCGTAGCTAATTTGTGAGCATTAGTTATTGTTACTGCTTGCGTAATTAAATGTTTTATATTGTTTTTACACTAAAGTTAGCAAGAAATTAAAAAGTCAATATGGTACATGTGATGTCACTAGTGGAAGAAACCCTATGACATACTTAAACCCCACTGAATGATAGTTTACAGCGGCTTCCGAAACAGTTATTGTACTTGTCAAGAAAGTTTCTACATCTATTTCAAAGTTTATCAGGACTTGGAAGTCTCATTGTACGAATTAAGTACAAGTTGTCATAGATGACTGTAATATTTGTTTTAAGAGTTCTAAAGTGTTTGAGTGTACATGTATCACTGTGAAAAACACATTTGTTTATTGCACCTCTTTTATAGCAAAGAGCAGCAGCTTTTCTAACAATAATGTTAACCAAGGTGGAAATGGCAAAGAGTATAGTAATCTCATTTCATTTTGAGCTACTTGGGTTTACTGGTGAAAGTTTATAGCCTTAAATGACAATTTCATCATTCATATATAACAAATAATATAAATAAACTACATCTTTGAACACGAAACGTAAACGAAATTATATCGACTCTCTTATGTGAATATTTATTAAGTTTACGTTTATTAACCCTTATGTCAACCTTATTTAGAAACTATGACAATTATGACAGATAATAGAGGTCTGTTGAGAATACAGTTGTCATATCAGCAGTTGACGATTAGCAAATTCTGCTCATACGAGCACGTAATCTATTTCGTTGTACTGTTGTATTTGTAGTAAAGCATACTAAAGTGGTTTTAATTTTTCGAAAGCTTATACCTTAACTAAAAAGAATAAAAATGAGAAATTGATTTCTTGTGACAATTTCCAATAAAATTAACATAATGTACTGTGTATTAACATATCGTCGTTTCGCGGTTTTCCGCGTAAAAGCAAAGGGCACAAAATATTAATTTAGTGGCTACAGATCCATAGTGCTGATTCGCTTATTACTTTTTACACAATGTGAATTAAACATCTCAGATTTCAATGAAATCAATACCTGATTTTCCATTTTCCATTTCGAGTTTTTATTTTATCGCCTAAGTGCTTTTATACACAATCTGAACACATTTTTAGTAGATTTATGTAAATTTCTATAAAGTACTCAAGAAACTGCTACGATGTTCAGTCGGTAATACAGTTATGAACTAAAAAGTTATTCATTTTTTTTCTTGTTATTAAAATTCTAAATATACGCGGTATTTACAAACTGCTCTTCCGCGGTACTGTGTGTGCAACTATGATATGACAAAAACATAATGCAATTATATAAAAACAGGAATTTCAAAAATTTTCAAATACACAGCCTATTTATATGTTGACTTATATAATATATATAGTTTGTTAAATATAAATAATGTCAGCATTTGATTCTATAGTAAGTTGATTTAATTTGCTTTTGATCTTTATATTATTACTAGTAGTAATAAAATATTCTGTTAATATTAGTTAAGTAACCAAAACAAAATAGCTGTTTACAAGAAAACAGAAACAACAGTTATTTTTAAACTAATGGACAGGTTAAGAGAAATTTATTTAGACAAGTCTTGGTCAAATTATCTGTTAAACAGCATTTTTTTCACCTAAGAGTTGAAGTTCATAGTACACTGACATGAGTCATAAATTAATGGCTTATCTCATAAAAAAGTTTAAGATAGTTTCATAACTATAAAATGTTTTATAGTTTGTAATAAAATAAACGAAGAGATTAAAAGTTTCTGTATTCTTAAAGAAATTTCGAAATACCTTCAATAAATATTTTTTTATATGACTATCAACCATTAAAGGGTTCAGTGCAAATGTTGTATAAACCATTTAAGGTTACTTACATTAATGAATTTTGACGACTTCTGGTATAAATGTTGTAGACACAGTAACACATACAAAAAGGATTGAACACGACTTTTTGTACACAATGTACGCAACAAAAATATGTACTAGAATAATTGAAAATATTAAACATAAATTTCAATGCTTTCAGTATTACATATGTAGTATACATATAAAGGGCTGTTCACATAATGAATACATATTGAAATTTCTAATCTAAAATTAATTATGTTGTGTTGTCCTGTGATGATGGTATAAGTAATTAATATAAAGAAAATTACCGCGAAGGGTTTTACTTAACCAGAATGTGGCGTAGCGTTTCGACAATTTAATTAAAATCCTCTCGAATGAGGCAAGACTAATTGGAAATTCGACTCCAAAGCAATCTTATATTAGCTATATGAAATTTGAGTAGAAAATATTAACATTAAGACCTTATTGTTGTGATTAAAATTAAGTCTTCTTCGCCGTATTCGATGACAGCGCTGATATTAACAAGTATTGCAAAGGTTATTTATCATATATATCATAAGGCGAGTAACCCATACTACACGTAAATCAAGTTTTAGTAAAAAGTTAAAGCTGAACACCCATAATTAAAATCTAACCATAATTAAAGTTATGGTAATTACAGTTTTGTTAGCATTTCTATAGAGTATTTATCTGCAGTAAATAACTTTTAAGGACATCGTAACCTATGTAGTTTTCATCTGTGATAAGTAGTTTCCTTTCAGTAGAAATAGCAAGCTCATAGCGAAATTATTAGTGAAGCATGTAACACTTCTAAATACATATAATTTTTAAGATGAAATATTAAATGTATGATTATAAAATTGAGTGAAAAAAACGCAAAAGTTTTTTTTTTTTATTTTAATACTATTTACGGTTTTTAAAAGATATGGGTACTGACCTGTCCCTATACACCTCTGTAAAATAATACTGTTCTATAACGTAGTACTACCGTACCATTTTAATTGTTTAAAATGTCATATCTCTCAATCTATTATGATAACAAAGATTTTGTTATTTTGTATAATCAGAGTGATAATTATGTTTGTAAATGATAGAAAAAAAACATTTCCATCTAAAATAAATGTATTCAGTGTTTGCACCTACAATAAGGAACACAGTAAGAAGTTTACAATAAGCTGTTTGGACGGTGCTTACAAACATCTGGCGATAGAATTATGATGTTAGCTTCGTTGTTATAATCTACCTAGTCGAGATATTTTGTTTTAACAGATTTAGCTGTAACATATTTTAAGTCTGAAAATTTAAATGTGATTAAAAATAATTACTTTCTATTCGTCTACTTTGTTTATATTTTATAATGCATGAAAATTAACTTAATAATGCATGCTAATAACACGTTGCATTAAAAAATAAAGTAAGGTTTGCCGTTGTAATCAAGAATAGTAATAAAGAAAATTTATAGTGACGGAATTAAACACTTTTACACCATACAACATAAAAATTAAGTTAATATACAGGCACTTGATGTGTGACTTCCATGAGTACTGATAATTACTAGCCATATTAATAATATAAATTTTGTACTTGTTAATGTATGGACAACGTTTACAACTATGATATATTAAGTCATTATGCTTTTCCTATTTTCTAAAATTAATTAAAGATATACCTTAAAGTCTTTGAAGGTACTATGTCCGGCAGTGGACGCGTCGGATGATGAATGATTGATGCCTTAAAAATTCAGTAAACATTAACCTTCAACAATATAAACGGAGGAGTGGTGTCCAATCTTCAGTAGTTGGAGGGGTACAAGAAGAAGAAATATTAATCTTAAGGATTTTTGTAAATATATAGTATTCGCTTATGATTATAAGCCTATGTTGAAATTTTTGTAAATATTAGGTCCTTACATATGAAATTAGCGTTTTGTCGTACTGACCACTTTGATCTGAAATATCTCCTCTTTGGTGACGAATTACAAATTCAAATTTATAAATTGATTTAGCTGGTACATTTGAGTTTTGAAAACAGTTATTTATTTGTTTTTTCGTCAATATTTTTTTCTTTGGTGTCGGTTATTACCGCACAACGGAAAACATGAAATATCTGTATATTTACGAGTACGAGTTCTAATGTGGCACCAGTACTGCAGAAACAGCTCGAAGGATTAATGATGTGTACGGCGCTGGTGTCGCATAAGAAAGCACGGTACGTTTTTGGTTTCATCGTTTTCGTTTTGGAAATTTTGATCTTCAGAACCAACGCCACGGACGGCCGTAGACCAAAGTGGAAAATGAAGAATTAAAGGCTATTGTGGAAGCGGATCCATCACAGAACACTTCAGAGATAGCTGCAGGATTCGGGGTAAGTGACAAAACTGTATTAATCAACTTGAAGCAAATCGAGAAAGTAAAAAAACTTGAACGATGGGTTTCCTCATGAATTGAGTGAATCGAACTTGCAAACACGCGTGGACTGCTGTGTTACTTTGCACAACCGACAAAATAATGAAGGGGTTTTAAATCGAATTATGATGAAAAGTGGATACTGTAAGTACGATAATCGGAAGCGCCCATTGCACTAGCTGAACCCTGGAGACCCAGCCAAATCCTGACTTAAATGAAAATTGACTTAGAAAAAAATACTTGTGAATGTTTGGCGGACTAGCGGCGGTGTCGTTCACTACAGCTTTCTAATATCTGGCTTAATGATTATGGCAGGTATCTATTGTCAGCAACGGCAAACTATGCAGGAAGAACTAGCTGCTAAACAGCCGAGATTGGTCAATAGCTCTAGGTGACTGCTGCTTTACGACAACGAAAGACCACACACTGCACAGCAAACAACCACTAAGCTGCAATTGAAATGTCTGCGACATCCACCGTATTCCTTGGACTTTGCCCCAACAGATTAACATTTTTACCGGAATTTGGACATCTTCTTACAAGGAAAAAAATTCAACTCCGATGCGGCAGTCCAAACCGCTTTCAAAGAGTATTGATTCTCGCCCCCATAGTTTTTTTAGTAAAGTGATCAATGAACTACCTATGAGATGGCAAAAGTGCATAGATAATAACGGTGCACATTTTGATTAATTAAATATGTTACAAAAAAATTTACTTTATATTCCTCCTGTACAAAACATCAATTTTATATATAAGGCTCTAATATATAATATATCATTCGGTTATGAAGAACATAAGCATAAGTTGAAAACGTAATTTATAGGTTATTGCACTTGCTAATTGCCATTTTAATAGATTGTATGCAATGTAATTGTAAGATAATCGGTATATATGTATCTAGACTTATCTTTGTATCTTTATTCCTAGTTATTTGGGGCCATAATAGGCCCGAGTCTCCGAGTAGCACGTTTTGCGGTAAGTTATCAACTAAATGGCGGGATCTTCGTTTACGCTTCGTCGTTAGCACATTTTACACTGTCTTGACAATATGGTCTATTTACCGTTTTTGAATGTGGTTCTATCATCTTAATCATTTTTAATGACTTTGAATTATACCTATTCTTTTTTTTATTCGAATAGGCAACGAGATGAGCGGAACGTTCACTTGATGGTAATTAATACGTTCGTCCATAACAACGTGGCGCTAGTTAGGGTGCACCACTTTGCGCTTGTCACCTGAGACATAAGATATTCTGTCTCGTTACCCCAGTAATTTGTCTAGCTATACCGCCCTTCAAATCGGAACACAGAAATGTTTGTACACTACCACTGTGCAGCAGATTTAAGCGCTGCGGTGGTACCTATCTAGACGGTCGACGGCAACAGACAGCTTCCACCACTTACCTGTTGACATGCGCTCGCCAACAAGAATTTTGTTTTTATTTAACCGGTAACTGCCACTAGATCTGTGTTCCATGAATGTGATTATTGTTTAGTAATTATTTTGTGATTTCTTACTATATATTCTAATGGTAGGATAAATATTTTATTTATAATATAGCTGTTCCTGTTATCAAGTGTCTTGTAAGGAAAGTAGTAAACATTCTAGCCAAGACCATATTTTACAACATGTTATATAACAGTTATTTCTCTGCTAATTCGTTTACCGTTTACTGGTCTAATTACTACTCTGGAACTAAGGAAGTTATTATTTGCCTTTTTTTAGTCATAAGGCATGACATTACTTTTTAAACAACCTATTTGAGAATAATTATTTTAATAATTTGTTTTTGTCTACATGTACATTTTTTTTACTTATGTGTTATTACTTTTGTTAATTTAATTTCTCCAGTTATATTACAGATATAGCTTAGATACACAGTAAGATAGAATCTTAGTACATTTATAAGTTATTTTCTAAATTATACTTTAGCTTTCTTAACTTTTCAGTAAATTTCTGTTACTTTTGTAGGTCATGTTTATAGTTTACAATAAAGAATAAAAACTATAAAGACCCACTTGTTACTTAATAAAATAGTATGTAAAGAGGTTAATTGTGTTTAATCATTTATATTATAGAAATACATGAGATTATACAGGAAGCATGCATAAAACAAATTTTCCTCCTAAACTTCCACGATATTTATTTATTAATGAAACATCCGTTAGGGTTTAGGCGCGTCTACGACGTATTGTTCGCTTTACGGGCGGGCATAAATGGAATTTAAAAAATTATTGTGTAATTTCTAACATATGCTGTGAATTATTTTTTCATAATAATTATTAAAAACTCAATAACTCAAAAGCGAATCTCATTGATTGGAACTCAAAATATAATAATTCTCTTTAATTTCCTGTACAAGTTTTCAAAGTTTTATAATTGCTTATGATCTTTATTTTCATTTTTCAATTCTAGGTTAAGTTCTATCATACATTTTATTGAGGATATTATTAAATATTTTTTTTTATATTGAAAAAAAAAATGTTTTGCGATAGTTAGATACTAGTATATATCTATACTGGGATATAGTTAGATAGAACTACTTCCTCCTCTGATAGGGCGGTTGGGCCCAGTAGTCATGGTCTAGACTTCACTGGCGAGGTTTAGAAGAATCTACCCGGCCAGTCTGCAGCTTAGGACTGGTTGCTCCAGATAGACTTGATGTGGCCGTCTTCGATGTGTATGGGGGCAAAACCCGGTTAGAAACACTCATTGAAATTGGCCGTTGCCGCCGAAGACGTTTCGAGAATGAAAAGGAATGTCGGTATCGTGATCAGCATTGTGTTATTTAATATTAAATAATACATTAATTAAGCACAAAAGATCTAAGTAGGTCGGAATGCTATAAGAATTAAGTTTGTCACCCAGTATAATAAATGATTACGTCTAACTATCACAAAAACAGTATTAATTCTTCATCTATATTTCTACCACAAACATCCTTGTGGCTATTTTATTCGCATTGTCATTTTCAGGACAGATTTGTAGAAATCAAGATAGTGCAGTGTAAGATTAGAGAGAACAAGTAGAATAATTCAATGTTTAGCGAGCAATTTTTTTTATCTTGGTATCGTACCATAAACAAGCGGAGCATTTGTTATTTCGTTAAAGATTTTTCATATAACGTAGACGACATTGGTAATTGCTCGTGAACTTTTACATGTACTTAACTTTGAAAGGGGATGTTTATTGGGTCATTGGTGTTCTCTTGGCGCGAAATAGCAAATTTACGTCACTAATAAATGTTTCACCCTAAACAAAAGCAGATCGTAAAATTCAGAGCTTTATGGTTAATGTTTCCTATAAGTTATTTTATTTGAAAATTAGTCTAAACCTATGTCATATTATTTTTATTAATGTATGAAATAAAATAAAGCAATTACACGAACGCGCTTAATTTCTCAAAGAATCAGTCTCTGACCTCGCTGAGCTTGAGCTTCCTGTCTAGGAAAACATAACGAGGAACTCAACATATTTCAATAAAAACAGTTTTCGTGGATCTGTAATATTCACCAATTCGCATTTGGATAGAGTGATGAATTTAGGTGCTTGATTGTCTTACCTAGGAGGAAAGACCCCAAGTCCTAGCAATGGCAACGAAGGAGTGTTATTTATAAATTATTATCAAATAAATAGAAACAATAGATAAGGTGAAAATAAAATAATATCTCTAATGCTGGAATCATTCCAGTTTTCTGTCGCAGCAACTATATTTGCCGCTAAGCAGTATCATTAAAATAATTTTGTGTTTAAGGAACCATGTATCTAGTGACATACTGAGATAACGAGATATTTATAAGAACTCATGTCGTAAGGTATTGAACCTAAGAAGCCTAATTGGTGAATAAATCACTTACTATCGCTCCGTTGAACAAAAAAATAAGTAGAGAGCTACAGTTGTCCGAAATTTTTTTTCAAATATAGTTACGTATCGTATAACAACTACATTATATTTATATGTCATATTATTTACCAATTGGTAATTTCGAGTATCTTCGTATTAGGATTTTCTATACGGATAAGAAAATAAAGTAAGAAAATATCACGTCTCATGTTTATGAGATGTTCGTTCCGTTATTTTTCGTGACCCGGTCTCTGGGAACATTTATGCGTGTGATTGGTTAGTAATTTCTAATATAGTAAGACATCTTATGAAACTAAAATAAAAACACCTAGGCACTGTAAATGACAAATAAAATATTACTTCGGGGTGTCTTTAAAAATCTTTAATACATATAATTCAAAATTTTATTGTCATCGTCATCGTCATTTCAACCGATGGAAGTCCACTGCTGATCATAGGTTTCTTGTAATATGTTCCACAAAGTCCGGTCTTGCGCTGAAGATAATTTTATTGTATAATGACTTAATTACAACTTTTTATACATTTAAAAAAAAAAATAAGGTATATTGTTGGCGCTAGTAATTTTTCTGTAAACATTTTTGTATTTAGCCTCGTACAATTGTTAATAATCTGCGGGTAATACTTTTAAGTTTTAAGAGAATAATTCCACGGAAAACGCAGCGGCTTTCTTTGTGACCGTTACCAGCACAGAGTAATTATGGCAAATATTCTTATATGTGAATCCTTGTTCAGCTGTGGACAGCAAGTTAGAATTTTGATGCAGACGATGAATTTGAAGGAGAAAAATTCATATCAACAATCATTGGCCCGATGTATTTAAATAAAAATTTATTTTCTTATTATAAAATTATTTTTCCCATTATGAGTATACTCATATATTCAAATATTTAATAGAGGAAAAAGTACGATATATACAGTATTTATTAAACATCCTCAGATTAGTAAAGAATTTATATTTGTTCAGAAGAGAAACAAGTTAAGAACTGTCAATATGGGTAACCTGTAGTGTCAAAGAAGTTTTTGCTTTGATACCCGTGATATAACATTAATTTATAAATCTATAAGATATCGAAGAATATTTCATACCGAAAGTTAAAAAAGTATTTTTCATATATTAGAAAGATGAATGGCGATTGAAAAATATATGAGAATAAAATCTTTTTATGTCAGAACAAAGAGCAAAAAAAATTGTTTGCTTTATATAAATCATAAATTTGATCAAATAATGATATATCAAAAAGGTATACTAGAAGGACTCTGCGCCATACTAGAATTTTTGTAGGATTTCACTCAGATTTTCTCAAGTTCAGACTATCACAAGTCTGCTTCTACCTTGACTTTTCAAGTTACTATTAGTGTCTTTAACAGAGATTTTCTTAGTGTTATGGTAACGAAATGACAAAGAATTATGCTGTTCTTCATTGATTACTATATTAAAAATAATTTGAGTTTCATAAATATATATCGTGAACGACTGCAATATAAAATTGCTTGACTCTAAATTGATTCGGCACATACATAATGTACTACATAATACATATGTATGCGAAAAGTATACATCCGATTGTCTTTTAAAATAACTAAAAAAATTGCATAGTATAAGCATAACAATAACGAAAATATATATAAAATTATTAAATTAAATTCTGAAAATAGTGTTCAGTGAATTTGTTATATAAATATCTCTACGATAAAATAAGTGAACCGGCCTTCAGTAGGTTTACTGAAAAAAAATTTACGAAAGTCCAGCAGTTGCTTTAAAAGTAACTTTCATAATTTAAAGGTTTTTTAATATCTCAAACAATCATATATTATATCAATAATTGTGAATTTTTAGCGAAATTTGTTAACTAGAAGTAAAACGAAGGATAAGAAGAAGCACAAGAATTCAGTGTGGTCTGTTTTCAACAATTATTTTTTATTTATAAAAATTCGAAGTTAGTTTTGAAAAAAGGTAGCAAAATATAAAAGTTTAAGTTTACATCTGTTAAACTATGTGGGTTTTATTATTGAAAGATTTTATTTTGTCTAACAGTGCGGGATTAATACACAAATGTAAGCGTATGCTTATTGCATCGCATGTCAGTTTGTCGTTTAAAAAAAAAGGTAACATACAAGCAGACGTGATTTAACCTGGATAGAACTGAAATAGTTTTTTGTACCAAAAACTCGTTTGAAAGCGGATATTGCATCCGAAAGCGTTCCAGTTAGATTGATACAGCTTTAACCATTTGTTTTATGCGTGTTAAATGACAGATGTATGGATAAATGTTCGCAATTAAACATTTTATTCTGGTATCTGTTTATAAAAAAATCAATAAGAAAGTAACCCTGTTAGAATGATTGATAATTAATTTAATTAATACTCTAATCAAATCATAATTGCTATTCAGTCGGATAAATAGTTTTATACATTGCAAATATTTCTCGTTTGTCAATGCCAATATACTATTTTTCTGTGTATTTGTTTCACGCATTAACGCTTAAGACACAAGTGAAGCTCTATTTAATAAAACTGTGTAATATATAACATATAACTTTAAAACCGATGATTCCACGAAACAATTTCATTTCAGGCATCCCATCGAATTGCTATCGACGTTTGCTTATTGAAGTGAAAACAAAGTAATTGCTACAAGTTATTTAATAGGGAACAAATTGCCTTGCTCTTGTTCTTATAGACTTGTCAAGTGAGAAAATTTAATTAAAATAAAACCAATTGAGTGCAAATTCTTGAAGAATATTTATTACGTTTTCCGTAAAGTTACCCAGTAATACAAGGCAATTGATGGTATAATGATGAATGATAAACGTTCTGTGTACGCTGTATTTGCATATCGTCCTGTTTAAAACACATCTTAAAAGACTTATTCCGGTAAATATTATCACAATAGGTTGAATGTTAATAGTGTTAGTCAATCATCAAAACATTGTTTTTATTAACATTACCTATAAGTAAAAAATTTATGTAATATAACCTTATCAATATGAATGTTTAGAATTGTACACACCTTTTATATAGTTTCTTTTTTAATCTTGTTCATGCTCGCACAATGCTTATAAAGATAACTGATGTAAAATAATAAAAGCCTTAATTCTTAACCGTTGTATTAATAGATGGGTTAAACCACTGGTACATAAATTCTGTTATGTACACAAGCGATTGCTTACATACGCAAATCAGTCGTTGAATATGCAATATCTAGTTTAGGAGCTCAGTAAGCATGTGCTTAGACTATTAATTTCCTTACATCCTTGTGTAATTTTACTTTAATTTATCCCTTTTAATCTTTCAATGTCGCTATATGGGTATTGTTTGTGGCGGTTAGAACTGTAGTTTGCTCCATTTTCTGAGATTAGGCTTAGCCTCTAACGTCTACATTTATAGTCGGTAAAATGGGTTGGATTTATTTACATTTGTATTTCTATGTAAAGGCTACTTAGTTTGTGATTAATAATATAGAAGTAATTTTATGTACAGTTAAATTGTAAGTTATCGTTTTCAATCAAATTAAAATTACTACAAGTGTCTTATAGCTCGTTCTCAATGACATTTAGAAATATCTCTTACTTTTAAATGCATGCTTGACTCGATAGAGTCAACATGATAGGACAAGTTTCAATGAAAGGTGGATATTATTTACTGTGTTTAAATATACTTAGAGAAATTTTTATTTAAGAATTTGTTGTTCTTGTTAACCTTACTATTATTATATTTTTTTAGAAAATTATTTGCTTTTCATGTTGTAATTGTAAGTAATTAGAAAATTAAGGAATACGTTTTGTGTTTCATTTCGTTCTTAAAGATTTAAAATCTTCATTTCGAATTAGTAGTTATTCAACTGTATTTGAAAATAATATTATAAGTTAAGATAATAACAGCAACCCAAACCCCTAACGCGCCTATAGCTACACGTATTATTATATTGTAGTTGAAATGCAGTTTCATAGAGGAAGCCAGTTGTATGCGCTCGCCGGGAGAGGGAGTAAGGAGTGGGGTGTTAGTATAAAGGAAAATCCATTTAGCTGTTAAACATTGTATTAATCTCAGTTCAAGGATCTGCTCTCACCAAATTTTAAGTGAAAGTGTTGTAATACCCTGTAAAATTTACTTTGTCGATATTATTATCTGCTTAACATTGAAAAATTTTATTTAGCGGTAAATAGCGAGCAAACCTAAGAAAATGTTGAGTTATAACTATTTTTATGTGAAAACTTATTAAAATACATATTACTTAAATACTTTTTTTAAGGTAAAGTGGAAAAATAAATGTTAATTTACCTATTATACTATATTATTTTGTATTTTGTGCCACTGATTTATTGAGAGTACTAATAAAATTTATATTCGAGTATATGATGTTAAATGTATTATCATTAAATTAAATATTTTAATATTGCAAGTAATGGCCATATGCGAATCGGCTCAAAATGTTAACATGTTCAAATTTTCTATTCGATCGAAAATGATCTTGCACACTTCGGTAAAATCTGCAACCTCAACGGATATCCTGTTTGATTCTCGTATTATTCGTTATTCTTGTTCGTAGAAATGCCCGCATGGTATGTTAGACCCTCGTCAGGTTATGCCGAGATGTAATTCAATCTAGGCCGCCCCATCAATCTGTGAGTTCTCACGCATATATTTCTGTTGATTTGACAAATGAAAAGGGTGTGGCGTCTATGCGCTGTAAATGCGCATGAAAACGATGAAGATATATATCAACGTAATCAGTATATCCAATAGAAACATGAATGGGTCTAATAAACAATACATAGGCCTTTTGAGTGTAAATGCAAGGTTCGAGTTTTAACCTAACTTCTTGGGTGTGTTATTATTTTTCTCGTATATAGTTACACGTAATAAATTCAATAAGTTTTTTGGATCAAAGAACCGTAACTGTCATGTTAAAATGCTACGAAAGCCTTTTTATAAATCGTGGACTAACTAACACATTAGCTTAATTTAACCTGCAGAAAAGCATATTTTCTCTCTCGTATGTATGAATTTTGGAATACAGCATAGTTTTATGACGGGGCATTGACAATGGGGTTGTTAGTTAGCTGAGTGAGTTCCAAAAATTTTTATATTTCAACTCTACCATTAAAATTCCACTAACTTCGCTCGAAATTGTACCAGGGGCATCCGTGTTAAATGACAAGCGATTGGCGTCTGTGTCACGGAAGCATTTTTTTTATTCAATTACCTGACGAGATGAGCGGATGTTCACTTGATAGTCAGTGATACGCCTGCCTATAACAAAGTGGTGCTAGTTAGGATAACATATACTGCGCTACATTGTGCTCGTCGCCACCTCAGTAATTACACTATCTACAGCGCCCTTCAATCCGGAGCACAATAATATTTGCACACTACTGTTTAGCGGCACAAATAGGAGTTGCGGTGGTATCTGCCTGGATGGTCTCCGGCAACAGAGACCTACCACCAGTAACAGCAGTTATGGGTTAAACCTCCTAGTCAAGGAAGCTAAAAAGCTGCTATTTTATAATCAGACATTTGGTTACTGATACTTGGGTTGAACAGATCTTTGACGAACAACAATAAATTTTACTTGTATTCATATACCAGTCGTGTAGTAGGTGTGAACGAAGCAAACATTATCTATTATACGCGGGAGTGAGTAATGCACTCTAAAATATATTACATGAATATTCTATTCATGTATTCATACTAGTCAAAAGTAAATAAGCAAAAAACTGCCATCTATATATATGAATAAATTACTGTTTTGGTAGTATACAAGTAATGACTCATTTTGTTAAAAATGTATAATTAAGTAATGTTGTTAAATATGAGAATAAAACTAGTACATCAATTTAAATTTAGTGCCTGTCTCGCCGGTGCTACTTATTGGTTAAATTAACAAAGATCATTGATTAAGGTTTAAATGATAAGTGCTATTGGAGTTCAAATCTTTCCATCTTGTCCAAGTTATATAGTCGAATAAGCATCGCCATGGTGCATATGTGCTCGATTATAAACAATACTTTTATCACGTATAACATTTACGGTATGCTTGTTTATCGATATATGTTAAGGGTTGTATACCTATAGATGAACAAAGTATGTTTCAAACATAAGATTCCCTTAAACTCTCATTCAGGAAATAAAGTTTAAATTCTACGTTTTATATTTTGTGTGTACGTATTTTTCTTTTTGTTTCATATTTTGGAAAAAGTAAATTGTGTGATTAATGTTATTAAAATTAATGTAAACTTAGATTTTTATTTATTGTAAAATATTCACGTCATTAAAGACCCGCATATAATACGTTTACCCTGGCTTTTTCATGTTCGTAGACTTATTGGCATAACTAGTTACGCATAAATATTTTCCTAGGCAGACGCAGACTAAACACGCGTAAAAACTTCAAACAGTTGCACCCTGGGTTCATAGCCACCCTCGGTCGTAAATTACGCAACTCGCCCTCATTACTGAGGTCGGCCATCCGTAGATGATACGTGGGGCAAAGGGCTTTTCATGCTATGTCTATGCTGTCCATACAATAACGCACTTTGGCTTTAGTTGCATAGTGCACATGAAGTACTATAACCTGCACTCATTGTCCAGATCACGCTGGTTGTAATCAATAATTATGCATTGTTTGCTGGCCGTTGTAGTAATACTTACAAAATTTTTAGCAAGTCATGTTCCTGTTAAACTATTAAAATAATAAAGTTTTATATTAACTAAATACTTGTGAACTTATTAAATCTGGCGCACAATTCTTCAGAGCTATTTTATTTACTTTTGTCGTAAATGGTAGTAACATTTACTTGGTTATGGAAAATATGCGGTAAGAGGCCGCGTGCCGCGGGGCTTTTCTAATGTGTTATTATGTGAAATAAAACGCGCCCGCCTATACTAACCGCTCCGTTCGTTATACTTTTACCATTTGAATTACCTTATCGATGTCCCCGTGCGCACGGACCTTTGCCTAATTAAAATATATGAGTGCCACTTAAAAAATGTTTATTTTCTTTATGGACCGACGACTCCTTCGTTATACGAGGCAATTTGAACAAAATAATAATTGAAATCGGACTATGATTGCTTTAAGACGGAAATTTATGAACTTGAGTGTTTTCTTGATAACTGTTTAAGTTGTTACTAAAGATATTTATTTATTTTATTACTTTCTATATACACATACAAGCAAAGATATCACGGAAATGGCATGGAATACAGGCGAAGATAACTCACATGAGTTTTCTAGCAGCTATTCTGAATCAAAGAGTAAGCTTGTACAAAAGAGAAAAAAATACATTGTGAAACATTAGACAATGAAGTAAATGTCAAAGCCTTAAAACATGTATCTAGATTATAGGCTGTGTGATTATTGAGGGACAGTGATGATTATTACGCTTTCGGCAAAACGTTCGATACTTGCGGTTTTGTGGGTCATTTTGAATGTTTAGTCCCTACAATTTAAAATCAAGGGTAAACAGATGAAACGGTGGGCATTGTAGTTTTATTAACTTCTTTATATAATGTATATCTACGTTTTATTTCTTTTCAAAGTAATGTAAAGTTGAATGTTGATAGGGATATCATAAGAACAGAACATAAATTTTAACTGGACCGAAAATAAATATTAAGTGAAAGTGCTCGTGCTTGAAGTAATGAATACTTCGTAGTTGATCAAGTCACTAATCCAATTAGTATTGACCTAATTGTATTTTGTTGTTATATAAGTAATGAAAGTTTATAAAAACCAAGGTAACATAAAGGAATACATTTATAATCTAGGAATCGGAATCATTCGTCACGATTGAGGTCATATTTTTATCAAATATCTCCGTAGAATAATACATTACCGTTTTTCGCTTATTACTTATTAGGTATTTTACACTACAGACAACATTTCTCTTCCTCTCCTTCCATAACCAAGGTATCTGTAGTTGTTTAATGATCATAGGACTGAACATTCAGCGAACTGTATATTTACTTGTTATCTATTTTTTACTTTAAAAATTAATTCCACAATAGTTATTACAATAAAACAAGTTAATATAAGGCTGCAGTTTTGATTGAGATAATTTTTAAAACATTCCAGGTTTTGCAAAACGCGTTAACAGTAGCAGCGAAAGCGATCATATTTTTCTTCATAATAATTACAACGTTGCAAAACTAATAAAAATTAAAGTTTCTCCATTATCGAGCGACTATTTTCCAGTTAAGTCTTCTCTTCTAATATATCACTGGTAATATTGGAATATACTGATGGTATTCCGTATATAATATTTCTCTTTGAAGTCTGATAATTAATAAGTAAAAATTTTAATTAAGGTAAGGGAGTGACGCGAACATTTTGTTACCTTTATCGGTAATAGAAATTACTATTCTCATTAGATCGGAAATTATTCGTCAAGTTGATATCTTGACCTTTACGATGTTCTTTTAAACAATTATAGACATTTAATACAATGTCTACTGCAAGATCCATGTTCCGATCCCAACGGAATGTCTATTTAAATAGTAATACCGAAGAGAAGACCCTGTTTTAACAATTGTCAATCCTTTGATTCTATTGTTTGATTTGTGTAATTGAATAATGAATATTTTAGTAAAATGTTTCGGCTATCTGACACCCTTTCACAATTTCATTTAGACACAATGTCAATGCCAATTTTGTGAATGGTTTCATTGAAAGAAGACATATATTAAGTGGATTAGGAAATATCTATTTTAATATCAAAAGCATAACTTCTTATATTTTAACATAACGTTATGTTTTATTCGATTTTAGTTTAGTAGTTCGGTCAATTATTTTTTATATGACGTTCACAGTTAGATGTGATTTAGGATATTCCTTATGCATACGGTTCGAATGTCAGCAAAGACGTTACAAATAAGGAATGTGTTCGACAGTGCTGTCACGTCCAGATGGCGTGTTCGGGTGCAATTTGCTCGGTCGCGCCGCCTACTGTAATAACGACTTCCGTACCCCGTCGTGGCGCCTCCTCAAATTGGTCGCTTATCACTAATCTACGGTGTAGAGTAGAATATCAGTTGGGCCGGTCGCAATTTGTCAACGCTGTTCGCGGTTACGTTAGTTAACTACAGTTTCCTTGTTAAACATTCGATTATTAAGTGGACTAACAGATAATAATATAAGAGTTTGGTATTTGAAAGTTAATAGAAAAAAAAATCTTTGTTCTTCGATACCCAACAAGAAATGTTCTGTTTTTGATACCGACTAGTATTGTTTTTAAGATAGTCAAATCTATATTAACAATTTATTTACAACGAAATATGAAAGTAAAAATAATTAACCAAATTATTTATAAACAAACATTAGCTTTGTATCTACGATGGGCAAACATTGCACTACAAATTTACATGCTGGTAAGTTACAATGTGGCCGGAGGCAGTAAAGCACTGAATCTCATTTGTTGACAGCTGGAAAACAGAAATGCTGTTATGGTGGTAGATTTATTACTAGAGAGTAGCAGCTACTCAGTCGGATACGATAAAACCTACCACCAACTAAACTCTACACAGCCCGCACTGATTACAGCCACGTACAATCTTCATGTTATAAGGCAAAAGGTATGAGGCTGCATAATTGAGGACGATAAACTATTTTAATTCATAATTATGTAGCCTTTTGTAGAAATATGTTATTATGGGAAATCTAATAATATTACTCTATGTTTGTTAAGCAGGTTTTATGCTAACTGTAATTTGTATTACCATATTATTCAAATTCATATTAAACTATTGAACTATAGTGAGACAGTTACTGGTTTATTCAAACACTAAAACTGTAAAAAACGGAATATAATGTTACTTAGTATGAATATAAATTAAGATGCAAAACACGTTACGAATGAGCTCGTTTCTAAGTTACGATCAGTCCTGAAAACTTTGTTATATTTTACTGGAACATGTTCGTACTTGGTTTATTGCTCTCAAACATATTATTTCAAAGAACTCTCGGAATTTATTCCCCACAGGCGTTTGGAGAGGTAATCCCAAAGGCTCTTATTCGGCTACTTAGTTCGAATACCGTGGATATATGGATAAGATATTTCCTTAAAAATATCCGAACGGGAAATGTAGATTAAAATGTATATGGTACTTAAGAGAGAGTATTTTGAATAAGTATTATGTTTGATTAGGTATTCGCAGACGTTGCTTTTAAATAACATTTAGATTTTTTTTGTACAATAATATGTACATTATTGTACAAAAAAAAATCTAAATTACACATAAATAGGCTGTAGCCTTCACCGATTGCAATGGCATATGCTAATGGCCGTTGTATAAAAAAACGTTTTAAACCTTTTCGCGTCAGGGTTTTTTCAATTAGATCTCTCTTTATCGATGAACGTCTAGGAATGTTAACACCAATACCGTACTAAAGCCAAACTTAATTTTTACTGAGTAGTGGACAAACATTACAACGTTATTGTGTTTCCATTTGAAGGGCCCTGTAGCTAATAAAGTTACTGGAGTAATGGGACTTAATATCTAATCATCATAGGCATCCATCGAAATGTAATGCTCAGAAAACGACAAAAACTACACAAAGTAAATATAATAAATATATAGCAGATTATCGTCGTGATCGTCACGAATTATATATTTACTGCAGATCGTTAAACATTACAATAATTCTGAGAAGGAATAGTTTATTCTCACTATGACTGTTTTTTAACTTGCTTTAGATTATTGTTGTGTACGTGTATCGTACGTGCGTGTTAGTATCACGACATGAATAATACAAAAATGATTACATTATTAATGTACGAATGGAATGTTCTCAGATTGTGTAACGCGAAATTTATACCATTTATACTTCTGTCGTCTGAATTGGAATGAAAGACCAAGCCGAAATGTAAGGAGTGGGTAGGTATTATTAAATCATGTAATATTTACGTGTCACGCACGCGTATACTTAGAGGGCCATTTGTCTTAGCAAAATTTTCCATTTGGTAAATAAAAAAAAACCATTGTCAAATTCTGTTTGATAGTAATTATTAAACTTGTTTAGGTGTAATAGAGATGCAAACCTTCAAAAGTTTTTGATTTCGATAATAATGTCGGTAGTGCAAAAGTTTATATTCATACAGAACTTCAATTTAATAATCATTAATAATTATGTAAATATATACAAGTCCAGAGATATAATAATTCATTACGAGATCTCCGAATCTATTAGACGTAGACTTAAAATTTGGCAGAGATATAGCTTCTGCCGTTTAGAGGTCAGCTAAGAATGGATTTTACAAAATTCCTTCCCCAAAGGGAGTTGCGAGTGTGTTACGGGCATCAATAATTTATATACACAAACTTAAAATTAAAGTATATTGAACTACAAGAAACTTTCTTCGGATATCATTTGAATCATATTTTGTACAATATTAAAGGTGTCGTGTGGACAAGTTAGCTATTAACGAATTTATGATGAATAGTAAAAAAACATCCTTATACGAAAAGCTGTTCAACTATTGCAAGTGATTATTAAAATGGATGGATCTTTTATCAAACAGGTTTCGGTCAAGTCAACAAATTTTGTTGAAAACGAATCCTTGCTGTAAAATATCAGGTAGATCAGAATGACCATATTAATCATTTGGGTTTAGTCCGACGTACCGACCGGACGCGTTCTATGCTGGCGAGACCAGTGTGCGCCACCGTTTCGCTCCACCTCCGCCCGATTCGCCCGAACCGGCGTAGTTATAGTTTTTAAATAAGGCCCTGTCGCTTTAGGTGTCAAAACAAAATGGCATCCACGCACATGGACGCCCTACTCGTTCAAATCGCGTACTCGCCTAATTGGTTCCTAGAAACCTGGGAGTAAATCATAAAATGTCCTTCCATTTTCCCCACGCGATAAATGAATTTCGACACGGATAACCTGGTTCTCCAAACCCAAGCCCTGTGCATCATACACAACCCAAAACCAAGGCCCTGGGCCGGGGCCATCAAAGACTGCCCTGCCCGCCTCTTCCGACTCGGACTCGGAAGCAAATTATAGTGGCAGCGACATGGAGGTTGAGTACCCAATCTCTCAACGTTCCGACAATGAGGGCTTCACTGTCGCCGTCAAGAAGCTCAAACGCGCTTTTAAACGAACCTCCGAGCCCAACTCGTATCGCCCTTTACCGTCGAGCACGCTGGCAAAAAAGGTTGCGCATCTTGCGCCTTTCCTCAGCACCTCAGCCCCGCCCGAGAAACGAGTCCCGATGCAGCCTCTCTCGATTGTCCTCCAGGACAGAAGTAAATGGAATGGCGTTTCCAAGTGGTTCACCGACCACAAAATAAAGTGCCCAAAAGCGCAGAACACCGCGGAGGGCATTCGCATCAATCTAGCCACCGTTGATGATTTCCGGGCTGCTATCAAGCACCGGCGGAAAGCCGGCCTCGATTTCACACTTTTGCTCACCCTCAGGAGAAGGAACTCCGCGTTGTCATACGTGGAATCCCTCTGGAGATAGACATCTCCGAGGTCATCGATGATCTCAAGCAGCAAAACTTCCCTGTGCTAGAAGCTAGTCGCATGACCAGCATGCGAACCAAAAGCTCACTCCCGCTTATCTTCACGAGTCTCGAATTCTCCCCGGAGGGCAAAAAGGTCTTTGGCATAGACCGATTATGCAACCCTACCAGCGTCAAGGTAAAGGTCCAGTACGAGTAAGGCATCATCGGCTAATGCCACCGGTGCCAGTCTTACGGCCACTCGGCCCGTAATTGCTACGTCCGCACGAGATGCGTCAAATCCACCGGGGGCCACGGGAGAAATAAGTGCTCCCGTACCGCGGAAGCGACGGTTCCCCGAGCTGCGTCTTGTTCAAAACCGAGAGGCACCCCGTGAACTATTACGAGTCCTCCAAAGCTCCGCGCAGGCACTCCGGGGACCATCAACGGCCAACCCCCAAAACCATCGTCAACTGGCGCAGCTTCAAGGTCAAAGGAATCCCAGCATCTGGACGAAGTTCCTTGCACGGTCGACTCGCTGGATACTACATACCGAGAGATCGACTCGCTGACCCATCACATCTCCACAGCCGTCGAGGAATCGGCGAGGACGGTACCCGATACGGTCTACCTTTTCGGGAGCCTCTAGGCGGTTCTTCGACGTCTGATTAGAGTCAAGAACGCCGCAATGAGACTTTACTCTCGCTATACGAGTAGATCTTAGGAAAGCAGGATAAAACTGCGCCGCCATCAAAGGCAAGTAAAAGAGCGCATATCCGAACTCATATCCGACAGATGGGTAAGTCCAAATTACTTGCAAGCGCTTACATCTCCAGAATCTAGGTCATGATATTAATTACTATATGGCTCAAGTTAAAGACAAATTCGCAAACCTGATCGCCAATCTTCAGTAATGGTTAGGCACTTTAGGAAGAAAAGGAAATCCATTGATGTAGTTTGTTTACTGATATCGATAAACGGCGATAGTATACAGGTGTACATGGTTAGCAAACATCTGAATCAAACAGAACGCAATTATTCTAAGTAGTGATGCGTACATTCATAATTACGAACAAGGGATGAGTTTATTTGTAAACAAAGTCAATGAAAAGCGTATTCACATAGAGTAGCTCAATGTAATTCGCAGTACAAAAAAAAAAACGAAGTGGCGTGCATAACGAACACACTTATGTTGCATTCAATATTGTATTCACTGTTTGTAACAATAGTGCATGTGTTACTGGAGCTGAAAATAATTTCCGCGTTTTCGCCGTAGCTTTCAAATTGATGTGATACAATTTCGCGTCTGCATCTATCACAGCTAAAGATTTATTCAATTGTGTTGATATAGTTGTTTGGGTTTTATTTTATCTGTATCATATATATATATAAATAAATATTTTATGTCTATTCATATAATAGAAAGTTAAAAAAAATATATATAATTTATGTAAAAATTTACGAACTATTACATACATGCAATGTACGTTTTTGGACTTTTGCTCCACGACGACTTATGAACCCCAATCGTTAGCTATAGAAATTCAAGCCCCCGTAAACAATAATGCAAAGTGATAATAGTTACCGGTCGTTTCGAAATCATCATCATTGTCAGTATAAGAACCCCGTTGAAAACCCTAGAACCTTTAGGAGACTTATTGGCGGTAGGTCTGTGTTGCTGGAGACTGATTGGGTAGGTTCCACCGTAGTTCCTATTTCTGTAGCCAAACAATAATATGCAAATATTGCACTTGTTTATAGAGCGATGTAGCTAGTAAAGTTATTGTGGTAACGAAACTTAATATCTGTTTCAAGGTGAGAATCACAAAGTGGTGTTATACATTATCTTATCTACCTCCAGGTTGTTAGTAAACGTCTCGCCCATCTCGCGCCATAATAAAAAGAACCTTGGTCTACAGTTATACGCATCCAGTTTTTTTTAGCCTTGTGCCGATCGTTGCTTTATCTAAGGGAAAACGGCTAAAGGGAAGCTCTCCTCTCATTTCTCTAAGCGCGATCTCTACTTTTTAATATATTTACTAAAGAGATTTTTATTTCTACGGCAGATAAGATTCTTATATTCAAGCGTTGAAATTATTGGAATACCTGTGTTGAGGTTAAATCATAAACTTTAAAGTTTTAAAGATGTTATTAAGTACAATATTAAAGTAACCTACCTATAAGTAGTTAATTAAATATATAATAATCAAGTGATATGTTCTATAAATATAAATTGCTAATGTTAATATACTCAAAATATTTTAAACAACCTACATATGAGTTCTAAACAAACTATCGTGAAGTTGATGGTTGCAAGTGGTTAAGGGTAACGCTTTGTGTAAATTTCTGGTTCAGTCCATTCTTAGAGGATTTTCTACCGAACTGAGATGATTGATGTATGATGTAGGGCTTTTGTTGGTAGATATCAGACGCGCTTTAATAATGCCTCAAGGTGTAGCCGTATTACACAATGTTATCTACATACAAATTAAAACGTATAACGTTATCTTTTAAAAATCTACTCACTACTCTAGCAGATGACAGACCGACCTCTGTTACAGGAAACTAGGTACTTACCACCCCACCTTCTATATTTAATAAGACCGACCATTACTGTTTTCCAAATTGAAGGATATTTACTGGCTTAAAAGGGAAATTAACATTTTGTTTTTCAGGAAAATAAGGACATTGAGGTGCAGTGTTATCGTCTTTAATAGCGCGATATTGTTATGAGTAGGCGTATCATCTGCTATGTCTTGGACATCTTTGTCATCTCGTAACTCTGTAGAAAAAAATTAAAACAAAAATAATAAATAATAATTTGAACAAAATCTATTAAGTATCTAATATTAGGTCCTTACATATGAAATTGGCGTTTTGTACCGAAAAATTATAAAGTATTTTTTTTTTTAAATATTGTTTTTTGGTTAATTAATCAAAGTATGCACCGTTGCTATTTATGTACTTTTGCCACCTCATAGGTAGTTCATTGATCACTTTACTACAAAAAAACATAGGGGGCGAGAATCAATAAAGTCTTTAAAGGCGGTTTGGATTGCCGCATAGGAGTTGAATTTTTTTCTTGTAAGAAGTTCTCCAAATTCCGAAAAAAATGGTAATGTGTTTGGGCAAGGTCCGGGGCCTACGGTGGATGTCGCAGACATTCCAATCGTAGCTCATCTAACTTAGTGGTTGTTTGTTGTGTGGTATGTGGTGGTGTTCTTGTGTTGTCGTGAAGCAGCAGTGGCCTAGAGCGATTGACCAATCTCGGTTTTTTAGCAGCTAGTTTTTCTTTCATGGTTTGCAGTTGCTGAAATTAGATATCTGCCGTAATCGTTTGGCCAGATTTTAGAAAGCTATAGTGAACGACACCGGCGCTAGTCCACCAAACACTCACAAATAACTTTTTCTGAGTCAATTTTCGTTTATGGCAGGATTTGGCTGGGTCTCCAGGGTTCAGCCATTGCGATTCGATTTAAAATCCCTTCATTATCGTGTCGGTTGAGCAAAGTAACACAGGAGTCGAAGCGTGTTTGCAAGTACGATTAACTCAATTCATGAGGTACCCATCGTTCAAGTTTTTTACTTTCCCGATTTGCTTTAAGTGGATTAATACAGTTTCGTCACTTACCCCGAAGCCTGCAGCTATCTCTGAAGTGCTTTGTGATGGATCCGCTTCCAAAACAGGCTTTAATTTTCTATTTTAGTTTCCCGCGGTCCACGGCGATGGTTCTGAAGGTCGAAGTTGGCAGAACGAAAACATTGAAACCAAAAACGTACCGTGCTTTCTTTTCCGACACCAGTGCCGTACACATCATTAATCCTTCGAGCTGTCTCTGCAGCACTGGTGCCACTGTAGAACTCGTACTCGTAAATATACCAATATTTCATTTTTTCCATTGTGCGGTAATAAGCGACGCCAAAGAAAAAATAATGAGGAAAAACAAATGAATGACTGTTTTCACAAACTCAAATGTACCAGCTAAATGAATTAATAAATTTGAATTTGGAATTGGAACCAAAGACGAGATATTTGAGATTAAAGTGGTCAGTACGACAAAACGCTAATTTCATATGTAAGGACCTAATACATTTAATAATTGATTTTTTTATGTAAAGAGTAATTTGTCTTCAAGTTTTCGTACAGTGTAAAATTCAGATATTTCATCACCTTCAATATCGATTATCGTGTATTTGCATAGTTGAGTGAGTTATCATTAATTCTTTCTATTTTGCATTATTGTATGGATGGAATTAGGTTCTAGTTATTTGAATAGCTTTGTTCATTTCCTTGGCAATTCAGCATTATTATACTTTCTTTACTACCGTCTATAACGAGACGGCTGTAAACAGTCAACCTAAAATTAGAAAGCTTATAATAAGGCAATATCTAAAGATTTATAGGTGTAGTAGTAAGTAAAATGCTTGTATTTCTATGTATTTTTATTATCGCCTAAATTAATTTGTTAGCAAAAGCCAAAAATTTGTATTTTTCGATTTTAAAATGTCAGTGCCTTTTTTGCAAATTGGAGGTAAAATATTTTAGTGACTTGTTATATGATCTCAATAATTTGATAAACCTTAAAACATCCATTTGACATAAATTGATAAATGAATTTATTTAGTATCTAATTTGATGACTCACATATTCTAAAATCTGTGAGTCTACATTCATCAGTTCTAGACGATTGTACTGCCATATATGCCATATTCTTGAGTATGTTTTTATTGCAAATTATTTTCTAGGGGCTGAACCGACATCCTACCCAGTTGAATTATTTTTAATGTTTAATTAACTCTGATCTTATGTCCTTTATATACCATCGCATTTACATTTATAACATTAAAATCTTGTAACTGTAAACAGTCTTTGACGATTTATCTTTATTTATGTATCGCATATGTTATATTGTCGAAAGCATAATTCAGAGCATAAAAGCAAAGAGCATAAAATAATATTGCTGAATGATATAAGAACACCAGAAGTAAGAGTAACTATGTTTCTATATTCAAGACATTATTAAACAAAACGTGAATGTGTCAAGATAACATTTGCAATTTTAAATATAGAAACTTGTTATAAAGTCGTATTAATGATCCATTTCTAATTTAATAAATAAGTGGGGGAATGAAAATAAATCTTTCAATAAAAGTATAATCGCGTTTTTGTAAAATCAGAAATGATAATTGGCAAGCATATCATTAATTAGGAAGCTAAACCAAAATAAAAAAGGCAGTGAAATTTAAATATTGTTTAATAGTTTTTAAATTATTATTGTTGTTATATTTTTTATATAAATGAGTTTGCGGCATAATATTCTTAATCCCTTAATTCCTTTTTATTTTCATTAAACCATTCTGTATACGTTGGTTCGTTTAAATGTGGGATGCAGATTTACGTTCTTAATGAGAGAATTTGGGGCATAGTTGGTGCACAGGATTTAATGCTTGTAAGCAAATTGTAGGTACTTCTCTTTTTATTTAACTATTTCACTGTAATTTTTTACATTTATTATAAAGAATTTATAATAATTTATACGTATTTTAACTACAACATAAAAATAAGTGCGAGGGAATCAAAATTTATTTATAAATCGATAAATATTAAAAAAAAATCTCTAATTATTTAAAACCTTTAACAAAGACTTTGTTATATAGATAAATTTCATATTTTTTGGTAAGGCTAATGTAAACTGGCTTACATGCATAACTAAGGTAAATCTTTATACTTAACAGACACAGTAAATAAGCTATTTTGCTGAAAAATATGCTAAACATATTCAAGTGAATGCAGAAATTAAAATATAATAAATGTTAATAATTTTAGCAAAACATTTCCTACAAATACCGATATGGTTCATAAATTAGAGTTCGAAGTTTACTGACCCTGTAAAGTGCTGGTTAAATATGATGCATTGTAATTAACAGTTAATAAAATATTAAAATTGGAGAGACTAAACCGTATAGAGCATCTAAAATTAGGTATTCCTACATAAATATTGAATTCAGATGGGATCCCGAGTTCACGGGACCCAATATTGTGCAATACATATCTCGGTTATAGATCTGAAATCCCTTTAATCAATAAATCACAAGCAGAAATATGTAAACAGAAAGTTTAACTGTACTTCATATTATTAATTATAGTTTCATAATTAATATTGTAATACTTACGTACATAAAACTACTGGGCGTGCTTCTTCGTACGATATGTCTGCCCAGCAATGTTCCTGTCACGCGCAATCAAGTGCCTGAAAATGTAGACAATTTTGTATCTCAAAGTGAGTTTTAATGAGTCTTGGTTTATACTCGTAATTTGTTACATTAATAATTTATCTTAAATTATTGAAATTATTTAAGATAAATTATTATAAAGTGATATTAATATTTACTTAAGACGGACAACATATGTACATATTAAGGTTACATGTGTGATTACTTAGTCGGACTAAGTCTATCATCAAAGCTAGTTTGCGTGCTTCGCCTCGACTCGCTTGCGCAAAGTTTTAACAGCCGTGTAACGACTTACTTTCTCATATAAGCTGTTTAGGATTGAACTTTGTTAATATGTTACGAATGTTATGTTTCATTATTTATAAATACATAAATCCTACAAACGTTCATTCCTTGAACAAAATGCTGATTCCAATGTTAATAAAATAATGAAGTAACGATTGTTACTCGACATGATTTTTACGCGCCGATTAGAGTAATACAAATTGTTTAAAAACATTAACAATACAGATATATTAATATGTATATAAATAAACTAGTTCTTAGCCACGATTCCATACGTTCGTAAGTGAAGCGCATTAGTCTAGAAACATACTCCTTGTTCTCTGAGAGTTCACGTCGGAAATAATTATTTTGTGTTTAATAAAAATGCTATATTATACAGAAATTCTTCTTCTGTTGAATAACAGACTGAAGAGGTTTTAATCTTACTTGTTTAATATTGATTTCTGTTGTGTTATAACAGTAATACTAGTGTTTCAGACGATGCATTGATACAAACAGTCGCATGGGGTTATTGTCCACAGCTCACGTGTTTGTCGAACGCCCCGGTGCATTCCCTTTCAATCACGACTCTAACGTTTGATCAAACCAAGTAAGCTCTGCTAGGACGAACTCTATCGAAGTCAAATAGAATTAGTAAATTATTCATAATATTTATATAACAATATATTGTTTTGTTTATTTATAGTTACGTGAAAGGTTTAGCAAATTTAAACTATTCAGTTAGCCTAAAAGATCGCATGGAGGGGTGGTATAAGTACATACAGCAATAACAGAACTAGGTATTAATTATTATTATAGTATGAAGGATCAAAGATCTGGTGAAAGTCGTGGATTGTAGTCGAATGCGGGTATAGCACAGGTGTGATTGGTATGAAAAACTTTTGGAGAGTCTTATGTCTATTAGTGTATATGTGTCTGCTGATGATAAAGATAGTGATATTGGTGAGATTTTTAAATTTGTATTATTAATTCATACTGACTTACTGTTTACTTATAATATTAGGAAAAATAATTGTTTAGAATAAAATAAATTGTACAAGTGTAAAAGTATACGTGTAATTGGTGAATCTCGTTATTACTTGTACGGAATTAAATGAAAGTAATTATCGGATGTAATCAAACAAATAATTAAGGGAACAGTAATGTATAAAGTAAGCTTTTAGAGCTGAAATAATCTTTAACAGAGTTGAGTTATTATAGCAAAGAGGAAAAAATTACGATAACAATACAAGAATATTGTGTACGGGCAAAAACTTGGCACAAAGGGTTCCTTAAGTTCCTTCATAAAACTAACAATATTGCTCGCGGTAACAAGACAAGAACGTTTCTCACAAGCCCATATTCGCGCTACTATTGTCTCGCTCAGTAGTAGACTTTAGAGGCTTGAGCCCGCAGTGTTAGACTGTGCAGCCCATTGTTTAGCTTTCTTCACCTGGCAAGACGGATTCCACACAAAAGCAGCGCTCGTTTCTGCACTTGTGTTTGTTTTTGTTATGCAATTGGTGGTTTTGAGCACGCTGTATATACGAGGGCGCCGGTCGGATCTTCACTCGTTTGTGAACTGGAGTGTGTACAGTACACATCTAGTGCTTGTACATTTGTTCAGCTTGCATAAAAACAAGTACGTTTCGGTTCGCTCCACTCTGTAATGTAGGTATTTCGTTGCGTAGTTGGGGGTTATTTTAAAATATGAAAAAAAAAAGGAACCGCCGAAGGAACGTAACTCATAAAATTTGCTGTGGTGTGCGGAGCATGCAATTTGCATTTTATGCTTTAACTTCAAGATCATAGCAAAAGGCTTACCCGGACGAGAAAGGTTTTTGTATAAAGAAAATAGGTAACATGATATTGACTTCCGAACTTTGAAGTGTTTTCACATTACATCAGCTGTTTTAGCGCAGCAATATTGATATTTACTATATATATATTGTAAAGATTTTTTTTTATATTTAGAACTATGTATCGGTCATATGGGAAATATAATAATTTTGTAAGTTTATTTTACCTCAGTCATTTTATTAGCTCCAACCCTATTTGAAACAGAACACAGTAATATTTGCACACTAATGTTTGGTGTAGGGAGAATGTTCTACATTGATATCTACCGGTGGCGGTCTCTAGGCTACAGCAACTCACCACCAGTGAATTTATTTAAATAAATTCATGTATTATAGAAAAATTATTTAACATTATATATTTCATTCATTTTTAACAATGTTATAAATGTATTCAATCAAAGTTCTCTCATATCGGTATTTAAATACAAAATCCCAATTGTTATACTAAAACATTGTGAAACATCAATAGAGACAATGATGAGCTTGCCTTTACTTAAACAGAGTATGGTGTTAAGACGTCGGGAAATGGAGTGAGGGGAATTGATCGCCTTCAATAAGATTGAACGTTGGAATTCTATCCCTTGAGATATGGAGTTCAGAAAAGCTTTATTTAGTTTTCGGTTAACAGCGTCGCTAAATTCAAGATGGATGGTTATAAAGATTTTATTACCTAGGAATCAATAACAACTAAAAATTATGCTTACATCAAAAGTTCTATTTTTCAAATTAAGATTAAAATACAGTAAATTAAATCTTAAATTTTATATTCTTCAAACTATAAAAATGCACAAAGTTATCACAACTTTTTAAGAATTTATTTCGTACAAGCTCTTTGCCGATAATTGCTATAATTCACACATTATTTAGGTTTAAAAAATAAACTATTACAAATTTTCATTTCATATAAATGCCTTAATCTGCATTGTTTCTCGCAATTCATATTAAGTATAAAGATAGTACTTGAATAACATAAAACAACAGTACAAAGAGTATTATAATTTGTATAATACTATTTACCTTTTATATAATTCGGACCAATGTGGTACGATCTGGGTTTGAGCCAAACCGACTTCATTTTGTTAACCCGATCCAGATTATACGCTTACATTCCTTGCTTGAAACATTATGCCACTTGACACGAAAAGATCAAATAACTATGATAAAAATTCATATTTTCGGAAATGACACATTTTTATGATGAACACGGGATGAAAGGTTCAATCTTAATCTTTACCAGGCATCGGTTATATACAAAATATACGTTTTGATTAACTTTAACGCAGCCCTCTTTACTGGTGATAGTTCTCTGTTGTTTAAGGCAGCCTAAGAGTAGTGGTAAAGTGCCTGTTTAATGGTAGTGAGTAAACTGCATTCCGGTTAGAAGGACAATGTCATTCGGTGAGATTTCTGAGGCACTATGTGGAGGGATGTATGTTATCCTACATAACGCCACTATAGCGATACGTTTTGGACCTGCACAACTTTCTGCTCGTCTGTTCATCTTATCGAGTTAATAAAAATATGAAAAACCTTAGCGTAGAAGATTAATTAAAAAAAGATTTATGGGAAATGAAAATGTTTTATAAAAACTTTTTATGAGTTATCACGCGGGCGCTTGCAAGTTCGGTTTTTATTTCTACAACATGAAATATAGTCAGCTAGAGACTCGTTAAAAAGAAGACGATCTGGTATTACCCGTTGGCTAGTCGGACGTCGTCAGCTAACCCGCTTTATGTGCACTTAAAGCTGGTTCCTCGACTTGTTTCATCCACTCCAGCTTAACGCGTATCTTAATTTAAACTAAAACGAAGTGCATCCAGAAAAGCCACAAATAAAAACTTGAAAGAATCTCAAAGCGTACGCAGAGTAATTTCAGAATGCTAGTGACGTAACTAGGTAACGATGTTTTCACAATTTCTTTGTACAGAGCTTGAGGCTTGTACAATATAAAGTATTATACTTTTGAAGTTCTTTTTCGTTTCACTAAGCTTTAGATAAATATTGAGGCTAAATATGGTATTAAAATATACGTTCCACGTTCCAAGAAAGAACTTTATCGTATCTTATATTAAATTCTTTTCCTGAAGTGCGTTTATTCATATTTTTAACATGCTGTATTAATAATTAATCTTTAGTTCGCGTGATTGTTAACAACAAAAAATTACGTTGTTTACAATCTTATATAAGATCATACACATATTTTTTTTTTCTTTAAATTGTACGGATACTAAATTTGAGCGACGATTATATTTGCGATTGATATAATTTAAAGTTAAGGTTGTTGGAAATTTCTATATAGAGTGATGGTACATTAAGAGTAGCTCTAAGATCATGCATAGAATGCATCCGTGCTCCTATATATTATGTATAGGCAAGTCCTAGAGTAACACCCCGTACTCCTCGACCCTCACTATGTTAGTACCCTCTCTATATTATCTGTAACAATAGACCTCTCCGTTTACACTATCCTCTCTGGACTCCATATATATATTCTACAAAAGTCAGGGCTAACCTGAAATATGTTCACCACAGTCATAGCCTATAATGCACCATCCGCTGTCACCACCCCTCTTCTTCGTTTTCATTTCCGTTTGTCGGTCTCTTCGTTCGGATTATTAAGTAAAGCATTCTGCCATTGAGGGTTCGTATCCGATCCTGTTCCTGTACTACCTAAACAGTTCCGGAGATGATTAAAGCCGGACACAGATATATAACCAATATTATTATAACCCGAGCGAGTCGTACAATATAATTTCCTATGATATTTGTCTTATTTTTGTTAATTCAATTAGAGTTATCAATCTGGGTTTTATTTCGCATAATTACAGAACATTGAGTCCGGTTCCTAAAGATTTAGACAGATTGCCTCTTAGATTAGCGAACAAGGGCCTTTACGAACGAAAACTGTCACTTGAGAAATAAGTCAGCAAGAAAACATCAATTCTCACAAGAAGTTTATCAAGTATAATAAAAATAAAAATACAAAAGAGCAGTCAAAAGTTAATTGTAAGATAAGTACTATGAAATAAGATTTTCCGCATTGTTTTCTTTCAAAGCTGTCTCCAAAATCTTTTACGTTGGCTGCGGTAGTAGGTATCTGTCCCTTTTCAACTCGAGTTAAACAAATTTTTCGTAACAGACTTTTTCGAGGCTCACCTCGAGGATTTAAGAGAGATCTACGAGGTTTTGGTTTTACTGCTTGTTTGTTTTTATTTTCAGCCGTCTTTTATGTTTTTCGTATTCCGTTAAAACATTCAGATTTTCACTTCAATTATGTGTTAGGAAATTATCGTTTCAAATGAAGTAATATTAACTACCTTTAAGTTTCTTTTTTAATTCGAATCTGTGCAAGAGACGTATTAAAGCATTCTTACCGCCACACTAATATCAGCGTGTCATAAAAAGCGACTAAGAGGGAACAATTCCAAGATAAGTTCCGCAGTTGTGTCCTGTGATCATTGCCAATATACTTCGCATGCTCAGCGTAACGAGTATGGAAATTTTCCCTTCCTTAAGAGGTTTCTGTTCAGCAGTGATCATAAATAACATTACAAGATAGTAATAAATCTAGGATGTTCGGTGGTTTCACTTACAGCTTTAAGGTGGTTGCGAAAATCAAGTCTTAGTTAAACAATGGTTCTAAATTCTTTAATGGAAAATTTGTAGTAACGAGTGAATTTCTAGGCCTAATGATAAGTGCCATCTTATGTCACAAGTTGACGAGCGCAATGCAGTGTTGAATTTAAAATGAATCTACTATAATGTTGTAAATATAGTACACCATATACATGTAAATATATTACTCTTTTTGTCACCTTAGCTACATGTTTCTAAGAATGTGTGTGTATAGTAGTTGAAAATGACTAAGTTTTGGAACCATTTCACCAAGTCATGTTAAGCTAGTGCTCTAGTACATAACCTTTACTAAACCACGTATACATCATTCAACTAGTAATATGTAATAAAGTATTGTACATAGATTCGAGTCTCAATATGCACACTTTGTTTTTAGTCGTAACTCATATACTTCAATAAAGAACATATTGTGAACGTTAAATATAGCTGTACCAATTTCGTATTGCGCTATAAAATCTCACTTTCTCTTTATTTATTCGCAGTAAAGTGATCAATGTTCAGTATTTCCATTAGACGCATTTACGTAAGAGGAAAATTTTCTTTAAGATTTTTTCGCTATTTTTCACGAAAACCAATGTGAACGCATTTTGTAAATCATTGAAGGATTCTGATAAAATTTATGAAAGATATTTAAAAAAAAAGCGAATAGAGAATATATTTTAACTATATTTCTATAAAATTATAACAGCTGATTTTATCATGGTCCCATTAAGGGTATCATTTACAGGCGTGTTCAGTGAGGTTGCTAGTCACCTATCATGTGAGTTATACTAGACAAGATAATGATAAGCTCTGAATTCACAGTTTTCCTCTGCATTAAAACCTCATTAGTACCAACTGAAAGTGATTACAATTGTTTCTGCTTTGCTTGGGCCTATTTCAAATTGTTTGGTTGTTTAACTTTAAGAATATTATTTTAGTTACTTTCTTGAAATAGTAAAAATAGTAGAAATAGAATATACTGATATTGCCGCAGTAAAAACAGTAACATAAACTTTTTTATCTCATGGAAGGCTTGCGCCGGACACGCTAGGCTCTAAAATGAAAGGCGATGTCAATACGTAGTAGTTTTTACGGTGTGTGAAATGTAAGATCATACCCTTCAAAGTTACTATTCCCGGCAATACAATTGCAAACATATAAAAAAATATATGAAATTGGTTTAGAGAGAAACGTAAATTAAGAATTAGTACAGATTCAAAAGCTTTATTAAGAAATACTTAACATACCATATAACTCCTATCTGTGAATTTCTTTTTGTGACTTAACTTTTGTGACTATAAATTTTTGTTAACATTACAATAATCTAAGTTCGAATGTAAATTCTAAAATAGTAAGCGCAATAATTATTTTATTAAATAGGGCTTCATGTATATATAACAATGTACTCGTACATTTTTAACTATCGTATGCACAATAGTCTTAAAAAGTGATGCAAAATTTTTGTTTAATCTGTTAACGTTCATTTAAAATGTACATTGAAAGTAGTAAAAGTTTTGTTATGTTATATACTAATTCTTTCTTGCGAATAAAGAATTTTTGCTCCGTTTTTTTTGTTAGTTAATTGAATGTATCAATTACACCTGCTGGAATTTTATTGTTATAAAGAACACAATAGCTACAAAAGCAGTTGTACTTTGTAAAGAAAGCATTTACAAGAGGCTTTCCTAAACGTAATTTATTTGCTTTAAAAAGTCCGCATCGATACATCGTACCTTTGGTCTATGTGAACTTATATAATTTTATTGAGTATCAACCGCAGTTTTACCCACTTAGATGTTGTTAAAAAATACATATACTCATAAATGTCTGTAATTTACTATCATTATGCCTTGTTGCAAAAATTAGCAAGGTTAAAATAAAAATTTTTCAGCATTTTTAACTACCGTACAATAACAAAGTATTTCACGATTGCGGTTTTGATCGAACCTTATATATCAAACTGTTTCGGTTACTACTAAGGTGTCTTTTAATATTATTTTTTACGCATTAACACGAGTTAGCAAAACAAATATTAATATATAGTAGAAATATTTATAATAATAACCCAACTATGGTTTAATAGATTCATTAGCGAACGATACAGATTTCATATAATTCAATAAATGTCATGATTGACAGTCTTTATTAACAAGACATAATTGTTGTATTATAGGACATTGAAGTAGCCAATTTAGAAATCTAAATTGAATTAATGTGTTAAAGGACTAATTAAAGCTATACATACAAATTTCAGACCGTAAATCTTTGTTATATACAGAAGAATAATTTATTAACTCTAATGTTACAAGTATTACTTACAAAGTTAGCGTAAAAGTTTATCAACTTGATCAATCGTGAAAGTGTGCACTAGCTGCAATAGACACACAAATTATTGTTATTTCCGTTTTCTAAATTGAACTACTCAGGTTTTATTGAACTGTATTTTCATTTTACGAACTGCGTCATAGTTATTTCTTAATGTTGGCTTTGAAGTGTTGGAGCTTAGGTTAAATTTCAAATTTAAAATGAATTTAGAATTAATTTTTGCCTATTATTGCTTATAAAATTGCTTAGATTATAACATCGAATTCCTTCAAATCCAAATTGATATTATGATAATTGTAATAACGGCATCCGCTTTTAAATTCCTTTACAATACTATTTCTAATGAAAATTATGATCAGTAAATATTATGTCAATACAGCTTTAAGGTACTTTTTATTGTTCATAATAAGTAGAACGAATGCATTAAAAATATAGTAAACAGTTTTTGTAAAGAAAATAAAGCGACTTTAGTTGCGTGACTAATGACTTTCCTTCTATTTCTTATTGTTTTTCAGTTGTTGACCCTGCGATATCGACATTTGCCGGTCGCGAGTCGGTGCCCGCCTTTGGATAATTACCGCAATGAAATGATTTACTGAAATATATGCTTTCGGTCGAGGCTTTCGAGTAACGAAAATATTTCACCATATTAATAACTATTTAATATGGTAACTAACGAGACAAATAAAATATCTCAAGGTAAATGTTAACATTACGTATATATGTAACTAGTTTTCACGTAGTATATATGTAACTAGTTTCACGTCCTTCTATATATATATATAGATAGATAGAAGATAACCTTTGTTTGTTACCATTTTATGATCGTTTTAAATAAAATTTTTAAACAATGTCAGTTTGTACAACATTTTTAAATATATTTCTAACCTATTAACTAGTTTTTATAAAGTATATATTCAGTTATATAAAAGACTACTTGTGGATATATATGAGTTGAGGATGATGATATTTGATTACACTTATCAATTTATTTTGATTCTTGGTAGAATCTGGTACTTGTAATGGATATGTACTCTGCGACTGTATTAGTAAATTATTTTTTTTTTGTACTGTAAAGTTGCTTTTAACAATATTCTTTTATTTAGCTCTTGTTTCACTTTGTTTATAGCGTGCTGTAGACGCAAAGAGGTAAGCTCGTTGTGGACCGAACACAACGCTGGCATTATAGCGGTGGTAAAGCGCGGGAACTCGTTTGTAAGTGTAGAAAAGGGCTTAGAATACAGGAGATAAAAGAAAAAGACAGTGCTAAAATAAAAACATGAAACTCTTATTTTTCTCTTTTTTTTTCATCGAGTTGTATAGAAGTAATTATTTTCTACTACTGCTAAGTTTGATCAGACTTTTTGTGATTATGCAATGATACTTTAATCTGAACTAATTGATGTCTTCTTAAAGTTTACTTAAATGTTAGTATGTAAATTGGTTTGTTTATTAATCGAACAAATAAAGATAATGAACATAATCAAAGATTTGGATAATGTTTCATAAATGTCAAAGTATTTGGAGCATAAGCAAGCATGTATAGATTTTAATGCTTTAATGTTATGTAATATAATATTATTATTACATTTTCACATATAACTTCTTAATTATTTAATAAAAATAATTCATACAAATATTATGAAATTATTCGCAAGTTTCCATAGGCGACTGTATTTCTCACTGTACTGTGGAAATGGAGCAAGATGAATAGCGGTCTTAACTTTGTTCGGATATTGCGAGGATAAAGCCAACCGTCTTACTTTAAGACATAGATTTTATTTACTGTGATTATATGCATACTCTTCTAAGACGAAGGATAAAAATATTGAATATCTGATTTCTATATAAAAATTTTATTTAAAGGTTTACACAAAACTACTAATACTTAAACATAGAACAATCATATGCTAGGAAATTTTAGTAAAACACTAGTAAATATTTAATATTTATAAAGTATTTCAATAATTTTCTTGTAATTTTTCAATATATTACAGTTAAGGAAATGTACAAATAATAAGATTGTTCATAAGAAGTAAATTATTTATTTGATTATGTTACTTCCCCTCTTTATGAGAAAGCTCGGTGAAAAGTTCGGTCTCAACAGACTATTTAACAAGTACACACTGTCACTGCTTTTTGAATGACATTAATTAAAGGAATTTTCTATAGAAATAATTATTCGTTTGTCAAAAATTTTTATAATTTTTGTGATAAAATATTAGGCTTTCTCTACAGATATATAGCCTGTTACAAGATTTAATAAAAAAACAATCTCTAAACTAATTGCGTCGTTATGTCCAGAAAACGATAGAAATGGTCGATATTACAAGTATTAATATGCAACAGTTAAAATGCTCTATTTTACATTAATGTACTTATACTGACATAGTTGTAAACCTTAAAGGGTGAGAATATTTGCGCCATTTGCAGAAGTGGTAATCGGTCCGTAGAGTCCAAGGAGTACTTTATTAAAGTAATATTTACGTGACTATTCTCATGAACAATGGCTTCTTTTTTTTCATTCCACATTTATGAACGCTGTACTTTGTATAAATATTTCAATAATAACTACGTCATTGTACGAATGTATTATTTATTTTAATAAACTTTTATTTAATATATTTTGTAGTATCCGATTGTAATCATCCCTGTAGTGCTGAAAACTTAATCTTGTTCAGGGTTATAGAAATAATATTAGATATTAATCCCGTGAGTAGAAAATTGTTTGTTTTGTAAACTGACAATTTATTACTTTTTAGTTTTTTATTATTTGTTTAGCTTCACTTACACCTCGGTAATTTCATTGAGAGAAAATTATTATATTCTTTATTGATGTATAACTGGAAATAGAATAGGGCCAGCAAAAAATATGAAAAATCGCAAGCTTTATTAAGGGAACAACCATTCGCAACTCAATCTCCAGTTGTTTCTCAGATATGGTATCATTTAGTTGCTGTTAGGGTGCAAATTGGATGCTTTATCCATTTCCAACGGACACAACGGCGAAGTTCAGACATAAATTGTAGAGTGACTGGATACGCTATCTTCTAAATACTAAAGCGAAAATATAACTACTACATCTCCTAGTTTGCTATAAAGTCAGGGATCTTAAGAAGAAGTATCCAAGTATCAAAAAAAGATGAAAACTATTTTTTTACAGCATCACAAAATTGACATCACAAGTTAAGTTTGTTGAAGTTGTTTATTGTCAAGTTTAAAATATCAAGTTCTTTTTCAAATATATTATAAGTAATTTGTAAATTTGTAATTACCTATATAAACGTAAAAGTGAAAAAAAATCTACTTTTATTTAACATCTAATAAATGAGTGTAATGTTTGCATCTATAATATTTGAAAGATTTGTTCTTTTTATATTTCATGTAATTATTATGTATATTTATTCAAACGTAAACATTGTAACTAATTTACAAGCAGTTTTTTTTTTTTTTGGTTGGTATATCTAGATTCCATATCTCCAAATTCATGGAATGGGACGTGCGACTACCGTGAAATATTTTACGATTCTTGAGACATAAGCCTATGGAGGGGACGGTTGAACCTTCACGTATTCGTCCCCATTCGGAGATTTGTTAAGAAGAACTAGTGCTGTTACTATCGTATATATCTTTTTGAAGGTCTACGTTTGTTTTGCTCCAGTATTACAACTATTTTGTTATATTTGGTATATATACAATAAACTAATAACACAAACACCAGCAGGGTGTATTTGGTGAAGCTTATATACCGCAGACATCTAATACAGATTAATTAAAGAAAGTTTTACCCATGTTTGCAAGAAAATAAGTTATTTTATTGGTATATATGTATATATTATGTGGTAATTATATTGTGATTCACAAATATTTAATAGCGGTATCTTTATAAATATTTAAATTAATAAACATATAGTAATGTTTTTTTTATTCGACGTAGCGACGAGACGAGCAAAACGTTAAATTAGATGTAGGGCCTTTCAAACAGGAACATAGTAATGTTTACACTCTACTGTTTGGAGACAATAATAGGCGCTGCGGTAGTACCCACCTGAACGGTCTTTGGCAACAGAGACTTACCATCAGTTCTCTATATGTAGCTAGTAAAGTTACTTAGGTAACGAGACTCATTATTTAATAACTTAAGGCGATGAATGCAATGTTGTATTGTGTATAACATCCTAACTAGCGCCACACTGTTATGGGCAGGCGTATCAGTCACCATCAGGTGAATGTCCCGCTTGTCTTATCACTTCGTAGTATAAAAACGAGAATAATAATTATTGTACCAAGTACAGAATTGAAAGGATAAGACTAAAAGAAAATATATATAATAATTTAGATGTTTACTTAAAAGATAGCTGTATATTTTTTTATAAAATGAAAGCCTGAAGTTTAATTAGGATTAAGAGTTTCTGAATGATTGTTTGTTGAAATTCCGCTGTGGAAAAATTAAATTGGTATTATGCCAACTCAATTTACGATATTAAGATGAGTATTGCGTTAAACGGAATTCACATCGCAAATATCTCAGATTTCCAATTGAATTATTGCTCAATCATATGTTTACGAGCCTGTAAATCAGTTCGATTAATCCCTTTGTGATTACATACCGCTCATGGCTGAATCCTGCGAACGACTGGTAAGGATTTTTGTGAAATAATAATATATGTGTAAATTAAAACAATGAAGTATAGCAATTTAGATTTTATTTGAAGTAGGTTATAAGTTACTTCATAGGTATTCTATTGGTAAAAACTAAGCTGCCTAATACTTACTAGGTTTCAACCTTCAAAACGTATTATTATGTCGAACTCAAAGTAACTCAATGTTAGATTTTTTTCGATAAAATTGTGCTGTACACTTAAACCCTATATTTGTAGTTATTTGCTTAACATTGTCCATTACATTAATATTTATAGAGTAATTGTTTTTCTTTAATTTTTGGATTACTACGTCATTCTGTTTATTTTCGTAACATCAGTCTATTCTAGCATTTTAATGAAGCCTTTGTTAAATGAAGGAATAATCAAATGCTGTATTTTTTTTTAATTTAAAAGCTTTAAGAAATATGTGCGTACAAATAATTGGCCTCCTTTATTTATATAAAACGCTTCGGCTTTTATTAAACTCGGATAAAGCGTCTAAAATCAAGTCATAAAACCTTTTCGTCTCCATTAAAGTAATTGATTTGATAAGACATGGGAAAAGTTTCTATTTGACAAGGGACCGGTTCTATGACTAACGTGGAATTCTGGAAAATATAAAGAGAGAATACATTTACTTTGGTTTTTTCAACAAGTGCTTTAAATTTTGTACGTTATATTATACGCCAGCCATTACTGTTAGCTTTAACATTTTTTTTTGTTGTTTAATATAAAATCTGTATAATATGTATATAAATAGATTGTATAGAATTTCTAAAGGAACTAGTTTCTGAAACTATTCAAATAAAATTGTTGTCGAAACATAAATATTTCATAGATTTTTTTTTTAAATGAACACTCGTTGCAACTTACAATCAGACGGTTTTGCATCATACTAACTACTACAGGTCAACCATTATTCATGGCCTTAGTTCGTACATTAGTAGTCATCTGTTTTCAGATACTTGGAAACGAAAAAAATATATAAACTGGTAAAAAAGTTTTGTTACAATTGTAATACAATAGAAATTTTTAAAAATGTAGATCAGATTTATTAATAATGTTACATCTTTTACAATATTTTTATTACTCATTGACCATACATTTACCCTTTAGTTAACTCAAATTAAAAAAAGCTTGTGTTATAGTATGTACTCTTGTTTTGTGTTGAATGTACACTATTCTTTTCGAATATGAAACAGAAATGCAGTGAAAATATAAAAAAAATCACTCTTGTGTGGTGCAACACGCCCTTCGGAGCATGGTTTGTAGGACTGACGCACTTGTCAGTATAGTACAAGCGATTTAATACATATATTTCATTGTAGTTTCGTCAATACTAAATTTAAAAAAGCTATAGTTGTAAATTGCTTTAACATAAAAATTACTCGTAACAAGTTAAAAACGCATGCATTATAACAGTTAATAAAAAAATTGTTTGTATCATATCAAAAATAATAATATGTATGTTATATTTTTACACAACATAATAGCAATAGAAAACAAGTCAAAAATAATGGTAAGTATAATAGTATTTTTTGTGATAGGTATTTTAAGCTATTAAATTTTAGTTAAACAGAATAAGCATTCTTTTTTTTTTCTATGAAACGATCCCTGGTTTGGTATGCTGGGATATGATGGCAACCCAAGACGATATGTTAATACATATTATGGCAGGGGTTGGCAGGTGCTGTTTTTGGACGTTTCTTCTACGGTTCAACGTCATAGTGCGTGTTGGCTGGGGTCGGTGGCCCAGCGCGGCCGTAACTTCACGCGCGGCCGCCGCCGGTAACGAGCAGCCACATAAAACAAAATGCCAGCACAGAAGGGATCCTCTAAATTTACTTAAATGCCAAATAAACTGCGAATTGCTTCGCCATTTATGAAAAAGGCTAGTTTGCTTTGAAAATTTACTGCAGAGATTTATTAATCGGGGTCTGATAAGAATTGTATCAACTTAAACTTTCATCATTTTGAGCAAATGCTTGTTGAAGGTAATTGAAAATTTTTTGCTATCAAGAATTGAAATTATGTGTTACTAAAGAAATTAAAATTAAACCGAAAGAAAAAAGTAGTGTTGGCAAACGGAAGAATTCGGGGTTATGTAACATACGGGAGTGGACCACATCTGCCGAAGATTTCTCCTTTCGCAAGACGTTCGACTACTTTCAGAGTTAACAGCTAACCTTTAGACTTAAAGAGGCAAAATAAGAAGAAGAAAGATATTTACTTCGGCTTCCGTTACTATATACTAACATTGGGCTTTTATCCAAAATGACAGTTAAGATCTTTATTTAAAATGCAGGTAGGCGAATGTTACAGTTTCATAAATTCAAGTTCAATGTTAGTGGGAAATGAACTAGCGTCTCTTGGTAACTTATTATCTTCAAATTTGGGCTATTATTATTATTATTATTAATATTATAGTCTTATAAAATAATAATTATTTGCAAAATAAACTCGGATATTAATGCAGAAAAATGTATAAAACACAAATTTTTATGACATTAATAAAACTACAAACAGTAATTTTTACATAGAATATTTAAACCTATAACTTTTAGAATACGACTAGGAAAGTGATATATTTTATTCCACATAGAATTGCGTGCCTTTTACAAAGATTGGTAAGGCTGGCCGTATCTGGTGCGCTCTGCTAGCTGCACACTCTATCATACCATACATCTACGTTTCTAACCACAATCAAATGTCAACCGCTCCCGACTGTCACAAGAACTGTTACATATTATCATATCTAAAATAAACATAAAAATATTTATTTGAAGCGATGACAGTTTTCAATAGTGTGTTAAAATTACAGTTTCGTAGACGTTACGTTACACCTACATACCGACATAGTATAATCAAATACATATGAAGACTGCTGAAAGTCGTTGGATTTAGTAGTAGAACAGGAAATGAAAGATCGCACGATTTCTGGCCTTTAAATATTGCAGCAAGATATATTTTTAATTTTATATTTAATTGGTGAAATTTCCATAACCTTTATGTTACATTTGACGTAATTTAATATCTATGTAAATATTACATATTTATTAAAATTAAATTTCATGGATATTATCGTATTTATCTAATTATTCTTTACTTTTATGTTTTGATAAGTAGTATTGCTAGTAGATTATATCAATAGATAACAGGATTCGATACTGTCACCGGCCTGGGGTTGCATTATTAAAAGAATTGTTTTTTTGTTTATATATTTAAATAAAAGCACAATCATATAGAACAAAGTACATGTAAATGTTGCTAACTGCAGCAGTTAATTAAATAATTGTGTCACAGTTAACAACGCCCACACAAATATCAACTATATTACGAAAAAGCTTTGCTATTGAGCTCATTCTGCGTAAATTTCATAATAAATAGTAATTAATAAGCTGTACATATGCATTGGATATCAGAGTTTTGGTTATTTCCTGACGTGGTAATATACGATTGAATAGATACCGTAAAATCTTATACTATTAGATATGTCCTTATTTGTTATCACAAACCAAATTTCTTTTAAGATAGGTAAATGAAAAAAGCAGAAAACGATTCGTGAGTTTCAAATTTCTTTAAGTTGGGTTATTGCAGTTAATTTCAAACTGATATAAGCGGCAATTAAGTGAAAATGAACGTATCGTAAATACGAAACGTTTTACAACGCTACTCGCGAACTTGCTCCGCGCTGATTGTTACATGGATAAGAAAAAGTTGGATGAATTCCCTTTAAACCTAGTACGAATTTCTTTTTCATTTTATTAGCGAGTGATAATGTTACGAGTACAATTATCCTGTTATGCGGAGAGTACCTCGAAAACATTTTTTTATTATCCTTCACTATAGCTATTATAATTCATTACCTACAATATAAGACCTAAATACTTTACTTGGAGATTATTTTATCTGCTATTCCTTTTACACTTCGTTTAAAGATATCAGGCAGTATGCAGTAACATCTGTGCTATTTAACAACATTTGCACAAGTACCTTAGTATTTGCTACTATAATTATAGATATATTTACATTTAAAATACAGAACAAAACAGGAAGTCTTAAAGTTTAAAACAAATTCTCTAGACCACCTTTGATATCAAATTGTATTGGTAAATTAAGTATAAAAGTTATATAGTTAAAAAATGTTAAATAATTGATTCAATAGAATAATCACAAATTTGCCTATATTATTAAAGGCGATACACAAAACAATATATTATTAACAATTTTTTTTTCTCTTTCTTCTAAGCTTCCAGCTATTATTAATAACTATGATTCTACTTATGTTAATATAAAATAATATTTTCAGCGAACAATATCATTACTTTCTTTCTCTACTCAATCCTGTGGTAGACTAGAACAGAATGCTCTTTACCTTAAGTTGGCCATTTTTGTGCGAGTAAATAAAGTTAAAAAATACAAAAACGGCGATATATATAAAATAATAGTTAATCGAATTTTAATCGATATATGATTTCGTAGTTAGTTTCATTACCACTTAAACTGAAATATTTCATAATTTCTGTTTTATTCTTAATTAACGGTTAGACTTTTAAAACATTTGGACATAATGTGAAAACCGTGTCTCCGTTCGAATTGGCTAACGATGTATTGGAAAAAACTTTTATCTTTATTTCTAGCATGACATCAAAATAATCTATATGAAATGTGTAAATCACTTGTTTTTCAGGACGGTATGTGCTGATGAAATTGGTAGCTCAGCGAAATTTAAGCCATACGTCATGCGGTCGCTGCATAGCTACATTTCTCCGATTTTGACGGGTTGTTCAATTTATAAAATACTATCTATTCTAACCAGGGTCCATATCGATCCAAGGGATACACTTACATCGGTTTTTAGGAAATCATTTACAGTAAATTCATCGAATTTATTTTTTTCTAAATTAAAACATTAATTATGACGAACGAAATTATTATTACTGATTTCAGAGGATGTTACACTATTTTAAAGATGCTATAATAGAATGATAATTGCAGTAAGTCTTGTTTGAATGAATTAAACTTAATAAATTTGCTTGAAATTATAATAAATAATTAAAATAAACTGACTTGATATAAACTGTTTACGAAGGTGGAAGGGCTTTGTGCCATCGAATATGTTATTTTTCAACAACTTCATTAAGTAAAAAAGGTTTAACTTTGTTAAAAATCACTACCAAATCAGTGTAATATAAGTAATTCTAATTATTAAGCACTGAGACGCTTGCTAGGCATTCAGCTATATATTTTGCCACAGTAATAATAACATTCTATGTTCTATTATTAGTTATTAATGCAGGGTGAAGAAAGCCATGTCAGTAGAATAATAATATAAACCTGTAAAAGGGCAGAAGAAATGAAAAAAAAGGTTAAGTTGGAAGTTGTATAAAAGAGGAGTCGTAGGTGAAAGGAGTAGATTTAACTAACGGTTAATAGAAAGAAATGGAAAAAGATATGTTGTGTCGAATCTACCGTAATGTCAGAATATGGCAGAGAGATGATGATGTTCATTCTGAAATTTTTAATATTTTGCTAAACAGATATTTAAATATACGTTCATATAACTAGCTACGCTTTTTAAATTTTATTTTCCGGAAGGCACTTTACATTATATATGAATTTGGTTAAATGTTTCTTTATTCATACATAAATGCAATAGTCACATTTAGTATATACATATCTTTTTAAGATTACCAGTTTCAAGGGTCTGTGTTAAGTACTCCAATTCTATTGCTATCGTTTGGCACTATGCTACAGTTGAAATTGCGCCCGTATTGAAGTTCTTAGTAATTTTAGAGAAAAAGTATAATTCCGAAAGGAAGTATTACATCCATTTAAAGCGGCCTATATATTTATTTTAGAAAATTTTTAAGCTTTTTAAACATAACATAATAGAAAATTGTATATACGTTATTCTATGAGGTGTTTATTATGTAATGAGTGAAGACAGCGATTTAAAAGAAATTATACAAGATTCTCTTATAAATTACAGTCTACATATATTAGTAAAGGGTTTGTATCTTGTTGATCTTATAATGGTTGATTTAACAAGTATTCTCTGTTTAATAATAATATTTGTGATATCTTATTGTAAGTTTAATTTAATATATTCTGCATTTAGACAAATTTGTTATTGTTTATAATTTGAAAACAAATTAATGTAAGATTTTAATAGAATCTATCTTTTATTAAAGTTCCTAACAACTCCTTTTCATAACCTGTGTCTAATAATTTGTGTTGTAATTTTTATAACTCCTACAGTACCTAGAACTTTCTTTGTTATGACTTATGATATTTACATGGCTTCATGCTCAACGACAGCTTAGTTCCTCGCTCTACATTATGAAGGATCGTCTTCGCTTTATATTATTGTTATATATTTTTCCCTCAACTATTTTGCTTTACTGGAGAACAGCATAAAGTATTAAAGCATGGATTTCAGATACGAAAAAGGAAGAAGTCAACTATTTAAAAGCATTGAAGATAAAGTAGAATCACACGGTTTAAAGTAAGACGTTAAGAAAGTAAAATCGCTGTTGTCTGTCGTAATTTTCATAAATGTTTTATCGTTGGAGTTATACAATATTATACATAAACTATCTAGTGCTACTTCCGCTGCATTCGGAAGCTTTATTGTTTCCGTAACTGCGTCCGAATAGATTTGAATACTTTTATTTCTATTTGTAGTTGAAAACAATATTGTTACTTGATTTAATTAAAAAGAAAACTCTTAACAAACTTAATTTCCTATGTATTATATAATACATTCCTATATTTATATGTTACTATTCTAGTTAAACATTCTTGTTATATCTCTATCTTTTAATGAAAAGCAATAGTTTAAGCTAAGATTAAATTAGCGATAATATGCAAATATAAGAATTAGTTAATACACTAAATAATAATAACGAGTGTGTTTTTAGTTAAATTATTAGTTTTATTTAAAATACACAAGATGCAAGATTCCATCTAAAGGTCTAAATTAATTATAACAATGATATTAGATCGTAATGCAAATAAATGCTGATTTAAGGTGTCTATTGTTTAACTAATGATAAAATGGACTCGTTTACATGAAATAATTACAACAAGTAAACGGACGACATTAAAAAAAATTATACAAATGACTAATTTATATGTGCCTGGAAAACTTGTACATGGATTGAAAATATTAACGACTGCTAAACTGGAATGACACTTATGCTAGTACTATTTTCGAATTAATATTAATGGTTCTTCAAAAGCCGCTTATGGGGTTGCAAGGAAATGCCTCGCGATTCGAAGAATTCAATTCTATGGCGCCGGTCTACTGGGGGTGGTACTTACGTGGAATGAAATAAATTTTATGCTTTTGCCTGTTACTAGAAACCTAATACTTACATGTGCTTAAGCAAAAAAAAATTACACTATTGAATTACTACATACCGTTTTTGGAATTTAAATCTATTTGATTTGATATTATTACTAGTTTCATATATTTCAATTGTTCGAAATCTTAAAGTTCACTTAATTAGTATATGTAGCTGAAAGTTGTATAAAAGTAATGAAAATACGGAATATAATTTTGATAATAAATGTTCATCCCATAAACAATTATACTATTGCCATTATTTCATTAAACATAGAAATTTGTTCAATTTGTATAATAAGCCGTTAAATTTTATTTCCGGGTTTAGCATTTGTTTGAATAAAAATTTCCGATTGCGTGGGATATTATAACAAGGGGTTGCTCTAGGAAATTTCTTCGAATGAAAGAGATGGCTTTACTAAAGGGGGTGGAACCGTAGCCGCGCGTCGGGGTAAGTCGTGTGCGCCAGTTGTCTACGAGCCGTTCGCCAAGACGGTCGCGTGCCAGACACTAGGCGGAAGTGGCCTTTCAAACTTTTCACGGAACGCCGAGAAAGTATTGCACAGTCCTAAAGTTGACCGCCCCCTTAATCACTTCCTCGCGTGTGTTGAATGCAATCCGAAACAGCGTTTACTTTGTGTTACACAGCTTAAAATGTTTTAAGCGGTACATTATCGAAGTGGCAGCAAGATTAAAGCAGAAACTATTCTATCTTAAAAAAAAAATATCTGTCATTAACTCTAAGAAATATGTAGCAAATACTACTTAAATTCTGTCACATTAAGATAATATAATATGTTTAACATTTTCTGCTGTATAACCTAAAGCAGTATTTTTTCTTCATATTTTCAACCAAAGAATAAAACATTAACATTACTCAACAAAAAAACGTGAAGAATGTATATATTGTTATTTCTGTTGGATTGGCTGTTAATTGGAACGAGTGCTACAACACGTAAGTTGATAATACTATGTCACATTTATTATTGTAAATGCTTATTGATAAAATTTATTATAGTTCAAAAAGTCCTTTCTGTATTTGCTTCATTACTGTATAAACGCATCACCGTCATACCTGCTTGGCGAGGAATTGGACCGGATTTTTGCCAACACCGGGTTACGCCGTAGCTACTGTAGCTCGCTGGCCTAATGATTAGAGAGTGCGGTCTTCATTTCAAAGGCCGCGGGTTTGAATCTCGCCATGTACTAATGACTTTAATATTTAAGTTATGTACATTTGTGAACTTTAGTTACAATAGCAAAATACAAACGGTGAAGGAAAATATCATGGGGAAATCTGCGCATGAATTAGAATTTATTCTAAAATGTGTCTGAATCTGTGTGAACCCGCATTGGGCCCGCGTGGTGACTATGGCCAAATCGCCCTCATATTGAGGGTAGTGTCCTGTGCCCCAACAGTTGAGATGTAAACTTGCTGTTATGGATGGAACCTTTAAATAATAATAAACTATTATTTTATTGTTGTTATTATCCGTAATTCATTGTTGTTTTAAATAATCTTCCCATTATAGTAATAGTTACGTTATTACAAAGTAATAATTGTTTTAAATTAAGTTTTAATAAATCATTTTAATAAATTTTTAAGTAAAAGTATTATATACGGGTTTACCATTTTAGTTTTTGTTAAACGGCAACTGGTTGAAAACAGGAAGTGGAAGCCGCAGTTTCAACATACCCTGTGCAAATATATTATCATTAGATATTTTAAGGACTTAATGGATTTAAAAAGAAATTTTCAATTGGGTTTTTCATAGGTTATTTAGGTAAACATTAAGGTTTAGTTTACATATCCTGTGTGATAATGTTGTAACTTAACAATATTCTGCAATTTGGGAAAAAAATATTGATTGTTTACAACAGACAAGAATAAAATTTGGGCCACGTTGGCAGTATTTAGAATGGAAACTATTAGTGGTCAGGTATTAAAGTTGAGCCCTCCTATATTTGGATTATCGCGGTTAAATTTGACGTGTAGTCAATTAGTGAAGTCAGGGACCGGCGCAGCGAACGTTCGTAATTTGTCAGTGACAACGCCGGAAGTTTCACGAGCCGAGCTTCAACAGTATCAACTATTACAACGTCATTTAGAAATGTTTTATAGACACCTGGAAAAACAACCGTCCTTTTTCAAATTTTCCTGTCCATGTAGGAAAATCATAATTTATTTTAATTATAAGCTAATGCTTGAACACGTACTAGTTTAGAAGAATCCGATTAATTCTCTTAAAGATTCTCACATCTGGATGAATAGAAATACTAACGACGGCAGCCCAATCTAATCCATCCCTGTACGCATTATAAAAGCGTCGTGGTATATCAACATCTTAGGGAAGAAGGTGATTATCTTTAATCTGTAACAAATATCTCCTATTACATTCCGGTGCCGTACATGTGAAGGTTTCCAAACCCGTTTATTTGGTTACAATTCTCAAAGTGTTTAAGGACGTAGAGAATCCGGGTGGTACATTAAGATGTGCCGATATAAAACTATGTTCCTGCTATCATATATATTACCCATTGTCTGTACAAATGAATGGCACTATCTACGGTATCATTGTCACTTAACAACATTTAAAATGTATATCACTCCAATATGATATTTTTGTAATAATGAAAATGCTAAATTTCTACTTTATCACCTTGCTATATTTATGTATTTTAAATTGTTTAGATAAGTATTCTAAGGTATGGATTAGAATAGTACATTTAAATGATTGAATAATAAAAAGAATATAATGATCAATTCAATATACTACTTACATCGTTGTATATTTCGGCTTTTCCGTAACGTAACTAAGAATTTATCATAATTGGATTTAACAGTTTTGAACACAGATGGTGTGGTCGTCAGGCCTGCGTTGTTCTATAGGATATACTATAAAGTCTTGAGTAAAATTACACAATTCTTCATACCTTTTTATCACTGGAAGTCTATCTGTAACTAAAGAACGAAAGTTACTCCTATCTTAAAAGTTACGTGTTAAGACTTTTAGCTCTTTAGTTTTATTAATAACGACCAAAGTGTGAAACAACTTGCCGGTGTCAGGGTTCGTCTGCAATATGCATGAAAAATCTTTAAGAGTAAATAGGAAAAATTCAGGTTTCCGCCAGCTTATGCCACTACATCTACATATGTTGAATATCTTACATCACAATATAAACACACATCTACATGTACATCAACCTAGTTGTTCGATATGAATCAGTGAAATCTTCTTCTTGAGAGTATGAAATGCTATTCATATCCAAATTTAGTTCGTTTCTTTCATTGTATAGTTTAAATTGTTAAAAATCACGAACAATAACCATTTTGATAAATTTTATTACTATCATATTTTATATAACAGTAGGATTGATGTTTTTTACAATATAAGAATGTTACTAAAGTATGGAAGTAACTTTTTCAAAAATTCAGTGATGACTGCATATCTCCAAAGTTTTATTTAACAGTGCTTACAAATATCTACGTTTTTTTTATTTAGATTTATCAGGTTAAAATATTTACCATTATAATTTTTCGATCGTACGTTATATTTCATTAATTTCTTTTTTCGTAGATGAACCAGGATTCAGTGCTCCCATAGCAAATGTTACAGCACCGCTGGGACGCGAAGCTATAATGGCTTGTACTGTCCACAATCTTTCGACGTATAAGGTTTGTTATCACATTTATATTATTAATATGCTATGATTCTTACTACAGATCATATATAGAGCTAAATGTTTTACTTAGATTTTACAATTTTAATATACATTTATTCATTGAAAAGTTGTATCGACCAGAAACTGAATGCTTTAACGAGACGCACTCGTAATTATATGTAATAATTTCTCAGCATCTAAACAAGTGTTTAATATAAAGATAAGTTTCTCTCTAATGTGAAAAATTTGTCTTTATATAAGATATTTAATGTGTATTTCAGTCAGACATAAATTAATTTCTACATGTTTTATTTACACATCTTCGAAAAGGAGAGCAAGTCCTAATTTTTAAACCGTCATTATCATTATAATGATAAGAATATATAATTGTTATTATTAAAGAATGATAAAACATTAAAGTTCTTACAATGCCTGCTCATTAAATTCTATTAATTCTTTATTCAGAAGAAAGTTAGTCTTTTGAAGTTTAATCACACAGATTTAAATATCGCACAAGATGATAACTAAGAAAAATTTATTGTGGTAATGAGCTTAAGTTCGGATCAGAGACTAAATCGTTAAATAAGTTATAAATTTTAAAATATAAATACGAAACGTAGTTTAATATCAAATCAGACTTTTGATGCCTCATGAATAGTCTTATGTGCTTTTACTGAGGGTGCTTTAATATTACTTTTCGTAGTTAAGAAAGTTAAAATTTATAAAAACCCATTTTTATCGGTCCCCATTTCTTAATATCACATCAAATAAAATCGACAATTCTGACATAAGTTTTTCTTTTAAGTTTAGTGAATATATACAATTTTTTTATAAAATTCCTTTTCAATGTTTACTGAATTATTATTATTGAATCAGAACCAAAACTGTATAAGATGTGATGTTCCTTTTAGGTTGAGAGCTTTACTTTTTCAAAAATAAGTATAGGTAGGATATTTCACTTACATTAATGTTAATAGTCGTTCAGTATATCTCAGTAACGTAAGCGACATACATTAGTAGAAAATTAAATCCCTCTATTAATCACGTGTGTATCAGTTTTGTTAATAAAAAGAACTGGTGGTAGCTTCGTAAACCCTTGAGCTATCAGTTTGTAAGTGCAGTAAAACTACATATTTTGCAAATTGTAGAGGTGCAGGTTCTATTTTCACCGAGCCTGAGCTAGCATTGTAGAGGTGCAGGTTCTATTTTCACCGAGCCTGAGCTACCGGTGAAGGAATACATCGTGAGAAAATCGGGAGTGGTTTAAGAATAACAACAGCTTTCGAGGGTATACGGTATCTGTTAATCCAGCGTGGTCTTAGGCAGCGTTGTGGATAAATGACTGCGACACACTACTTGTAAGAAAGGCCTGCAGGTTCGAGCAGAGTAATGATTAACGCTCTCGCTTACACATAATAATAAAATGTTCTGTAACAAAATATTGAAGCAGAAAGTATTTAAAGTTAAAAAATATACTTTGCACAAAATATTTTCCTAAAATTCAGACATTTTATACCAATTTTTTTTGTCCTGTTTGTTTAGTTATATTCTGATTTAAAACTTATTAATGTCATCTGCTAGTGACACATTTGTGTGAAATTTAATACTAGGTAGATTGCCAGGTGCAGGTTTACATTAATAACAACAACTTTAGTTCAATGTACGGGCAACCCTGTTACTGGCGCTAAAGAAATTGTTCTTTGTAATGTTATTTTCTGTTTACTGTTCTCGTGGTGAAGGAACTTGATCGTGAAAGGAATATTGTTCAGTAGTTCAGTTAAAAGCTTTAATTTAAAAAAAAAATATCTATTGATCTACAAAAAGTGTTTATTGAATTAGTTTCATCTAAAAACTTTCGATGAAATTTTAACCTTGTATCCGAAGTAACATTTACAAGTCGATAAATAATTTTTGGCATCATTGTAAGATAAGGTAAGAGAAACTTGTTCAATGAAAGTACTTACAAACTGCTTCTCGTACTTCAAAACTACACTTTCCGTTCTCAAAATCACTTCCGAGCTCGATTTAAACATTCTGAATCCTGTAGAATGTTTGCTATTTATGTGCATTTTAACTACTTTGATCAAGAGTAGTTGTTAGTTGAAAAGTGTTCCTGATTTGTTGTAACTTTTAATGTGCAAGGGTTTAACGGCAATGGTTTAATAATTACGGTTATTTTTAATTTTGTACACCGTATGCCAAGAATGAATATTAAATACCGGACGCATATAGAATAACAAAATTTTAGTAGGGATTCAATTATCTATTATAGGGCCTCTACAGAAAGTTGAAAAAAAATTTAAATACCTTGCTACATAGTAGCCTCTGTTATTACAGTATCAAGTCTGGTTTCAATGTAAGAGTCTATGATGTTCTTACTATAGCTTATGTTTCGATAATTAGGACTTATTAGAATATAGTATTGAGGCGGTTTAAAATTTTATATTTGATTATAATATGCAGGCACAATTTTTTAGGTGGCATGGCTGAGAGTCGACACGCAGACTATTCTTACAATTCATACGCATGTGATCTCAAGGAGCAGAAGGGTTGGAGTGACGCACAGTGATCACCGAACATGGTTCTTACATATCAGAGAGTTGCGAGAGACGGACAGAGGGTGGTACATGTGTCAGATTAATACCGACCCCATGAAAAGCCAACTTGGATACTTAGACGTCGTCGGTGAGTCCTTTATATATATTTTACTTAAGAAAACAATCTTATAGTTTATATACGATAAGATTTATACATTGGTATAGCTTTAACACTTATATCAGACGTAAGCTATAAAGTATCTAAACTGTTTTTAAGCTTTTTACTATGCCACGCTGTACGTTATATATTGATGTGTTTCGAAAAAAAACTACGGTGGTACAAAAATACAGGTGTATATTATTGCCACAAACACTGCGCAAAATAAAAGTAACTGCTAAAAGCCTTGACTTCAGTTTTATTGCCAGATTTACAATGTGGTTTAATATTTTATCCATGGAATTTTCGACGCGACCTCGTTATAATGGCTTACTTATACTCATTTTTTACCCCGAGCTTCGGTTGCGCTGTCATATAAAATAGTCTATTCACACGATATGATCTATTTTTATTTTGTCCGTCAGTGCCGCCGGATATTTTGGACCGCGGTACTAGTACCGACCAGACGGTAAGAGAAGGAGCATCCATAAGCCTGACATGTGCGGCTACAGGTTCTCCGCAGCCACAGATAACCTGGCGTAGAGAGCATTCGAAAACTATAACCGTTTCGGATGGTATTCAAGGTAAACTTTAAAATTTAACTCATAAGAAAAAATATGTATACGTTAATTTTTGTTTAATACTTAATGCGATACGTTGACAATAAAAGTACAATTGATTACATAAGAAAGTTTTAGATTCACTTATAACTCGCTTCGGTGTCTTTATTTATAACACAAACCAAGCCTTTGTTTTCATATTTATATTCTGCTCCATAGTTGTGTTCGCGTTTCATTCTGCTTACTTTATTTGCAGTGACGTCGTTAGAAGGTCCTGTTTTAAACATAAGTCGAGTAAACAGGCAACATGCCGGTGCATATTTGTGTATAGCATCTAATGGGGTCCCGCCGACGGTGAGCAAGAGAATAATGCTCATTGTGGAGTGTAAGTAACATTAACTCACATTCAAATGTAAAAGTTAGAAAATTAATGAAACCGAAATATGCTCATTAATGTATCGGTTATTAGATCCACCCGTGGTTACAATTAGGAATCAATTGGTTGGCGCCGTATTGGGCTCTGATTTATTACTAGAATGCGAAACAGAAGCCTATCCTAAACCCGTTAGTTACTGGAGCAGAGAAAATGGGGAAATAGTACCAATTGGTATGTGCATTTATTATTTATATTGTCTTAATAGTGTATTAATAATGTAATATCCCAATCTAATATCACGTTTGGTTGTTTAATAGTTAATAATTTTAGATACTTGAAATTGATAAAACTATATTTAGTACTTTAATCAATGACCATTAGTGTGTTATGCAACATTATAGTTTTATTGTTGAAACTTGATATTTACACACAAATTCTTATTTAAGGTAGGGGCTTGGAACCGCAAAAGATCGCTGGATCGTATCGCACCATTCTACGGCTTCCCATACGCAGGGTAACGAGTTCTGATTACGGGGCCTACAAATGTGTCTCTAAAAACTCTTTAGGAGACAGTGAAGGAACTATCAAGCTCTATCGTAAGTTAATAAATTACTTGACGTGTTAATGATTAATGTTGATAACATAGTTTGTACTTGTAGTGTATTTAAAAAGGAATTATAATAGTTTCTCCATATTAATTAATTTGTCTTGTGTAGTATACGTCAGAAAATTTTTATACTTGAATGCCTTAAATAAATTGAGAATTTAGGTTAGTTTAAAATAATTCTTTCTCGTTTATATGTCATATACCTTTAGCCGTAGAACCCGTTATGTAGTTCAAAAATATAATATTCGCAAAAGGGATACATTTGCGAAATATTTTAGTTAAGAAAGTATTCCTTCATTGTTTATTTTATAACGAAATCTCCTTCGAGTAGTTTTTATATAATTATTATGTGTATAAACTTATAGAAATAATAATACCTTTTTAATATACAACATAATTCCAAATTTATCTCTATACGATGATCGTTAGTAGCTCTAAAATGAAAGATGTTTTTTTATTATATGGAAAAGAACAATGTATGCATTCATTACCTCTAGCAGTTATGAATAGGTCTGAATTAGTTTAGTGAAACGTATATGAAGGAGGTTTTTTATAACCTTTGTTACAACTGAAGTCGTCAGTGCTTTGTTGGATAACTTTTGACAGTAAAATATATAAACAGTATCCATGTAACTCATAGTCTATTTTTTTGCAGCAATGCCACCTCCCGCAACGGAAAATAATAATGGTATCATCTACTTTTATTATTTTATATCTAAGTAGACTATTTATAATGATCCTATTCTATTCTCCGACACTTTGTTCTTGTTCGATTCGACTCCTAAAAATATTTTTTATGTCTATGTCTAAGTACCAGAGCGGTCCTATTCTGTCATTTTTTTTTATTTTAAAATGACTTCATTAGAATTGTTTTCATAAATATTTTAAATTAACTCAAGAGAGGGAGAATCAGAAACAACTCGTGAATTTTTATGAAGTTTTGTGTTTTTTTTTCTGTTTCTTTGCAATTAATTGTTTTTCCGGAGAAAATATTATGTATACGTAATGTAGCTGTTTTGTCAGCAGCTGTTCAAAGGCTGAATGTAATTGCCGATAAATCTTCAGACAGCACACCGTTTGGTACGCAAGGTAAGGTCACACCTCCATATTGTTTCATAAATAATTATTAATAAGCTAATGAATTTGAATCAATGAACTATCTGTTATCGGACTTCATTACATACTTACAGATATAAAAATAATGTTTTCAAACATACTTAAATAGAAAACGTGTATTTATCGTAAGATTATAATTATTCTATAAGAAATTTTGTTCTTGAAAAGCAGAGCTTCAATTCTGAGCTTGAGCTTTTTGATAATGAGAGGAAACTAACACGTTTCTAGAACAACAGTTTTGAGAGGTAGAGTAGTACATAACTAGTCTTGACTTACTCCTTGTGGGAAAAGAGCCCAAGAGAACCTATTACAGGAGCCTTAAGAAGAATGTTTATGTTATGTTAAATTGCTACAAGAAGTTTCTGTAAATTGTAAACTTGTATCCGTAACAAAATCAGAAAACTTACAAATTGATATGTTAAATACTTTCGTCATGTGTATTTTATTGTAACAAGCCACTAAATAATGTTGAAGTATATAAATCAAATATCATTAATGATATTTCATAATGATAATTGGACTATACTACTATTGAAATGTATACCCAAGATTAACTTATTTTTATTTCTATATAATTAAAATCATTCTTAATTACTCTATATTTAAATAAATAAAAAAACAACGAAAGCAAAATATATTAAAAAATAGATAATAACACTAAGGAAGGCCGTTAAATAAACTGGGGGCGAATTTATTTTCTATAGACATTACTGAATAAGTATATTTTTAGTAATAAATAGGAATTAAATGACAAAGAAACAAGCTAGTCTAATTAGTGAAATGTTTACAGATTTCAGATTACAAGATTACAACAGGGCAGCTTGGAGGGATTCTTTTAATTTCAGCTTACTGTCCTCGTTAATAATTGTTAACATTGTTGTTACGTCTTGAAAGTTCCTTTGAGTAAAAATAATTAATCATATATCTGTTTAAAACATTTGTTCTGCCTCATATTCTAGTCAGTATTTTATTAATTGGATGTTATTGTTTATTTTCTTCCTTTTTCCGTTAGAAAGCAAAAAATACAAACAAGCTTACTTTGAAATAACCTATTTTCCTTTTGTTATACTGTACAGACTTATTAATAGAAGCACAAGGCAATACGCAGTACGCAGTATTAAGACCTAAAGTTAATATAAAATTTAACACAGAAATATCGTTTAATTATGTACGTCACTAACTGCTAAAGCTGTATAGAAAAGTCGTTGTATAATATTAGAAATCAACCAAAACATCTTCGTCAAATTCATTAATAATGTCATTACATCCTTAAAAGCATCGTTTATTAAGGTTAAGACAAAATAATGTATACAGCGACAAAGACGCTTCAATCAATGAGATATTTTTTGTTCAGTAAAAAAAAATATTATGTAATATTCTTAACATATCTTATCAATATGTTTATTGTTTGTAGTATACAAATCACCAACAAAAATTAAAATTAAATATGTAATAGAATGCTTTAGTAGATGATTAAATAGTATAATAATATATTACCTAAAACTCAATCATTTATAGATTAAAATAAGAGTATATTTTAAATGTGAAATAACTAAATAGGAAATAATTTCGATAATATAAAGAGTCTAGAATCTTGTAAAGAAAGTATTATAAAAATAGACTGATCTTCGTAAAATAGGCTGTAAATAAATGCAAAGTAGTATTAACATGTTAATGAACAGAGTAACATATGTTAATAGTAAGGTTAGTAGCCCACCGGCGATTAATTTCAATTTTAGACATAAAGCTGAGCTTAAAATGCTTTTACATCTCTGTCTTGATATAAATACATATCTATTATACATATTTATAATATAGGAAAGCAAATGTAAGATCTAAATAAATAAGAAAACAAGGCTTAAAATGTGTAAAGTTAATAACATAGTGTGACTGATAACAGCAATATTGTGCTACATCAAAAAAAAAACCCTAAAATCTACATGTGTTTTTTTTAAACTAAAAATCTAAACAGTTTTAGAGGAACTGGTTTTCAATCCTATTTCAGTCAACTAGACCACATTTTTTAAACATTTTATTTGTATCTACTTTATTTAAATAATTATTTGCTTTAAATAAGATAGTTTTAATTGTGATTGATGTAATAACAAAGAATTATCAGATGAAAAGAAAATATGTAGACGTTTATTGAAAAATATGTAAGAAAAATTTACAATGTTTTATTAAAATAATTCAGGCGCTCGTTGTGCTTTGTAATTTTTTTTTATATTTCTGTAACAACAACAATATAATGAGCGCGGACCACTAAATCGCTATACTCAATAAAGATAGAGATTGTTACTCGAGTGTTTAATATGTTATAAACAAAAGGTGCTTATGAGCGCCATTTCCTAAACGGCTATAGAAAGTGGAAGATCTTTTGCCTAATTGATAGTTTTATTTGTTATCACAGTAATTGATAATAATATTATTTATTAACTTATTCCACAGATTACATTGGGCACAGACATTATTATATATGTTACAAATTATAACGTAGGAACTGTTCCCCACCCGCTTTGCTGGCCGTAATATAAAATTATACTTGAAATTTGTCTGAAATATACATTGAGAGCAACCTCAACGGAAAATGACTTTTTATAGTAACCGTTACTATGGCAACCACATAAATAATACAAATTGAAAACGTTTATAAAAGTTAATTAGAAATCAAAATTATTAAGGATCTATGAAATACAAAAAATATATTTGTTTTTCTAATTAAATATAAGCTATTGCTTATAAACATCTACAAATCATTCCACGTCGAATGGTTTTGTTCCCATGTCGATACGTTTACTAGATTACACGTGATTGGCGTACAAACAAAACTCATTTTCATTATATATATATATGAACACATAGATTTTACTCTAAGAAGTACATAAAATTTTCTTAGCAATTTTTTATAATCGTCTCTTACATATCAAATTAAATAAATCAGTCTTATATTGAGTAAATAGAGTATGCGCAAGTATTAAGCACAACCTTTCCGTATTATAAAAATTTTATCTGTAATCACAGTTCAAAGTTAAATTAGTAGCGCAACATTCATCTAGTGTATTTACTAAATACCAGTAACTACAAACCGTGTGAATGTAGTTGGAATTGTGAATGGGAGTCACTTTACAAAGATATTAGTAACAAATTATTTACACATAGTCTACACAAGTACTGGTGATGTGAGTACTATATCCTTGATAAGATAGAGAGAAATATTAAAAAAACATTGTATTATTTTATTTTACAAAAAAAAAATATTTATTAATCGTGATTTTGTCTTTTTATAAACCTGTAATAGGTACTGGTGGTAGGTGTATGCTGCTGGAGACTATCTTGGTAGGTACCATTGCAGTGCCTATTTGTGCTATCAAACAGTAACGTGCAAATACTAGTTCCGGTTTGTAGGGCGATGTAGATAGTGTAACTACTAGGTTAATGGTACTCAACAACTTATATCTGAAGTCGATGAGCGCAATGTGGGACTGTATTTAAAATCATATATAGCGCCGTGTTGTTATGGGCGTGCTTATCACTTTACATCAGGTGATCGCCCCAATTGTTTCGTCGCCTCGTTCAATAAAAAAAAATGATATTATCATTTTTACAACGATAAATTTTTGATATCTTTGACCGTGTGACGGTTTTCTGTTTACCCGCGACATACCTTTATAATATTCAGTTCCATTTACTAAAACAGGTGAAAGAATTTTCATGGTACCATCTTTTCAAGTAAAAAAAAAAGATTATTGTTTCTTGTCGATGGAAAATAACTAGGTGTTGAGTGTCATTAAATTGGTCCTAAAATATTGCAGATGTAAAAATAGTTCTCTGATTTAGGGATCCAATTATGAAATATATATATAAAAATTGTTAGTGTTTGTGTTAGTCATGATATTTTATATTAACGAGAGCAATGCATATGACGAAGTTAGAAAGGAAACAATTACTGTTAATGTAAGTTATCAACTGAACCAGCAATATTGGTTTATAAAATATACTTGAAAAATTTTATTGACTTTCGGGAAACTAGCGATACGGACCCTGGTCTGATATGAACTAGATTTTTTTACCGTAACATAATAATTTAAAAATCATATATTGTAGAATATATTATTCTCCAATATTAAAAAAATTAAACATCTTTAACCAAAAAGTTTCTTATTCTTTTAATATTGGGTCGGGGAGAGAGGGTGCTTTTATTCTTCGGGAACATATCAGTAATATTGTTAACAAATTGTTATATATATATTTTTTATCTAATTGTATACTTTTTCCAAAATTTTCCTTTTTCCAAATTCCAAAGAGAACAAAACAAAATAGTTTTATTATTCAAGATTAGTGTTTGAAGGTTTTCGAAATAATAATTCACACAATGTTGGTGAGAAGCTCGTTCTGCAAGTCATGTATTATGCAACATATCGTTCATATCAGTATTCCACACATTGCTCCTGCAACCTGACTCGTATACAGTAAGTGACATATAAACTAATTTCTGTATTATTTTTTACAAATGCAACATGCATGCATTTCTTATCGCTTATAAATACAGATTTTATCATTAATGCATCAAATCCAAAAAAGAATAAAGTGAGCAAAAATTTACATGTTATAATGTATGTGCTAGATAGAACAATTTATTACTTATTCTGTTGAAGTGTCTTATGCTGGTAGTAGACTATATTTTCCAATGCAAAGATCAAAAAATGTACCAAACATTCATGAGATCCCAATTTGGTGGTGCTATTTCTAGTAAAATTCTTTGTTTCGATGATTTTATGATAAATATTTCTACTCCTCGACGGCAAATAACTATTTACATGTTGTTCATCCTGGGCCTGGTTAGTGGACAATGCGGGTCCTCACCTTCAAAGCCCACGAAACCGATAACCCTTTAGTCGCCTTCTATGCTAGGTAGGACTTATTTTAGTCGTATTCTTAATAGCCCGAGCCTACAGGACATATTGAATAACATGCCTACAATTTTATTTGACATGATATAACACTTTTAATTTTTGTTTTCTAAAGTAATATGTCTATTTCTATAAACTTTAATTATTAATGTTATAAAATTATGAACGTTAGTATTGATGAAGTACATATAAGAGATCTCTAAAATTAGTAAAAGATTCCATTACATTTTCTCATAAAAAGCTCTATAGACATCTTAATGAATTACGTAAATATACGTATTACGGAGGTGCGTGCGTTATGCGTCTCGAAACAGTTTGTTCGTGCTGACCTTAGGCTATTCGTTTATTGATCGAAACACATCTAAAGGTTAAATCATACTTCATGTAAACACATTCGATGTATAATTTTAATAGAAATATTTAACAGCAACAGTATTTAGCTCATGGTTTCTTGATTCTTTGCTCAGTGTATTTTGCCTGAACAAATATGTTTGATATCGTGAATCTTTATTGTATTTGTATACTGGCATTACAATAAGAGTATTTTTCTCAATTTACATTCCCTTAATTATAATTTCACTGAATATTTTTGTAACATGCACGGGTTTTCTTTGTAAATAGGGAGGAGAGTATTTTAACAAGAGTCAATTGCGGATTGACACACTTCATATGTCATCGAAATATTTATTTTCATTTTGTCAAACGCGCTGACTGCGAAACAATATTTTTTTTCATCAACGAGGTCAAGTTAAAACAATATTTAAATGAAGGTACATACTCATATATATTTTTGTTTCTTCATGTAAAATGTCATTAATTATTTTATTCATCAGAAGTAATCATGCGATGTTGTGACCTCGATGCAACTGTTATTATATTGTAAACGTACTTTTAAAACAACCTTCCGCTCCAATCCATCAATTTGACTACTTGATAAGACAAACGCAGTGTTATCGTTTTGAGGTATGAAAGTCGGCTAGTTTTCAATTACCAGCTATTATAAGTAGTTATCGCTTAAAATAAATTATAAATCGTCCATGATAAAGCGTGAATAATTCTTTGTGGTATAACGTTAACCTCTAATCCAAAGTTCAGGAAACTTTAAAGGTATACTTAGCACGATTGTGTTCATTTCAAGCAGATCTGTCTAATCCCTAACATATTTCTACAGCAAAATATTAGCGCGAAAACATTATAATCTTCCGGATAAAAAGGTGCTGTGGTTAGTAAAAGGTACTAGGCCTACGTATTACAGTTTTTTTTTAACAGCCAATTTACGTTCTTACTTTGTTGGGGCACAGGCGTACCCTCAATATGAGAGAGAGGGCCATAGTCACCATGCGGGCCCAATGCGGATTGGTGACTTCACACATACCTTAAAATAAATTCTAATGTCATGTGTAGGTTTCCTCACGATATTTCCTTAACCGTTTATACTTCGTTGTTGTTATTAATGTTTACAAATGTACATAACTTAAATATTAAAGTCATCTGTACATGCCAAGATTCGAACCCGCGACCTTCGGAATGAAGGCCGCACGCTCTAACCATTCGGCCAGCGAGGTACAAGGCATGTATTACATGCCGTATGAAAATACAGTTGGTGTATACAAAAAAAAAAGTAAGTGATTTTCTGTGCAACATTAGCTTAGTAAAACATGTGTGCAACTCAAGACTTAATTATAACTACCCAGGTAAGTAATGAAGTGACCAAATTCATGACACGCTACACGTTCCGGTGGGGCCTTGAGTGCGTTGTGAGTGGTTACGCTACGTGAAAAATAAAGTTTTTCCATATTTTGTTTTTATTAAGCCGTTCAGTACATTAATAAGGTATTTATTAGAAAACACTGCTTCTTTAAAACGTTATATAGAATTAATAACAGGTCGACGATGATACTAAGATTAATTTCTTTCTATTACAGATCATAATGTCAATTAAACGACAGATATTTATTATGTAAACTTTAATTTATAAATCACCATCCTACTTTATTGAAACAGATTGGGTTCCAGTACATTTAAAATACTTGCGGTAACTTTAAACATTTGTTCCGAGTCCAGGTGACATTTTTGCAAATATGACTTAACTATTCTGTAAACGGATCTTTATAAAATTACATTATAAAAGGCATGCGACCCTGCGGGAGAGTTGCCATTAATTTTAAAGCCACGAAATTAAAATTAAGGACCTTTTTTATAAACATGATAACACAGTCACACGGCATGAATGTTACATAAAAGCGATGAAAGCTGTTTTAATCTCTCTGTTTCCCTTCATATTAAAGCCTTGGTTTCCGTACAATGTATTTAAAAAGTCAACATGTTTCATTATTCAAAGTAAATTGTTCTGGCTTATTTTCCTTTTAAATGTTAAGTGTTTAACCGTCTTACTAAAGGATTAAAATCATATTTATAAATCCTTTTAAAGATAATATATTGTGCTTGAAAATAATTGTAGATATTATAAGAATATGTGTTACAACCACAGAAGAATATTTTTATATGCGTTGAATGGAATCTTATAAATTACAATCTACATGTGATTGTTTTTTTCACTGCATCTGTATTAACTGAGAAAAATTGGTGACTTTATGATTATTAAAAAAAATAAGGTTCCTTTTAACATTCTTAAAATCAGCAAAAAGAAAAGATTTTATACGTTATCTTGTGTACCGTTTATTTAAAAGACAACTTCAATCAAGAATTTAACATTTAATAAATATAACAAAATACGCAGAAAAGAGTTCTCGTACATCGGAGAGCAGTATCACTTTTTTAATGATTAAAAAAGGAAGATAAATGCAATAGTATTAAAAATGTCCTTTCATATTCCTGTGCAATATTTCAAAGTCATTGTTGCTTATTTTTGTCTCGTCGCATTGTTAATTAAAGAAATACAAAGAAAAGTTGTAGGTTTTAAGGTTGATGGTTTCTTTGCTGCGGATCGTTTATAAGATTCTCTCAACCAGTTGTACAGTACGAATATTACATTAATCTGTTATGAATAAAATTTTCATAGTTTTTAATTTCTTGTCTTTATTATTAAAAAATACTTAACATAATCCTTAATGTATTATGACTGTCTAATTGTTCTTCTCATTCACATACCATTTTATAATGGTGGCTGTAAGATAAGATCCTGCGGTGCTCGGATAAGTAAAGTTATTGTTATACGAATTTTATTGCATAGGATTAAAAAATAATGAGGCTTCTAGTGGTGTACAGCTATAAAGAAATTCATTTATTATAAAACCGGGTAAACCCAGGCCGGCTATAGTATTCAAACAAATTCAATGCCTTACAACTCAGAGAATCTAAAGCAGGGCAATTTACCTTCAACAATAGACCGTATAGCCGTTATTCAAATATGTTTTCCGGCAACCCAAGTTTTCATGGACGGAAAAAATAAACGGTTATAAAATTTTTAAATAGTTTCAGTTTAAGAGTTTAACTATTTTGTTGGAATTGTTAGTTACATAACACATCTAAAATGAAATGAGGTTCAAGAGGCAACATTCCGAAAAACAGACAGTATGAGGAAAAGTCAGTAGCATATAGAAATGTACATTAAGTATTTTATATACAATGCGACAAGACGGGCGAGTTGTTCAGCTGATGGAAAGTGATACGCCTGCCCATAACAACGTGGTGCTAGTTAGAATGACATACACTGCACAACATTGTATTGTCGCATTGAAAGATACGATGTTAAGTCTCATTACTTACAATTTCACTAGTTACAACGTCTTTCAAACCAGAATAATGTTAGTATGTTATTGTTTAGCAGCAGAAATAGGAGTTGCGGCGGTACCTAGAGGGTCTCCGGTAAGAAAAGTCTCCCACTAATAATAAACGTTGTGATAAAAATTTACTCATGATATTCAGGCTAAGAGCGATATAATAGTTAAAGAATGGCATGAATTTATTTATAAAACCGAATGTAAGCAATTTTAACTATAACTATAAATGTGTATTATAGTTTCTTGATATACATACAAAGCGAAATATATTCAATAGTCTACAGTTCCATGATAGACCAATAGTAATATACGTATATGTAAATAACCCGTCGAAAAGCCGTATTATTAGAGACGCATTAAACTTTGCTTCAATATGTATAAAATCTATCATTGATACGGAAACAGAAGCGTACAGATTTAGCATAGATTCATACGAACATAGCGGAAAATTATTAAATTATTTGATACTAAATGTACGTAATACAAACATACACATAGCAAAGACTAATTATATGAAGAAATAAATTTTACCACATAGACTAAGTAAAAAGATATATTATATATGTGTTATCAATGAAAAACAAAGGTATAGATAAATGCAATAACTGCATGGTTAATAAACTTATGCCTGAAATCCAAGTTTTCTGTGCCTAGAAAATAATCTTTCGTATCTACATAGGTAGTATGGCTAAAACTTTAGTATATAATTTTTTTTATACAATGAAGCGACAAGACGAGCGAGTCTTTCAACTGATGGTAAGTGAAACGCCTGCTCATAACAACGTGGCGCTAATTAAGTAGGTATGCTTAGTGTCACCTTTCGCTTGTCGCTTTAAGATATAAGATGTAAAGTCTTGTTACCCCAGTAATTTCATTAGCTACAGCACCATTCAATTTAGAAAAAACAGTAATGTTTGCAATGCACTGTTTGGCGGTAGAAATAGGCCTTGCGGTGGCACCTAGACGGTCATGGGCACAGAGACCTACCACCAGTGAATCCACTAGTAACAATTTATCCACTAGTATAATAGTATATTATTGTGGTTTTTAATATTAGTGCATGTAAAGTGGTAATCTGTCTCTAACCATATCTACCTCTAGGATAACAATCTCGAAGAATCGTTTGATTTACATCTACTTGTGGTATAACAAGTTAAGATTTGAAGACAATAATGATCATACTGTGCTAGACGCAATACAATCAATGTCTGATGCAGCCAGTCGCCTGCAACACGGTCTCTGTATACTTAAAGCAAATATTTAATAAGGGATGAATGCACAAAGATATTAAGTACATTTTGTGCAAGAAAAATGATAAGTAATTTTTTTTTATTTTCGTATCCAAAGATAAATATATCACTGTGAGGACTGTAATTTATTTGAGTCTATAAAATCATAATTATGCTTATGCTTTTGGGCCACTTAAGCTTTTGTTTATTTTTTTGTATTAAAATATATTAGAACTAAAATCTCTCTGCATTACGACAAAACTAATCGTAAATAATGTTCATGCAGATATCTTTACTACCGAGATAGTAAGATATTATTCGTGTACAAATTTTGTTAATGTTACTTTATTTAATATTCATATATTGTATATTATATGTTTAAAACCACTTCCAAAATTAATGAGGTTAACATATCGCAGTTTTATACTATATTTTTACAGACGCAACAGTCAATGTATCGTCCGTCATAATTGTGATTATAATATTCGAAAGAAAGTCTTTGTTTTTTTAATCAACCAAATCATTTACTTACTCAATAAGTAACGTATTATTTACATACGTTTTAATATTTGTAAACTATTACAATTTAACAGCTATTATCATTATGTGTACATAAAGGTACATAGAGTATGTAATGTCTTATAAAAATATTTAATCATGACGCTGTGTGGATTTTATTTTTCTGCGTCACTTAGTGATCTGCATGTGCCCTGAATGGATTGTGATAAACAAAAGCGGATATACTAGTAGATGTTTGTGAGTACATATAAGGGTACACGGTGGTAAACTAATAATTTTTGGTTCGTCTTACAAATATTATAATCCTTGAAATTGGATATTAAACGCATTCTATACAATTCAGCGGAATAATGGCCTCTTTAATTTTCTTTAGATACTGTCATAACATTTTTTGAAAATAATGAATGTTATTTACTTAATGTCTATATCCGTTTATTGTTTACAAGTTGTGCATAACAAATAAATTTCATAGACGGATGAACCAATATTCCCATTAACGACTTTTTATTGTCTCTTTCAGCATATGTTTGAATCTAGTGTTCTGTTTGATCTGCGAGATGTTACACATCATCATAACTTAGGATACTGTTGGAACTGGTTTGTATCTTTTTTAGATCATTGTTCAAAATACTATCTAGCCGAGCCTTATTGAATATTCTAGATACACTGGAAAAGCGCAGCAGCTCTAACATTACCTTGGTAGCATTATTAAACCAATCCTGGATAGAGTCATTGGTGCCCTAAGTATAGTCAGCTTACAGAATGTATGTGCAATTAAATTATATATATTTTTTAATCAATTAAGCGACGAGACGAGCAGAACGTTCACTTGATGGTAACCGACACGACTCCCCATAAGAACGTGGCGCTAGTTAGAATGATAGACACTGCACCACATTGCGCTCATTGCCTTAGACATAATTTGTTAAGTCTTTTTACCCTACTAATTACACTACAGCGCCCTTTAAACCGGAACTCAGTAATGTTTGCATAATACTATTTGGCGGCAGAAATAGACGGTCTCCGGCAACAGAGACTTACCACTAGTGAAATATTATGTAATCAAAAAAACGTCAACAGAAATATATGGACCAGTAAAAAGATAAATAATTCGCATCCATCCTTACACACCTAATTACCTAGCCCATGCCGAGAAGCCGCCATCACATACGGGCAAATGCACCAATTAGAGCGTATAATTAGTCGACCTCATTTACTGAGAATAAATGTTGACTTAATTTAGAAATGAGCGAAGGAATTTTCAACCAAATAAAAATATATAATAACATGGCGAACGCACGGAAAACGGAAAACTACTGTACAAGCTATAGATGAATACTTGACATCATTATATTAAATACAATAGGAAAAAAAATATTTTATCATAAAAATTTTGCTGCTAACATTTTCTGTAATTACGTTGCTTATGTTCTATCAATGTACGTTAGTTGCTGATTAACCCATTTAATGTTTTTTTTTTTTAAATACTATGAAACGATGAGAAGAGCAAAAGGTCCATCTGATGGTGAGTGCTACGTTTGCCCATTATAACGTGGCGCTCATTAAGATGATATACACACCACTACATTGCGCTTGAGGCCTTGAGACATAAGATGTTAAATCTCGTTACCCCAGTAATAACACTAGCTACAAGTCCTTTCAATCCGGTACAAAATAATGTATGCATGTTACTGTTTGACGGCACAAATAAGAGCTGCTGTGGACCCACCCAGTCTGTCTCCAAAGACCTACCACCCGTGAAAATGCATAAGTTATTTATGCATATGTTACATAGTTAATAAAACTAATCAATATAGATTTTATTGCGGTTATTTTAATATCTTATATCCTAAAGTTCCAATTGGTTTGTCACATCGACTGTCATGGGATGACTGAGACAGATGTCCTGACATAGTTATCATGGAATACCTGCAGCATTTTACTTGTTGTTTACAATGCGATCTACACAGAGCTCATTGTCTTTTGAAATACTCATCAAATTTTATTATCTCTTGTATTTTATTAAACTTGTTGTTAAAATTTTTAAGTTTTGTAAAATAATAGTTGTCATGCAACATTTCCGAATGTCATAATTGTTTTGTTAAACAACAATAATAAAATTGCATTTTTATTGAAACTTTCCAACTGTATCGTCTTCGCCGTAATTATCTTATTCCAAAGAATATTTTATGCAGAATAAAATTTATCAAACAATGAAGTGAGATAGGAATACAGTTATTACGAATGCAATTTCTTTTGAATTCAAAGGCCTATGAAACGACACAGTTAAAAAATATTACAAAAACGTTTGCCAAATATATAACATCTACTAATTGCAGGGAGTATCAGCAGAATACAGTTAGTTAGTGATGGGAGCCAAAGGTGATTAAATTTAGAGTTTTTTTGAATGTTTATAGCATTTATCTTAACATGTGAAAACTATGGACATTTCATTTTATCATTTTCTCTCTCTCTCTTATCAACTGAATGGCGCCGTTGTGGGGCAGAGGCCTCTCTCAAGGATCTCCACGCCCGGTGGTGCTGCGCTGCTCGCATCTAGCGCTCTCCCCCGTCTCGGTTTACTTTGTATTAAAAGTAAAAGTAAAATTAAAAAAAAAACTAATTATTCGCGTAAATTCACGTACTTTTAACTTTATTGCTAGTTACTTGCATAGTAATATCAAGAGGAAGCTATAAAATGCAAAAAACTAAGTATACGTAAAAACTTTCATTCTTTTCCGAAGTTACTAAGTTAAATACTACTCCATTAATCATTTGAATAAAGCGTCGGTTATTTTTTCGATAACATGAAGCGAATGCAATAGAATTTATTACAATCGGAAATAACCTTTGTTTCTGGTGAGAACTCGTAGCACGCAATTGTTACAAACTTTTATCTATAAACCCAAAGGCATAAAAGATTTTTATTTTATGAATAAAATTCAATATCACTCACAAATAATCGAGATTAAGAATTTTAACTAAGCGTAGTGAAAACGTGAACATTGTTTCAATCCTTAATGCATTCAGTATTCACAATATTAATATTTCGTATTCGTAACAATGACTCTGTGGACGCATCGATAAAAAATTATCCAATTATAGGATCATTGTGAAAAGAGATTTAATTTTTTTTATGTATAGAAAGGAAATTTTTATTATAATTTTACAAACGTTGCACATCAAGCAATAGGGTAAAGTGATTGTAATGAACGATTTTAGGACTAACGGTAACCTAGACAAAGTCATGCGAGTAGAAGAGGTAATGCAACAAATTATATTACTAGTATCGTCAGTCAAACGTTGATCACAGCTGTGCTGGCTTAGATTCTTGATGATGTCAGCGCTGCAAGCCATGCGACTGTTACAGCTTATCTGACACTGGGCACGTGGACCTGGATGCACGGCCTGTTTACAAAAAAATGTGTACTACTTGGATTGTAGTTATCTGACGGCGGAATTTTTATAATGTGTGTTTAGTTGTTGGTTTCTCTGGCGAATCTACTCGGTCGTCGAGGGCGAACGCGGACCCGTTCCCCGACTACCTTCGCCTGTATCGGAATATCTGGGCGGTGTGAAAAGCCCCTGATGGCGGGTGTACTTAGTGTACGCGGTGTGTGAGTACCTGTGGCGTCGCGTTCTGAAGGGAGGACGGCGTGATGTAGAAATTCGGAGCGTGTTGGTAGTGTCCGAGGTGTGTGTGGTGACGTGGGTGTTGTCGGTGACTGTGGGTTCGTGTGTGGTGTGAGGGACCCCTGGGTATGAAGGATTAGCGCATGCCGTGGTCTGCGCTTATTGGTTTTGGGATTCGAGGACGGCTCGTAGTTGGCCACTTTGGCTACCAGAAGGTTGGGGTGACTTGTCGCCTTGGCGAAGTATGGTTCGGAGCTCTCTTTGAAGTGTTCCGCAATGGTCGGGAGTTTGAGGTAGCTGTGGAGGTCCATATTGCGCTGGTACCATTCAGCACCGGTTGCGATGCGAGTGAAACGGTTTTGAAGAACCTGCAGGGGTTTGAGACGTGCTCCGGACGAATGGGCGAAGACTACGCTGGCGTAAGACATTATAGGTCTTACGCATACCTTATAGAAGTGAAGCTTGTGCCTGAGAGAGAGCTTGCTCTTTATGCACAGCAGGGGAGCTGTGCTGGGTAAAAGTCTATACTTATAATCACTGATGATGGCCAGGTGTTCAACGTCAGGTGATTGGCACCTTTCTCGTCGTTTTGTGTTAAAAAATAATAGAAACAAATGTTCAGCATTGCCGCGTTATGCATGGCGAGTGTAATGAGATTACTAAGTATTAGTAATAAGGTAACGAGAACAGGGCATACCCAACTATTATTTAACTATGGCTGTGTATATCTACTTACAGCTTATTTTACTCACGTTACACGATTTGACTTAGCTCAAACTCTATATATATATTGTTCATTATTTTTTTATTTAAGAAAAATACTCTGTTATAGCAATAACTACACAATGTGACAGATAGTTTGCATTCCCTGTTCATCTCTAAGCATGCCTTAGCACACTTAGTTATCTTATTTATAAACTCTGCCATAAATAAATAAAACTATAAGTCAAGGGTTGAACCGATTTTATGTGTTATGATTAATAAAAATAATAATTATATCACCGCTTTAATAAAAAGGCTACATCGTACATATGTCTGTAATACACAAGATCGCAAGTTCAACATTTAACACCGCTCAGATCCATTTAAACAGAGAGAAAGTACTAAAATTACCTTAAACTGTCTTAAAAAGATATATACTGTATTCATAATATATATAATATTTGTTATATGTTCATCTGCTGATGATGGGACCCTGTTATTGGAGATCATCTAGATAGATATTATAACAACGCTTATTCTTGCCGCCACACAGCTGGGTGCGTGACTTTACTGTATTGAAGGTGTTGTAATTAGCGAAATTATTATGGTAACGAGACTAACATTTTAAGGTTTACGGTGAGGAGCACCGTAACCTTAAAATGTTAGTCTAACTATTTTTTTTTAATATCTGAAGTATAATTATCCATTTTTCTTAGGTCTCATGCCGACGAGAACAATGTGATATGTATATCATCTTAATTAGCAAGACGTTGTTTTTGGGGAGTTAGTCACTCACCATCAGGTGAAGGTTTCGGTTGTTTCGTTGTTTAGTCGAATAAATAACCGAATAGGTTGTAAAAGATAAATAATTTTTCCCTAGAGTTATTTGAAATGTACATTTTGCTGAAGAAAGCTTTTCGCGTCTTCATTTATTCTGTTAATTTGTTTTAAATTGTTTGACGATAGCCTTCTTTATTACAACCTATTTGCGCAAAATTGAAGCTGTAAGACAGAATAATTTGGAAATTCAGTTTTACAAATACAAGAATTAGTTAACAAAGCACACGTGATTGATATTATTTCAAATTGCTTTTATACTAATAAATTATTCCAGTTTTACTATCATGGTTATACATCATTTTATCATGAAAGAATTCCTTGAATTATGTGGAAAGATAATTATATTTTTTTTTTATTCTACGGAGGGACGAGAAGGGAGTGACGTTCGTCTGATGGTAAGTGACACGACCGCTCATAACATCGTGGCGTCAATGACGTTCGTCTGATGGTAAGCATTAATGTCTAAAATATATTTTTTTTTAAAAGATTATTTATATATATATGTATTTATAATTGATTTCATATTAACAACGAAAAGAGTAAAATAAGAAGTTCTTGTCCAAATGCAATGTTGAAAAGAGTATGAAAAGCCTTAAGTTGTTAGCAAACGATATTATACAAAGAATCTCGCAAAGGCAGGCACGGATTTCCTTTGCTTTGTAAAAAGAAAAATTCCGAACGTTGTTCAACTTATACTACTTTTTTAAAGCTGAAAGTAAAAACTATATCTATACTGTTCTGTTCTCGAATATTTAATACAAAATTTAAACATGATAATACACCTGTATTTCTGTTTACCTACTTTGCCGCTGGTGCTTTGATTCGAATCAAAACGGCTAGTTAGACTGTAGCGGTAGAATAGCATAGTGGTAAAGCAGATAAGTTAGTTATTTACAGAAATGTTGTGAATAAGTATTAGTGCGATCGCTAGCTGCCGGTGGTCGTTCATTAATCCGAGCATTATCTGTTCTTGATTTTGTGTTTCATTGCTGGTTTTTATAAAGTAATGTATTTTTTATGAAATTATCGTTTCATTTAGCAGTACTAACATGATGGAGCGTAAATAAAACGTTTTAAAAATATGATTTTTTTTTAAATCAGGAGCGCTTTTGTCCCCTCCTATCATCAAAGGTGTCATTAGTACTATCGTCTGTCTTCGTTTTCGGAAGCGGTCTCCTAATACAATATATATGTTTCTGTATAACTGTAACGAATATGGGACGTCATCGTCGTAGACTTATGACTTCGTTTGCCCTGTAGTCTCCGGCTATTAAGTATAGAACTAAGATAAGTTCTGCCTGACGTAGAAAGCGACTAAAAGGGTTTTCGAGTTCATAGGCTTTGAAGGTGGGGCCTTGATTGCCCACTAAATCCGGGAAAAACGACAAGTACGAGGTGCTTTAGTGCTTGTTGTACCAATGCCAGGATGCCGAGAAGAGCTACAGCCTTCCCTGAGAAGTGCTTTAAGCGTAATGCTGGGAGGTACCGATGCGTTCCGTAGGAGATTTCAGGGCCCCCCGCAACGAATCACGGATGACCATTGAGGAAGTTTTATTGGGTAAAAATCCCATATAATTTTGTCTTCCCCTAGAACCAGAATATCTTTTTAGAAGGTTACCCTCCCGATAAAAAAAGGTATTAAAACATTCGAATTAGCTAACTGAATATTTTTTGGTTATGTATATCATCTTACGTAAGAATTGATTTTTTTTCTACTACATAGTTAAGTAAGCTTTCGATAAAAAAAATTGTATATGAACATTCTTATTTAAGTTGATTACGGGATAGAGCACTACCCTCTAGGTCTGAATACATATAAGCTCAAGGCCTAATATTACCACTGCTCCGAGACATGCCGAAGACTGAACCCTGTGGAGGCATCTGCTTATTACATCAGAAAGAATATTTCAAAACAAGGGCAACGTCCGGTAATACAAACCACGAAATAGAGAATTATTTTGTAACTCTTTGTCCGTTATAGTTATAAAATCGAAACCTAATGTTACCAAAATAATAAACATCAGTATCAATGTTTCCACAGCGAAAACTTCTGCTTTAATAAAATAAAGGATCGCGAATGGTTAGTTATTACTTCACGTTACGTTCGTGTTGTATTAGTTTGATAAAACACGTTCAACAATTATTAACTTCAAATATTTATCCATAGCTACTCTTAATATGTATGTATACACTTATGTTAATATGTATTAGTATCAGTTTACAGAATATATATTGATCATATTTGTTTGCGCCATATTTATTGTGATTTATATTATATTATACGTAATAATATCTAATATACTTAAGAGTACATGACACTGTACCGTTAATATTGTTTTGTGCTTAAATAGTGTGGGAGGGAATATCCTTTGGTATTAAGCTCGTCTTTTAGTACATTTTTTTGTGTAAATAAAATAATATATTTTACTTGGAAATAATTAAAGTAGTAATTATTTTGAAAATTGTTATTATGTGAAATATGTCATATAAGACAAAATCAAAAAAATTACAAACAGAAATCTATGATTAATGGCTTATGGGCAATGCTACGAGGTATCATCGCATGGATTAAAAGATGATTGAAGACTATGTTAAAATGTTATTTATTGATAATGGCGTGATAAATTTGTTTTACTTCGGTACCAATCAAATTGTCTGCCGTTAAAGTAAATGTCATATGCTTACTCTGTTTTAGTAATTAATCGTGGATTAAAAAGTATTTTCGATATTCATTATTAATGACAAATACTTAAACAGGTTTGAAAAAACATTAATAACAAACGAAGTGACGGCTTAAGTGCTTATAAAAAGAAAATTTAAATGATTTTTTAGAAATACTGAATAAACTAGAGGAAAATACTGCGTACATACTACACCCTAGTATAGCGTTTACTTTTTTCATAAAACTGTAGTTGGTAATAAGACTTTATTTGAAGTCCAAAACTGTTTAATTTTATTTGAACAAATGCATAGAAAAAATAACCTGTATTTCTAAAATTAAATATCAGTTTTAATATAGTCATCAGCATCAGCCGATAGACATCCACTGCCGGACATAGGCCTCCCCCAAACATCGCCACATCGATCGGTCCTCGCCTGCCCGCATGCAGCGGCATCCCACGACCTTCGTTTGTAGGGATTCATTTGGGGGGATTTGGACCATTTCCCACTATGCTAGCCGAATGCGGGTTGGTGAGAGGTAGAGCTTCGTTTGTTGATTAGGAAGGTGCACCACAAGCAGGTGTGGTTGGCTTGGGTCCCGTGAGTTGTTGTGCGGGACCCCTAGCTTTTATTATAGTAGTTATATTAAATGTTTTGATAAGAATTAATTCAACTATCAAACTTCTAAATTAGAAAGACTATATTAACGGTTATTTGTTCCTTATATTACTTTTGCTTAATAAAATAACAGAGATGACCACTAATGTCGAGATTTTTGTTTTAAAATAATTTTATCTCTCTTTATCTACATATTTAGAAGATATCCAGAGATTCTTTGTCTCATCACGAGATCGCCGAAACTATTAGACATAAACATTATATTGCTCCTACTATTTAGAGATCTGCGAATGGATTCTAAAAAATTCCATCGAGTCCTTCCTAGAGTTGGAGAGGAGATTATACGGATAGCAAAGTGGATGGGGAACAGTTAGTTTCTTTTATTTTTAAAGTGAATCTGAAATATTTATAATAAATCATAAATCCGATATATTTTAGAAGCCACTACTTAATTTATTATCAATTAATATCAATTTGTTTTTATTTTTACTAATGACGTAAAAAAATAATTCTTTGTAGAGAAAATTTTTACTGATATTTTGAAGTAATTAACGTAGTGAGATAAATTATTAAGCGTTAAAAAATTAAGTTATAAGGTATTCAGTTTGTACTAAAGAATTTTTTTAATAGTAGTTTGTAGAAAGATAAAATTAACGAATATTGTGCTATGAAATTAGATAATTTTTTTATAGGTTCCACTTAAAATTATTACGGTTCCGGTTTTGTAAATATTGATTGAATTGTTTACTTAATTTTAATAGATTACAACCTGATATTTCTGTATAAAGTTTCCATTTTAACATTTACATTAATGTGTTGATTTCATTCTTTGATACAAATGATAAATATTTGTTAAACGCTTCGGATCCATCGGTTATTTATTTTATAAGTACATAAAAAAATTGAATTTACCTATGGAACTCAAATTGTGTCGATCAAAACTTATGAAAGTTGTCTAATTTGTCATCAGTGTTTTAATAAGTAACTAACCTAACTATTATACGTTTTAAAAGAATGTTATAATAAGGAATAAATTTAAACTTACAATCTCTTGTGTATCAAATTTTATATATCGGTTGAATATTTCTTTGTAAACATTACTATTATTATCTAGTTTTTCTAATGTAAAATGTATAATCAGAGCACAATGAGGAGAAAAAAATGGAAGTTTTCATAAGCGTCGTGTCATCGACAAATGTAGTATATAATTTTGCGTGCTTACCGATCGTACCAAAATTATTAATTAAAGGTACAATAACAATATATGTGATAAACATACAAAAATATTTTAATGTTGTTTCTCGTGTAAGATTGCTGAACGACGGTAAATTTGGCTACTCTAGCTATAGATCGATAATGAGTGAGATACCGAAGGGTAGACTTCCAATAAATATAACACTGTTCAAACCTCACCGCTTGTGTATCTGCAGAATCTAAAAAAAAAACTAAATGCATCCGCGTTACAAGGAAAGCGATCAGATTATTTAAAACTTCTCCTTCTCTAAGGGCCATCTTCTTTCTAAGTGAACAGATGTTTGTTTCGCTACTTTATTCAACTGAATTTATTTTCATTTTTCGCTTATTATCATTTCATCTTATTAATATATGGCGACCTATAAATGTACCTTATATGTCTTACTTCCGTAGAAGCAAATATTATATTCACATTAGACACGCGTCACATCCCAAGTCTCGTTTTCGCATTCGTAATAACGACGGAAGGAAAGCAACGCTAAAATTAACTTATACATGAGTTCGCTTAGCACGTAAGTAAAATAAGATTTAAGTTGTCTCTGGGTTTTCTTTTATTTTACAGCTTTGACATGCTCCAAATGTAAATAAATCATTTATAAATATTTATGTGTTACCTTAATTTGATATTTTTAAATTAATACATAAAAGCTATAACTTTTAACCTAAATTAACTGGTCCGAAATTAGCGTTGTCTATTTTCATAGGTGATCTTTTCTCTTTAAATTTTTAATTGACGGAAATAACGAATTCTAGGGGGTGTAAGGAGTTCCGCACTACAACTCACGGGCCACAAGCGAACCTCACCTGCTCGAGGTGCATCCTGATAATCAACAAACGAGGCTCTGGCTCTTGCCAACCCGCATTGAGCCAGCGTGGTGAGAAATAGCCCAAATTCTCCCATATGAACCTTTACATATGATAGTCCCTAGTGCCCAGCGGTAATGAAGGTCATGCTGACTGTATGTGGAGATCTTTGGGGAGGTCTATGTCCAGCAGTGGACGTCTATCGGCTGATAATGACAACGAATTCTACATCAACTTATAACATGTTAATGAAGTGGTACTAAAAATATTTAACGTTTGTTTGAAAACTTGATGGCATTTTTCAGTTATTACTTAACAAATTATTTTTAATACATTTTTACCTCGGTTACAAAGTGTTAATTGTCAGAGATCATGGCATTATGAAAAAAAGATTTTAAATAAACTTGTAGAATTTTAATTACTAGTTGATTAAAAATATATATTTGAAAACAAATTGTTTATTGAAATATTTCATTCAAGTTACACTACAATAAAATAAATTGTATCGAAAGTTCTTCTAAAAGAACAGAATAAATATCTATTTGTTATTTTAATTTATTCGGTTTTTGTGGCTTTGTGATATTTTTTTCCACAGTTATCACTTACATTTATTATTTTTTAACTGTGTAGCCTTCTTGCTCAAAGTACCTCTCGCCAAGCAGTGCTGAATGTAAAATATAATATTATTATATTTTAATAAGCGTTAGTTACTAAATATTAAACTCTTAGTACAGTAACAATAAGTACATAACATTGTTACTGTACTAATAGCTTCGCAAGTTGGCGGGTAGAATAGCGGTTACGAACTAACTAGCTCTTACTAATCGACAATAGAACCCTTCCAACAATAGCTTAACATTTCTTTAATATACAAGTTTTACTTCTAATCTAGTGACAAAATGTTTACTGCTTTATCACAAACAAAGTAGCATTTAGTTCTTACTCGAAACAAGATCAACTAATTTGGAGGATTGTCGACGCGCTGTGAAATGGTGTTTAATAAAAGTTAATGAACCGCTCTATTGATGGTTCCTGGCATCTGTCGGGCACTTTGTTCCCAGGCAATCTTTTTATCACTGCTTATTAGCATTTTAATACAAAGAACAAATTATAAAATGTACGAAAGTTTGATTATGAATATAATCTTCTACATAATAAATAATTATGAACTTGCAATTTAGTGTCTTGAGATACAAGCTTAGTTTCGTTCAAGACCCGCGGTTTTTAGTGTGATCAATATGTGTATATACTGCTAATAATAATTATAATTATTTATTATACCTTTACTCGTAACGCACTTGTAATATTAGGTTGGGGAAAAAGTTTCTTCGCATTTTTTACGAAAATTTAAAACGAATTTTAATATAGTTTATTTATATTTAAGTAAAGTATGTACATACCATTTTGTTTGTGATCCCATTGGTATAGAAATTTTGGGACTTCTGATCAAAATACCGCGACAAGTGGTTTTGGCAGTCCTCTCGTAATGTTAACCTGTCACTGCCTAAAGAATTCTGAAGAGACCGAAACAGGTGGAAATCTGAAGGTGCAAGGTCAGGACTATACGGCGGATGCATTATCATCTCCCAGCCAAACTATCATAATTTTTACTGAATGGCTAAAGATGTGTGAGATCTAGCGTTATCGTGATGAAAAACCACACGCCTTCTGTTGATTAATTCCGGCCGCTTTCTCTCAACTTCTTGTTATAATCTCATCACTTGTTCGCAGTAGAGTTCAGAACCGATGGTCCTGCCTAGTGGTAACAGCTCATAATGAATAATGCCCTTCCAATCCCACCACATATACAGCATCACCTTGTTGCGAGTTAACCCAGGATTCACCACAGACTGTCTGACCGGCTTTTGACCACGACCTTTTTTGGCACGTTCTTGTCGTACGTGATCCACTTTTCATCACCAGTTATCAGCTTCTTCAAAAGTGGTTCGGTTTCATTACGTCGTAATAAAGAATCACAAACTCACAGACACTGCACTAGCTCCATAAACATCGTAAATTTTTTTTGCGGCTGCGTTGCATTTTTACCTTTTTTTGTAGTAAAATTCAAAAGCAATCGAATTTATTCCTTAGAAGCACTCATCATGACAATACGAAAAACAAATGAGAATGACACATTTTCCGAATTTAAATTTGGAATTATGTTTTTTAAAATTTAAACTTTCAATGATACCAAAACCAGCCAGATACAAATAGTATAGGCAAAGAGATTTTATTACAAGTTCACACATACTATAATGCGAAAAGACTTTTTCTCCAACCTAATACATACTTTATAAATTACAAATATAACAGGTTAAACTGTTAGAGTACATTTATATTGTTTGTGTTACTTTTTGATAGAAAAAAAATCTTGTCACAAAGATTTTTTATATATTCAAAAAATTCATATAAATTATGTTATAAAAAAAATATGTGTTCGTATTATAATCTTATGAAATTTGTAACAGAGTACATGGTTTCAGATTTATTAATAAAATTATAAGTATTTCTTTGGACTACTAAACTTATTCCCTTAGAAATATTATAGTTTTAAAAAAAAGAACTGATTGAATTATAAAGAGATATATGACTCCTGGGAGCCTCTTATATGTTTTCGTATATGGCGATATGCAGATATGATTGGAATCAATATCACTACTACAAAGTAATTATAGAAATCAATATAAACAACAAATATTTTTTTTAGATACAACGTTGGTGAACCGATATTTCACGAGATTAATCTGTAAAGGCGTGATGGAAAACAATAACAAGCCCAATAAATTAAAATAATGGAGAACGTAATTTCAATAGCCGGACATCCTTTTCATTGTTTAATGTAAAATTGATTGAACAGGAAATATATTCAGAGAAATCGTCCTTTTATTTTGTTTACCTTCGTCATAAATTAGACAACGTAGATATTATCCCTTCGTTCTGTATAAATTCAATAATTACTACAAGTTCCGCACTAAAAAGTATTAACTATCGGTTTGTACGTAATTGAAATATGTCTAATAAGTTTATCTTTTGCTTTTCTTTACATTATTTTTGTCATATATCAAGGAAATCCTACAGCACGTTTTTATGACTCATCTTTCCAAAATAATAATTGCATTAATAAATTTATATGTCATGTAAACAAGTATGTTAATAGGTTAAAGGCGAGAAAAAAACCTCGTAATTTACTACATTAAATGAATAACAATTTTACCCTTTTACAATTTGATTAACAAAAATATTTTTTCTATAATTTCTTCATGCTTTTTTTTAAGGTAACTCAGTATTGTAATAAGAGAGAATCAAATAAGTAAAATTTACGTAACTTATTTTCATTACAACACAACAATTTCTTTTCGCTTACAGCTTCCCAGACTCAGCGTTCATAGATCCGGAATCTATGCTAAAAGGAGAAAAAAACTATAACTAAAAAGGTATAATGGAACGGAGACTTTTTACTTTACGAAGCTACAAGACTAGCGAAACGTTCACCTGTTGTTAAGTACGCCTTCTTATAACAAAGTGTTCTACATAGGATGGTGCACAACACGACATTATAGTCGTCCCCTTGACACATAAAATGCAAAATTTTTACCCCAATAAATTCACTAGTTACAACACTCACACACACAGTGGTTGCCCACTACTGGTTGGTGACAGAAAAAGTTACTGCGGTGGTGGTTTCCATCAACAAACACTCCGTCTAAATAGATACATAAATTATAGATAAAATAATAAGTATTATTTATTTGCTTACCAACGTTATCAAATTATTCAATCAAAGTATACTTGATTCGGTATATAAATTCAAAAACCCAAATTACAAACCGGAACATAGTGTTTGCACACTACTATTTAAGATGATCTGCGGCACCATAAACCTTCAAACGATATATACCTTCAAAAGGATATAGCTGTTTTCTTTTATTAATATACACTGTAGTTTCTGTTGTGTGCAAATTAATCAGGTGCTCGTGTATATACACGGTCTTGAACATACTAATAAAATTAAGTTTATGCACACGTCACATCTAAGCGCTGTACTCGTTCGTTATTGTGTCAGACGAGGTGTTATGTTGATATTAATACAGACGGAGATTTAAATCTAGTGTGAAACGAAAATATCTCTTGTCTTCTGATAAATATTTTAGAAAAATAATTTTAAAATTTTTCTTCGTATTAACATAGTGGTTCTTAAATAAATAATTCTTTATGTATTTATATCTATAACTTATAATGATAAAGATGTTTAATGATCAAATGTATGTAGATCGCCATACAAAATATTTTTAATTATTTGTTTATTCAATTATGCGACGAGACGAGCGGGACGTTCGCCTGATAATAAGTGATACTGCATATAACAACTTAGCGCTAGTTGGGATGGTATTCATAACATCACATCGCGCTTGTCACCTGAGACACATATCGATTATCGTTACTCCAGTAGCACTAACTACCCCAGTGACACTAGCAACAGTGCTCTTCAAACCGGAACACAGTATTGTTTACACACTACTGCTTGGCGGCAGAAATAGGCGCTGCGGTGGTACCTACCTAGACGCTTTGAAGCAACAGCGACCTACCACCAATATTAATGTAAAAAATAAATTTTAATTTACTTAATAATACAATTACATCTACATCGTACAACCAGTTACTTCCCATATCATATCTATATGTCAGAAAGTTATTGCAAATATTACACATAAAAGTTAATTCTATTTTTATTACTCAATTTTATAACAAACCCTTTAAAAAAACGAAAAATAAAAATGAGTTATCTTCTTAATTTGATGTATGTGACACTTTTACAGAGAAGTCCCATTTTCATAGAAATTTTTTATATACATAGAGAAATCAAAGAGCTATAAAAATAAAAAAAAACTCTCTAAAATTAAGAAAATTTCAAATATGGATTTCCCGCCAATTAATTTTTGTTATTGTTTTTAAAATTTCACTGACGTTTTCATAATGGTTTTTTAACATTTATCTCTCATTATTTTGATCAACATAAATATACAGCATATTCATTTACTAGTGGTGGATAGATTGCTGGAGATCGTTTTTGCCCTGTAGTTTCGGGCTATTAAGAACAGGATTAAGGTAAGCCGTGCCTGTCGTAGAAGGCGACTACAAGGGTTTTCGGGTTCGTGAGTTTTGGAGTTGGAAGCCCTCATTTTCCACTAAACGAGCACTGAGATGAACGACTCGTACGAGGTGGTCTAGTTCTAGCCGTACCAAAGCGATGATGTCCAAGCTCTCCCTAGAACGTGCTGTAGGCGTAATGCCGGGAGGCATCGGTGTGTTCCGTAGTTTTCGAGACTTCCCGCAACGCACTTAAGATGAACACCGAGGGGGTATTATGGGATAAAAATCTCACATAACCTTGTCTTCTCCCCAGAAACAGAGCATCTTTTTAGAAGACTTCTCCCCTATAACATAAAAATCTTTATTGCCGGAGACCGTCTTATTCTGCCGGTAAACAGCAGTTTGCAAATATCACTGTGTTCCGGTTTGAAGGGCGCTGTAGCTAGTGTAATTACTGGGGTAATCGGAATCAACATCTTATGTCTCAGTGTTGTGTTTTAAACTATTTCAAACGCCACGTTATTACGGGCCAACTGACTGTAAGACTGATGGTAAGTGATACGGCTGCATCACTTACCTCCAGGTGAACGTCCTACTCGTCTAGTCGCTTGATAATTGAATAAGAAAAAAACTTGTAGTCGGTTATGTAAACAGTATTGTTTTACTTTTAAATAAAATATTAGAACGTTGTGTTAAAAATTACTAGAAGTAAAATGGCAGGGTGAGTTGTGAAGATTTTGCTATGTCTAGAGTTTTCACATTAATTGAATATAAAGCAGAGCGATCCGGCGGGCTAGTAGCGTCGAATATTTTCAAAGTACATTTTCTTAGATACTAAGCAGTTCATGTCAGCGTTTTCCTTTCTTAATTAGATCTTAATTACTTGACGACTGCTTTGTTTATTTTGTCCGAGAAAATAGAAACGGCGCGTAGCGAAGCCCTTGTTCTGGTTATTTTACATAAACGGATGACTAACCTACATCAAATTACTTGTCACAGAATATTTAATTTTCTAGTTAAAAGTACACATGCTTTACTTTTGAGCTAATTCTTTTTTATTCTACGAAACGACGAGAGAGTGCGACCTTCACCTGATGGTAAGCGATACCCGTAAAGGACGAGGCGCTAGTTAGAATGATATACACTGCGCACCACAGATATTGTGCACGTCGCCTTGAGACAAAATGTTGAGTCTCGTTACCCTTTTCTAGTTACAGCACCCTTCAAGCCGGAGCACAGTACTGTTTGCACCCTACAGTTTGGCGGCCGAAATAGGTGTTGTGGTGGTCGGTCGATCTCTGGTAACAGAGACTTATTACCAGTATAAATGGATTACAATCGTAATGATTAAAAAATAATATTAATCTATTATTGATATATTACAATTTTTACGTGCAAAAAATAAAAAAAAAAATTTTTAACTTGGTTAGTGCGCTTTATCGCATTAGACCACATCACCACTTAATATAAGGTAGGTTCGTGGTCAAGCACTAACCTTGACGATTTAAAACGAATTTATAAAATTGTTAACAAACTTTTTATAGGATTTTTGGTCTAAAAATCAAGTAGTTAGGACGTTGAATGTTTAGAATATATTTAGAATATTTAAACTACAATAAAGTTAGCAACAACGAAATTCATTTACGAAAATCTAATATGTTCATATAAAAATATGTTCCATGTTCATATAAAAATGATAATAAAATAATTAAATTGTTATAAAATGCATTCTGAAATAATTTGAAAGTTGAAACAGTTAAGTGCTTCTCGTTAAGTGGCGATATGATAGCGCGTATTAAATTTATCGCTAACGCAAAATTTGTAAAACTGACCGTTTGACAACAATTTCTTTTACTTATTATAATGGAAAATATGTTAAAGGGTTTATATGGAGTTTTGTTTTATGTTTTCATGTTTGTCGTTGATTGTAAAATATTCGTAACAACACTATTATACGTAATATAAATAATAAATGATAATAGTTTCACTGGGTAGTAAGTAGGTCTCTGTTGCCGGACATTGTCTGGGTAGGTACCACCGCAACGCCTATATCTGCCGCCAAACAGGAGTGTACAAACATTACTGTGTTTCAGTTTGAAAGGTGCTATAGCTAGTGAAATTACTGGGGTGACGAGACTTAACATTTCATGTCTCAAAGCGGTGAGCGCAATGTTATGCATTGTAGACCATCGTAACTAGCGCCATATTATGAGCAAGCATATCACTAACCATCAGGGGAACGTCTCGCACATCTTGTCCTTTCGACGGATAAAAAAAACGTATAACATATAGTAAAGTTTCTAAATGAATAATTTTGATAACAGGTAAACATCAAAAAACAAATCGATAGTAATTGTGAACAAAAAAATATATATCACAAATTTTGTGCCCTTAAATATTTTTACGTATTAGCACAATATCAACGTATTTTTTATCATATAAATGGAATGATTTCACGGTCCCCTTTAAGATCCATTTCATAACACATTAGAAAATATGAGCTTCAAGTCACGCAATGCATGCATTATAGGGCTGTCCGAATAATGTTTTATTTCTACTAAACATTGTATCGTTTTAGCGAGAAACATTTTGGAAGACTATTATACGTAATAAATTTGTTTAGACTTTGTAAAAAAACGAAATACACCATACATTACCACTACATAAATGTCTTTGTGCGCTATTTACATTACATATTCTATAATTGTTCAAATGTATAATTTTTAATTTGCTGATTTATTATTTATTAAGTTTTAAGTTTATGTAATAAGATCAGTAAGTATTTTTTTATACTACGAACCGACTAGACGTGCGGGACGTTTACCTGATGGTGAGTGATACGTCCAACTATAACAATGTTATGCTAATTAGGATGTTATATGCAACACGGCATCGCTCTCATCGTCTTCAGGCATAAGATGTTAAGTCTCGTTACCTCAGTAATTTCTCTAGCTACAGCGCCCTTCAAACCGGAACACAGTAATGTTCACACACTACTGTTGCCTTCTACCATCAGTATGATTTCTTGAGTAATACACCCGCGTGATATAGAATAAAATAGTCTCGCTCTGGATATGACACGTTTGCCAAAGATTCGTCACATACATATATATAAATAACATCATATATGTTATTTCACATTTTCTTTTTGCAAAACCTTTTAACAGTCATAAAAATATCGAGTAATTACATGTGTTTAAACATAAAAAGGTTGCTTATTTATAGAAAAATTCTTGTTTACATATCAGTAATTAATAAAAGTAAAATAACCTTCACATTTTGTAAGTATAAGATTATATTGTGGTTGACATTGTTACTTAATTCTCCGTGACGACACATTTATGTAAATTTGCTTATTATCTACCATAACATATAAGAGTCTAAACACTGTCCAACTCATAATATTTAAAGAGGCTTTAAAAAGCTTTTCGAGATATGAAAAACATATCATAGACTTAACCGTACAACTTCACATTGGGAACGATTAAACTATAATCTTGTTTGAACCTACAATATTCAAGTTTTAGGAAATAAGCCTATAACTTTACGTGAGAGTGGATATTGTGCAAACTATTGAGCTAAGTAATCTAGACCATAAATCCCGAATTTGATAAGAAAATTTTCTCTTGCTAATAATTCAATGTGGATTATACTAAAACTAACAAGTGTATAGTACTGATAACTATTCTTGAAATAGCTCGACTAGACTTAATTTACAAAAAGTTACAGTAAGTTTCTCTTATTTAGTTGTAAATGATATTTTAGCAATATTAACTTACTCTAAATTCTATTAAAATTATAGAACGTAATAAGTAAAAAGTATTTAAGTTTTTATAAAGGATTTCTAAACCTCAAAACATTCGAAAATCACTACAAGTTGTGATGTACATAACATATATATTATGTATATATATATTACTCTCTTCATTGCCAACCATCTGAAGATACAATACATCAATTATTAGCCAATGAAAGCTCCTCTGGGCTACATCTCCGATGTCATGATATGTCCTAAGAACATCTTTTTTGGACGTATGCCAACTCGCACTTAGCCAGTGCTAAAGTTAAGTCAGTTGTTTATATTTCAGTTATGTTTATAGGAGAATACTAATTACATAAAGAAATATTGTTTTTTAGTTTTCCTAATGAAATGTTTTTAAATATTTTAATCTGTTTTATTGGAGGTTTTGTTATTTCATTGCTAAGTTACTGTTTGTTTCAGCAAGATGTGATCGGTTATAAAAGCAAGATTAATATGTTTGCATCCGTGAACATAGGAAATCCAGTGTTTGTAACATCACTAAAATCCTTAGAACACGCATTTTATTCTCTCGTAAGAAGTTCGTATTGTTCGGCAGTCTCTTTCAACATTTTTCGTTTATCCTATATTATTATATATGTAATAATAAATTGATATAAACAAATATAACTTAGCGTACGTGTGTAATAAAACGTAGCATTAACGTTAGTAATAGTAAAAGCTCTTGTCGAGCATTTTTCACATGCTCACATGAGTTTGTTCTTTCTCTTTCACAATTGTTTTTTTTTGTATTATCCCTTTGGGCTTAATGTTGTACCGTCCAAATTTCGCCATAATGAACCTAACTGAACGATGTTCCCCTTGCGGATACAATAATATCTGTAATTCGATATAAAAGTTAGAAAAAATTATAAGTTTTGGTTCAGCGTTACGAACTGGTTTTAACAATTGCGTTATGATTAATGAAATTCATTAATAATGATAAATTACTTTATAAGAGCCGTAGTAGATAAATGCGTAGTAAAACGATACTACGAGGATTAAAAAAAATATGTTTTTTGCTATTATGGATCGGTATTTATGCTCTGCTTTGAGTTTATACTATAACAATTACTATTAGAAAAACATAAAAGTTAAGGAAAATATTTTTTTTTTCATTCGACGAAGAGACGAAACGAGTTCATTTGATGGTATATGCGAGGCCTATCCATAACAACGTGGCGCTAATTAAGGCGATATATACACCACCACAGTGTGTTCGTCGGCTACAGACATAAGATGTAAATTCTCGTTACTCCAGTAACTTTAGTAAATACAGAGCCTCTCAAAATGGAACACAGTAATCTTTGCACAGTACTATTTGGCGGCAGCAATAGGAGCTATGGTAGTATCTACTTAGAAGGTTTCCGGCATCAAAGGGATACCACCAGCGAAATATGTTATAATTACTTCAAATTAATTTAAATTTTTATTATCTTTTATTGTCTAATTATTGTCTTCGTGGCGCAATAGTGGAACTATAGCAGACACGGAGGACTCTGGTTGCATTTCAGATTGCCCCAGCTAATACCTCTGGCTCATGTAATGTTTAGTTCATATTGAGTACTTTCAAAAAACGTCAATTAGAACCTGACGACGAGAGGGTGCTGAAATTGTGGTCGAGTGCTAGTTCATTGTACACTATTAATATTTTTGGTTTTTAATACATTAATACGCATTCCATGAATATGATCAATATAGACTGATAAATGATTTATCTATGAACAAAATTAAGTTGATAAACGGGGTTCCGCAAAATTAGTAATTTATTACCGTAAGTTACAATGTCATGCTTTGACTTAATTTCAAAACAACGAAATATTTCCACACACGGCGTCCGTTTCGGCGAAACGTGAAGTTTCAGAACAAGGGCATGAATATTCATTAAATGAAAGCTGACGAAGCTGTGTCAGTGTAGCCTCTCACTTGCCTAGCGTGAATAAAATAATGACAACAGGCGCACTTCTTCATTTACTTTGTTCTGTACTTTTATATGTGAATTTAACAGAAATTCACCCGGTTCGTTGGACTAGCCATTATTGTTGTTCATGTTTTCAAATTCTTTATTCATGTCGTATGGGGGACGGGTTCAAATGTGATTACCGATTTCCTATCGTCGGCAACTCGTTTACTATACTCGCGAGTACAGCAACTTCCTCCTTTATGTTCAGCAGTGTAATTCACGTATGTATATTCGTTACTTCCTGTTGAACTTTACTAATCTGTTTATGTAAGCTTTCAAATCAAGAAGAGTAGGAGATTATTATCTTATGAACATTGAATAACGTTGAGTTTATATGCAAAAGTTGTATGACATTCAAGTATTACGCTTCCAGTAATATTTTTGCATCTTTCCAGATTCATTATCATAATAATATATTACAAGGTTGCAATATTTATTTATATGTATATAGGAGTTAATAGAGATGCTTTGATGTTTAAAAAGGTATGATTGAGGTACAGTTTTTCAAAGTTCAACGTACTATTTATTATTACTGTTATATTTCTTAGCATATCACATTTATCTGTTTTGGTAATTGTACAATACTAATAGGATACGATCACATTTTGTGTAACAACAAATATTAATATTGACAAATTCACTTACGACTATTTTAATTTTATAGTAAGAATTTCGTAATTTCGTTAGCGCATGTAATGATGTCACAAGAGCTTTGCAGGAAAGCTCGAGAATCTAGACGAAAATACCTTTGTTACTTATGAAAAGCCGATTCAGAGACTTCGTCTCGCGTCAAGTGGAGAATGTGCTCTACGTAATTAATATTTCAATGTACCTTTAGTGGAGGCAATGCATGAAATAAAATTTTATTATATGCATAAACGTTATGAAGTAATTTACACTAGTAATAATTTGTTGATACCGATGTAAGTCTCTGTTGTAGGACATCGTCCATGTAAGTATCACCGGAGCTCGTATTTCTGCCGCCAGACAGTGATGGTGAATTTATATCATATATCTTAAGGCGATGCTGTGTGTGAAGTGCTGTACATATCATTCTAATTAGCGGTACGCTGTTATAGGCTGGCGTATCACTTAACATCATGTTTCGGTTGTCTCGTCGCTTCCGTGAATAAATATATGTATATCCGTTTATTTTGCAGATGTGTAAATATTACAGTAACATTTGAGTAAAGACATTGTTGAAAAATAAATGTCGCACTTCTTGGTCATTATACAAAATTGAATTTTTTTAAATGGATCTGTATATATAGTGCCGCTCCGAATGTTTCAATAATAAAATGATATGTTATCATCGTTGTTCTCTTAACGGTGAGCAACAAATGCACCTGCCATCTGCTTTTATATAACGTTATACGATACCTATTCAAACGCTACGCAGAATTGAGGAAACAATTTTACCGCACGTCACTTGCAATGCTTTACATTTAAATCGAAATACACTTTGCATATAGTGGAGTAAATATCGAGAAACTTTGAAGTTTACTTTCAAAAGTTGTAGTTGATGTCATGTGGCGAGTTAGCCGCAATGCAGCTTACATTCCATAACTCTGAAGTTATGTTACAGGATTTGCAAAGAAACAACACGTGACACCGTTGCAATTTATATTTTCATGACAAAAATATGATACAGAAAATGTAGGTTATGGCGTTAAAACTGCATATCTAATGGCAACACATAACAAATACATCTGTATACAGTTGAAATCATATAGTAGTATTTATTTAAGACAAGCGGATAAAAGATAGAAGGCGAGGGATCGACGGGAGTGAAAAAATACAGAGGAGGCCTATGTCTGAAGATGGATCTTGTAAGGCTGAAATATATAGATAGATTTATTTATAGCATAAAATGTTTTTTATTTAAGTAAGTGTGACGAGCGGGACGTTCACCCGATGTTAAGTATCGTCCGTAAGTCCATATCAACTTGGAACTATATGTAGTTAGGATGGTATACATAGCATTGAGCTCGTCGCTTTGAGACATAAGATGGTGAGTCTCCTTGCCTCAGTAATTACATTAGCTACTGCGCGATTTAAACCAGAACCATGGTAATATTTGCACACTACTGTTTCGCGGCAGAAATAGGCACTGCACTTACCTACCTAGAGGGTTTTCGACAACAGATACCTACTACCAATAAATATTATTAATATATAATAATAATGTAAATTAACACTACTGAATCAATTTATTTGTAAAAATGATTATTGTTGTAATTTAAGTAAAAACTAAAAAAAAAACTGAAGTAATTGGTGTTCGAAGAAAATTCTTTGATTATCCAAGTGTCTCGCTAAGAAAGTAAAGACGATTAGTCTGTTATTTTATTAAGATCGTGTAGTGCGAAAATATTCATAAATAAATAATTCCAGCTCGACCTAAAAAGATATGTACCGTAAAACCTTGTAAATCTTGCAAGATTAAGATTTATCGAAAGTAGAAAAAAGATTTATAATTCTATCAGTACAGGGGCTTGTTTTTTAGGAATTTTATGTTCTATTTTAAATAAAAAATATTATGGTTTCCCATAAATAAAACTGAAAATCTGCTTATGTGTATGAAAATAAGTATTATTACTTATACGCTGTTAAAGCTCATAGTTAGATATGTAATTTTAAAGAGCAGTTAAAAAAGACTGTTTATGGTTTTTGTATGAGGTGCGGGCTGATGGTAACGATGTGATGTTCCATTTAATAGTTCGTTGATAGCCTTTCGATATGTATTTTAAAGGAAAGGGAAGGTGCATTAGATATGTAATAATTGAAAAGTGGAACGAAATCTCGTTGCTCGGTGTAATGTGTATATCGCGTGACTTAACATACGAGTACGGCGCGGTTGAAAGTTTACTACAGTACGAACTTCGGCAACAAACTTGTTTGTAAGTGGAGAATTTGATATCTGAACTGAATTTGCGACTTGTTTTTTTTTAATAATATTTTATTACTACGTTATATGCGTCCTGGCGTAGCACGAAATAAGTTTCTTTTTTCATAGCCTAAGTAGACAGACAATCAAGCGGTTTAAAAGACAATTGACCGCTATTGCATATATACAACATTTTTGTTATTTTCAAATTATCTTATAAACATGGTGTTCAGTGGCAAGTGGCCGTCTATAGTGAGTCTTATGAAGAAGTTTAAAGTCGCAGAGAGGGTAATGGAAAGAGATATGATCAGAGTTTCGCTCTGTGATTATATCTAAAATGAGGGGAGCTGTTAGATAACTAAGGTCACCGACATAGTTTAAAAAATTGCTAATCTTAAGTAACACTAGGCAGGTTACATTGCTCGAAGAACTCACGGCCGATCAGGCAGCAAGATCTTCAAATGGCAGCCGCGTACCGGTAAATCAGTCCCGGCAGGCAGCACACTAGATAGACCGAAGATCGCGGAAAACCGTACGGAACTGGGCAGCGCCGGACAGAGCGGCGTGGAGATCTTTGTAGGTGATCTATGTTCAGTAATGAACCTCAACAGGCTGATAAAGTTCTATGACAATGAGACCGTAGATAAGCGTGCCCGTCCAGAACATTCGGGCTTTCATATGTTGACAGCCTGAACACCATAATGGTGTTATAGTGTCAGATGTGCAAAATGAGGATAATTGCTTTATTACAACTACGATATATGTCTCCGGAAACAAACTAGGGATTGTTATGTGACAAAGGTTAGCAATTGCTCCATGAAAGCTGTTAGAGCTGCAGCTGCGATACTGACTTCTATATACTGGACACTAATACTTCATATATGGAATACCTAAATTAATAGTTTATGATAACGAGTGAGATTATTACGTAGATTTCTCTTATAATATCCTATAAATTATATTAAAATTTCTATTAATAAACATTATACAGTTTTAAGGAAAAAATAATGCAATGAGACAAAAATAAATAGTTTCGTATCGTTTAGAAATATCACTTTTATTAATCTCAGAAGTTTTAACAAATAAAAAGAAGATCGTTTCTTATATGAGAATTATTTTACTACGAAATTTACTACACAGAATGTTTGTATGTATATGTACACTGTACTGTGAATTTCTGTTAAAACTTAAAATTTTTCTCCTCATCTACCACAATTTCTCCTCTTTTCTTAGTTTGACTGGTAAAGAATGCCCATAGGCATTAAGTTTCCTTGTTTTCCGTGTCCAATAGTTTTTAAATAAATGAATATGATAACAAATATTTTATGATTGATTTGAAACGTATTATTATAATACATTTAATTTTTTATCTATTATAAATTTCTTCGTTTTAGGTTTTTTTGGGGCAAAGTACATTCCATTACAAGGTAAGAAGGTGAAATAAAATACCAAAGTCTATTTTAAAAACAATAATCAACTGATAATCAAAATAATTTCGTTCTGTAATGCAAACATTGCGTGACCGGGGCTAACCGTCTCCGATGCTTAATGGAACAACATCATCACATTACATGCGAAAGATCTTTTTTTTGTCTCACAAAATATTTTATTCTAACAAAATTATTATACTTTATGAAACATACTCAGAATTTGGTATTAATGAAAATAATAAAAAATTGCAAATCTTTCATGTATGTATTTAATTATATTGAAAATGTAAGGTACCCGCCTTAAACAGCGCAAGATTATTTTAACCGTACATTACGAAGTCCTATGTCCCGTAGTGGACGTCTATGGATTGAGATGACGATATTTAACTAAACCACAATGAAATTGGAACGAACATTTTCCTTATGGTAAAATTGTTTTCTTCAGAAATCAGATCTACATAATTATCAGAATTCTCATCACGTCTCACCAACTCGTGTAGTGAACAAACTGAAGTAAGAAAATCTCACCCCTATTTGTCGATAAATTGTTTCGCTTGTTAATTATGTTTCTACACTCGCTAATACGTGATGTGATTTTAAATTTGCTATGTATTTGTTTATTTATCAAACGTCGTTGACGTAATTAAAGATCTAAGGTCAGATTAATATTATATATAATAACTTCGACAACTCTCGTATTTTATAACGTGCAATGAGAATTTAACTGAAAAATACGAACAAGAGTTTGTACCGATTAAAAATTTAATACACGCTCATACACAAGTTAGCGTATTGCAATACCTGTATTACATATGTATGTTATATAAATACCCTGTATACAGTTAATAACGTCCGAATAACCTGTTATTCAGACGTTATTAACTGATGGAAATGTAATACTATTTATATATTTTCTAAGTGAACTTTAAGTATATTTTATTCTATAAAATTTTTTTAACAATTCTCTAGTTTTTTATTAAATCACACGATTGTGAATTAGGATGAAAAACTTTTTCGACCTCTCTTGTCGAGCTCAATATAATATAATGTAAATATATATGTACGAGTATGACTATATATACATATGTATACATCTACATATACATGTGTATATATACATGCAATTACATATGTAAATGTGTATACATTTGTATATGTCTACTATAAATAACGTTATAATTGAAATAGAAAAATCTGAACAAAACAGATTCTGCAGTAGCTTTTATTTCTACAGCCAAACAGTAACTGAAAACATTTCCGTATTCAAGTTTGAAGGGAGTTGTAGCTGGTGAAACTACTGGGGTAATGAGACTCAACGTCTTATGTCTCAGTACGACGATCACAATGTGGTGCTATGTGTATCATCTTAAATAATGCCACTTTATCGGGCATGCGTATCACACACTTACCATTAGGTAAATATAGGTTGGAGATGAGTTCATGGAAGGAGCTAAAAAGTTTTGTTTTATTTTCAGTGATAGAGGACTTGATATTATTTTGGTATTACGTGTTCAATACACTTCTTCTTTTGAATTCTTCAAGAATTGTAGAAATTTTGTGGTGGGGTGCAAGGTCTTTGAATCACAACGCACGCAGCTATATCAACACTATATTGATAATGATAGAGCAATTTAAAGTACAGACCAAGTTACTAAGTACAATAGTATTATGCAGAGACCCAATTGATGGATACAGTTGTATACTTCGTGATAGGCGTACCTGTCAGAATTCTTGGTATTATGAAGATCCAGAGAGATCCCTTTGATAGATACAGTCGTATATTCTTGGAGTGAGGCGTACTTGTCATAACATATATAAATCACAAGTATTCGAAAATAACAGACAACAGTTGTTCTTGCGATGTCATTATATCTGTTAAAAAATATCATTTATAATTCAGCATACATAGGTTATTCAACCACGATCAACATTCAACATTTTCAGTATTCGATAACAGCCGGTCATTAACATAGCAGAAAATTTAAATAACAGAACAGCCAATAAAAAATGAAACAACTATTCTTGTCTTTGTCTTTTGTATAATGTTGTCATAAGTTAAAACGAAATGCACCTAATATTTATTTCAAATAAACCAAAATTATAGTAATTCGTTTCATAAGAATAAATCCTCTTTGAAAAGCGAATTCTTAATTAGATCGTATTATCTGTTATTTGGTTGATTAATCTATCTCGCTCACACCTATTTGATACACTGTTGTTAAAACGAGAAGCACTTACTATTATAACCCGAAAAATATAAATTGTAAACTTACAAGAAGATATAATTATCTTCGAATCGTCACTCCTTAATTAGTTAGTGTTAACTGTTATTTCGTTGATTAATTTATCTTGCTTACACCCCATTGTATATACCGTTGCTAAAACGAGATGCAGTATTATAACCCGAAAAAATCAAAGTGTAAAAAAATAACACTTGTTATTGAATAACAGAAATTAGTACCTGTTTGATGTTCCCCTCCAACGGGTTCTCGCCTTGTCGTGGCGGAGGGGCTTAGTAACCGTGGCGCCCAACACGGTGAAGCCAAGTGGAACCCATCCGGCCGGCCCGCGGCGAAGGGCTGGCCGAAGCGGCCGCTCCCAGTTCGAGCACCGGTTGGGATAACTGGAGCTCACCAGAGCGGCCGGGGGCCGCAGGGGCGGCTGTGTGCTGCCGAGGTGGGGTCGCGGAGGGAGTACCCTCTGCGGCCAACCGGTGTCGCATCCAACTTGCCACCTCGGCTGCCGATTCGGCGATTTACACCGACGGCAGCCGCATCGACGACAAGGTGGGTGCGGCGTTCAGCGTCATGCGGGACGCCGCAGAGGTTGCTCGCAAAAAACTCAAGTTGGGCAACTTCTGCACTGTGTACCAGGCAGAGCTGCTGGCCATTGCAGAGGCGACGGGGTACGCGGCCAGCGGGTCGGCGCAGAAATGCGCCGTACTCAGTGACTCGAGGTCCGCCCTTGAGACAGTCGCAAGATCAGACACCCTCCACCCCCTGGCGCTACGTATAAAAGAGAATGTTTTGAAAGCGCGTGAGAAAGGGATGGAAATAAGATTTTTCTGGGTGAAAGCGCACGTGGGGACGGAGGGGAACGAAAGGGCGGACCAACTGGCCAGGGAAGCGGCCCTCAAGGATAAAAGGAGACCGGTGTACGAGGATTGCCCCGTCTCATTCGTCAAGCGCCAGCTAAGGCTGAAGACGCTCGACGAATGGAACAGGAGGTATGTGGAAGGTATATCCGCTTCAACGACGAGGATGTTCTTCCCAAACGTCGTGTCGGCCTACCGGACCCTTCGCCAACTGGAGCTCGATACGGTCTTGGTCCAAATGTTCACTGGGCACGGGGGATTCTCCGAGTACCTTCACAAGTTCAAGCTCAAGGAGAGTCCCGCGTGCCTTTGTGACCCGGCGGTGGACCAGACCGTAGCACATGTGATCACGTCCTGTCCTATGTATGGAAGAGACAGAGACGAATGTGAGCAAAAAATAGGTATGCGGATAAGGAGTGGAGTCATCGCCTCTCTGATGAGTGACGACGGAAGTCGCGAAGCGTTTCTGGGCTTCTGCAGGAAGGTTGTGGGGAATGTAGTAAAGAGGAATAGAGTGTAAATAGATAGTAAGATAGATGAAGTAAAAAATTGTAAAGTAGAAAATAAGTAAGTAGAATAGAGATAAGGAAAATGTAAGAAAAGAGAAGGCGAGAAGGCAAGCTACAGGGGATGCTTTCTTCCAGGGTCCCCCCCCACATACTTTCCCCCCCGGAGCGCCGAGCAGCAGTCTCCGAGTCCGAGAGGAAGTATGACAGAAGGAAATGGGATGGAGTAAAATAGAGTAGAAAGGATGAAAGATAAGTAGGGAGAGAGAGTAGGAGGAGTGAGAGAGGAGAATGTTGAGAAAAAGAATAAATGATGGTAAATGATTGATTAGGATGAATAAAGACCCTGACCCAAAACACGCAGGGGAAATGCTTTAAAAAAAAAAAAAAAAAAAAAAAACCGGTGTCGCACCGGCGATGCGGCGGCGGTGGCGCCGCGGGGGAACAGGAGTTTCGGTATTGCGATGCGCCGTTCTCCCTATCCTCCGCGGCCGTTAACAGGTAGCGGCGGGCCTAACATCTCTCCGCCGCGGGGAGCCGGGAGAGGTTTTCTCCCGTGGCTCTCATGGCCTCTGGGCGACAGGTTCGGGGGAACCGGTTTCCCGCACACGCATGAGGTCGAGGAGGGGGCGCGCTGCATGTTCCGGCGCGCCCTGGGAGGGTTCATCTCTCCCCCCAAGGTGGGGCCGCGCAAGCGGCCAGCGCCGGCAGAGTCGCGGTTGTGTGCGTACCCGCGTTCCCGTGACCCTGTCATCATGGCGATGAGGAGGAACATCGTGGGGGTTTTAGTCGGTGCAAGTCCGACATAACTCGTCCTTGCCCCCGCGAGGACGAGTATGCGTAGGCATTTCCCCCACGTTAAACAAAAAAAAAAAAAAAAAAACCTGTTTGATGTTGCGTTACAGTAATAACAGATATTATGTTTGTTCTTTTAATAATCCACGTCTAGCTAGAATATTCCGTAACGACTTAGTGACCCAAGTCTTGGCATTACAGACATCCAGTTGACGGATATATTGTTGAGCGAATGCAATATACCTAATCATGTACGATCCTTATACGAATTTGCGCTATGATAAACGACAGCGTATTCTATTGTACATGGTGCCGCCATCTGTTGAGATTGTTTGAAAATTTCTTGATACAAATAAAATTTTTGTTCAACTTTTTAATTGTATTATATTTATTGTCATAAATGAAGTTTCTAGAATTTGCAGATTATTTTTCTAAGCGCATACCCTTTTCATCTCTTTAGAAATTTAATTATTAATCACTTCGACACAATCCATTCTTAATTTTTTCTCTGTATAATGGGTCTTATCAGATCAGGAAAATATGTTTGTAGCTCTATTGAAAGCATAATTTTCTAAAGATGAAGTTTTAATGAATATCTATTGAAACTCAAATTAAGGATCGTATTATTTTTAAAGGTCTATAGTCGTTCGATTCGATCATCTGATAATACACAAAAGTACCATTGGATACGTAAATTAAATTGTGTTTTCATTTATTACAAAAGCATATATTTATTAACATATTTAATGATAATAATGTTTTACAAAATTAAAAAAAAGTCTTCAGCGACTATTAATTCGTCTTTTTTTAAGTGTTTTAAAAGTTTTGTTTAAACATATCTTAGAAACATACCTTAAAAAAAAAAAAAAAAAAAGTCCCCAAAGATTCCCAAAAAGAGGGTTGATGTCAGGCAGGCGGCCGGTCGTAAAAAAGTTTAGCCAAAACTATTTACAACATGTTCGGTAATGAAGAACATGTTGTGCCGACCCTACATAAAGTGGGACCAGGGCAGGAGAAAGAAGAAGAAGTTTAAACATATCTTAATAGAACAAATATTGTGATAAAATAGAAACTGTCACGACAAAGGTTATTGAGGACAGTGTAATTTTATAGTGTGGTCAATATCTCAAGTGCTTCTGAGCACTTAAGGATCACTAAATATAGCTATACGAAACAAAGCAAAAGAATAATCAGTAAATTTCGAGAAAGCTTTGATCTTTGTAAAAAAGTTTGAAGCTTGGCTGCCGCCTTTTACTCTCCGACATCGGAGAGATTATCCACTTTGTTTGGTACCTTTTACATAATTAATGAGACGTTTTCAGTGGAAAATTGTTAACGCTACACACGAAACGCCAATTTTCAGGTTGTTTTGTAAGGATGATGAAATGCTTTTTTAAAATGTCATTAATTATGTATTTTAACTGTTTTAAACTAAAATTAAAAAGTAAAAAGGGGTAAACATTGTCTAACGTTTATTTTACAGAGTTCTATGTGTATAATAGAAACATTATTATCTGTTTAAACTATGTTTTCATTAAAATCATTTCATTTCATTAAAAGTTTTCACACTTTTCTCATATTTGCATGAAAAGTAAAGTATGGTTTTAAATTCGAATAGTTCAAATATAATATAAGTAATAGTATAGTAAACAAGAAACAAAGGTATGTATTCTCCGAATTGATGTGGCGAGAAAATCGCAAAAATATTAAAGCGAGAATATCTTTTAAACTGTGTCATTGTCGTTCAACTTTAATTATTTTAATCATAGTAATGCAGTTTATATTTAATCACATTATATAAAAACGAACAGAGATGTTACTTTTTCAGAAGGAAATATCTGATTACATCGCTAATAAACATTCCGCAATATTTTGATAGATTTACTTAAACTTTTAGAAAATCAATATTACCGTTTTATAACTACTTACTTTATTTTCTTATTTTTCCATACTCCAATAGAGGTAAATTTATATATGTAAATTCTATCTAAAAGATTAATTGGTAAATAAAAAACAATTAAAAAGCTCGTCTTTACAATATTACAATAAAATAACGTCAATTTCACCTAAAGGATCTAAACAGATCCAAAAAATTTTCTGTTTTATTCAAAATTGATTATAGATATTGCGTCTGAATTTTAAAATAACATCAACACAATGTAAAAATTAATCAGTAAAACTTGAGGAAGCTTTGATCTAAGCAAAAACTTAAAGTTGGGTTGGCTTCTTTAATTTCCAGACGCCGACCAGATTATCCACTTTCGTTTGCCGGCTTTCGCATAATTAATGAGATATTTTGTTATTTTTAAAGATAACAAGAGGTCATAACGAAGGCATTATAATATTGACCCTTCATCATAGATTTTATATTAAACCGTTGTAATATTTACAGTTAAGTTTTGCATCTTTGATAATTACAACCGGTGTCTTAAAATGTAAATATTATGATCTTTTTATTTTTATATAACATACTTGAAAGTTTATATTAAATCTGATAATAGTTGAATTTACATTATAAGGCTCTTTAGCCTGTCATCCTCTCTTTTATCTTTATAAAAGAGAAGAACTATATAGTATGTTATTTTATGTTATGAAATTCGCTGATATTTGAACTATGTTGCGAGTTTGTATGAAATGTCTAAAGCATTTTTGATTTTTCGATATTTTTTATTTGATTTAAAGAATACGAAAACAAATGACAAAGAATTTTTTAATCAACATTTAAGAATAATTAATTTTAAGCTACATTATGTATTAAGAATTAGTAATTCATTACATTTTGGTTAAAATGAACTTCCCCGTTACTCTTCCTTTAAAATATAGCTCGAAATTATTCACGCTTGTTAACACATATAAACATTGACATTTGCTGGACTAAAGGGGAGATGGAAAGACATTAATAAATATGTAAGTCTACACTCAATTTAAGAAGAGGCTTTGTTATTTTGGTATTAAACGAAAATAAATTACGGTATTTTAAATGTTGAAGGGGTATGAAAGACTTTATTTTCTTAGGATTATAAGAGTGATTTGCGCTTGGTACTATGTTAATATAACAAATAAACAACGAATTAACTCTAGCGAAATGTTTACATTCATATAGGTATCTTTATTAATGAAACAGAACAGGTTTTTTTTAGGTTGTAGTAGTAGTAATTTGTAGGGTTACCTTGTAATAACTATCCTGTAAAAGTTGATTTGATACGACAATTAAAATATGTTATAATAACTCACTTTAGGATCATTGAACACACAAATATTTATATATTAAAAAATATACAAAGTTAAATAGTCCCTACCAATAAATAAGTTGTATGAACATTTTTAAAAAATTCTTGTTTTAAAGCTTAATGTATATTATCAATAAAAAGAATCTCTCACATATCACCGTGTGTAACATTTATGTACGTTCATTGTATGTTCGAGAGCTAAAACGAAAACAAACTGTAGTTTATAAAGCACACTATAAAATCAGGATCTGATTATTAAAATAATTTCATCATCATACGTTTACAATATTTCAATTCAAATGACACAAATAATATTGAAATTGTTGTTTGAAAGATTTCCATTAACAAATCGCATGTAAGTAAATTTTAATCGAACTATTTAACTAGTTTTGCCTTCCAGAAAATTTGTTTATCGCTGTGATTGAATATATTGCAGTTGCAATACGATGGGCATTATAAAATTAATCAATGTGTTTGTTTATAATTATGTAGTAAACAAAGTGCATGTTACTCTGTTTTAAATAAAACCTTAGATATTAATCTACTTCTTACTTTATCAGTTATGGGTATTTTTTCACGAAGAAATTTAACAAACATTTAATAGAAAATATAAACGGTGTTTTAGCAGTTACTGTTATAAAATCAATGTTTCCTTTTTCCTCCACAAATAGGGTAGTTTTTTTTAGGTGATCTACACGAGGTCCACTGTTTCTAATATTAAAATCCAATCTTTTTGTAAAAAGTTACGTATTGTTTGTTATACATATAAAGTAATAATTTAATGGTCGGCAAGGAAATTGTAATTTTTCAGGTGTTGCGGTTTTCCCAGGCAGTTACTTATCATTGCGTAAGACTCTTATTCGTTTGTACGAGTATATAAAAAAAGATACCAATGGAGTTGAACGTCTCATTCATAACGAAAGTAAAAGTTTTGTTGTTAATGAATAATCTGTTTTATTGTTGATATAATATACCTGAACAAAAATGTAGAATTAAATATTTTAACTACACTAACAAACAAAAATTCTGTTTTTATTTCGTAAAGCATAGAAATTTTGATATAAATTGATTGATTGTAAAATATTGCCCGATTCCTTTTTCTTTAGGATTTTATTGTAGTACGTGGTGAATGAGAAAAATATCATAAAAAGGAATAAAATACTTAATAACTTTTATTTTACTTAACTATGACATTAAAAATAAAACCAGACGGGATTTTATTACTTGTTACACTTTGAATATGATTGAACTATACCAATTTAAAATACTGCCACAAATGTTTTGTGAATGGAATGTTTCAAGTTTTAGGTGTACTTATATTACTAGTGTATTGCTATTCGAAACATTTTAAAGATACTAAGCGTAACTTTAACATCGGCATTTAGAATTCCTTCTCCTCAAAAACCCTACAAATTATGTACATAATTATGATAATAATGTATCTTCCGCTTTTACTCAAACTTATGCTAAACTTATTACAAATGTCGAGGTAGTTTGAAATCTGTAAGACCCGTGTGTATTATCATTAACCGAGTTAACCCTGCTTTGAAAGCCGAAGAACTACATTTTCCCAGATGACGTCTTTGCTCTAAAATGATAATAAATCAGCTAAAAGTAAAATCTTTATATTATGATTAAAACTAGTAGGTAATTATTCTATATTTAAAGTAGATAACTATTTTTAAATGTATTGTAGCGCACTTGTACTTATAGTATTCTAAACTATCAACGAGTCTATAACGATACATCTTTACGTGTATATACTTTAATAATATTTTTTTCTCAGAGAATTTTAGCATAACCGAAAATATAATATGATAATATATTTATGCTTAACGAACAATACTGTAATTATTTATTATTTTAATGTCCTTCATTACTATTATATTATTATACTTTTACTGCTAAATTAGTTTACGACAAAAGTTATTATAATTACATTAAATGTTTTTACACCTAAGATGTTAGTTAGTAGCTCGCTTGGCTAATGGTTAGATCGTGCAGCCTTCATTCTGAAGGTCACGGGTTCGAATCTTGATATATAACGATGACTAATATTTAAGTTATATACATTTGTAAATTTTAGTAATACAAACGGTGAAAGAAATCATCGTGAGGAAACCTGCACATAAAATTAGGATCTATTCTAAGATGTGTGTGAAGTCACCAATACGCATTGGGCCCGCGTAGTGACTATGGCTCATCGCCCTCATATTGAGGGTAGATCTGAGCCCCAACAGTGGGGACGTAAATTGGCTGTTAAAAAAATACCTGAGTCATTAGAGTAATGCAAGAGTATTCACTTGTGGTAGGTATCTGAGCTCTGTTGCTGGAGACCCTCTAAATAGGAACCACCGAAGCGCTTATTTCTGCCGTCAAACAGTAGTGTGCAAATATTACTGTGTTCCGGTTTAGAAGCGTTGTAGCTAGTGTAATTACTGGAAGTAACGAGACTCAAAATCTTATGTCTCAGGCGAGGAGCGCAAAGTATTGCGCAATGCACTATATACTATCCTAAGTGACACGTTGTTATGGGAAGGCTTATCATTTACCATCAGGTGAACTTCCCGTTGGACTCGTCGCTTATTTGAATAAAAAAAATGAAAAGAAGTAAAACATGTAGCATAAAATTGTGTTTTGGATAAAAATATTTTATTTCGAGAATAATATATTTTAGTATCGCATTGATGTTGTAAAAACAGAAAACGAAAACATCCTAAGCATACATTCAATAGAGAAATAAGGGAAAACAAAGTAAAGATGCGTGTGACCTATTTAATATAAGAAATAATATGGTTCCTGTATACGTTATTATTGATTTTTAATTAATTAGTTTTCATTTTATATATTAAATACACTTTAAATTAACTGTAAATAGACCATATGTAATGTAAGCAAATATATTGATGATTTTAAATCACGTTAGATTTGTGTGATTTTCGAAGATGGCGCTCCGTGTATTTATATCGGGTTTTTACTAAGTATCAGTTTATTGCAAATGTTCTTTTCTTGAAAAGATTGATAAACAACCATTTTAATATTCCCATTGCTGGGGACCCGAAGTTTTCTCTTACACCAGAGGGTCAAGACCATTTATTTATCTACAACGCTGACGAAGTGCAGGTTAGGGCATGTCACATATCCAAAGAAGCTGTTTTTCTTGGAACATGCTGCTCTTTCACTGGGACGTCGGTTTCTTCAAGCTCCGTCAAGCTGAGGGTGGATCATCATAGCCTCGTCAAGATGTCTGATTTTGGTTATTTAATGTGCAAGTTTAACCGATAATTGTTAAAAACCTTTTTATGGTGGAGGCCGCATATCGACATATAATGTGTTTAAATTTTAAATCTCAAAGAGCATGCAATACGTACATACATACCTGGGCCGGCCCTATACTTCAGGCCGCCCGGGTTGGTTTCTCTTCGCTTCACCGTGGGGGACCACGCCACGACAAGGCGGGAACCTGTTGGGGGATGACCAAAGATCGTTAGGTAGAGCTATATCCGTTAGTGATTAAAAAAGGCTAGTGGTACTAACTAAAAATAAAGTTTTTTAAAGGAACTTTTTGAGTTATAATTTCTTTTGAATTATATTCAGACAGTAGAAATAATGTTTCGCTCAACAACGAATATACCCATTATAAAAATGTTACTATTTCTACATAAAATTAATATATGAGCACATTTTGTACATGAAATTTAGCGAATAAACTAATAATACTATTATTTACGCACTATTAAAATAGTTATAGATGTGTAATTTGTTTACAAATACTACATACAACTTTTATATCTCCATTATTGGTTTTCGTATTGGATTAGAAACAATTACGGCCAATATCATCAACTGCCGTGTTGACATTAAACTTGTTAAATTTATGAATGTTATCATTAACAAAACATTAAGTATATAAAAATGCATAATATCTAAAATATAATTGTTACATAATAATTGTACTGTACCTGTGCACATGCTGTACCTTACCCCTTAAACATACAATCATACATACATGCATACCATACAAACACCCAAAAATGCATGCACAAGCATACATATATAAATTCAGTGGTGCTAAGGATTTTTTTTCATTTTATTTTATATTCGTACGTACGGCTGGAAGTGGACGTCGTTATTTAATTAACTGCTGCAGTTAACAACATATACATCTGCTTTGTTCTATATATGTTTGTTTTTATTTAAATAAATAAATAAAAAATTATGAACAGATGTTAAAAGTATTATGTCATTTTGTTTTCGAGAAGAGAATGGTAAGTGTTACGCCCGCCCATAATAATGTGAAATTATACTGTGATATTACATGTATTATATCTTAACTAGTTTTACACTGGACCTTATTGCAATTTTCTTTAAACATCCATTTTCCAATTTCCAGATAATCGCGATCTTGCGCAATTGAACATTCGATTACCCGAACACAAAGACTAGCTAAACGATTGAATTCGTAGGGTTTAATTGCGTTTGAACTAAAAGCGTATGATTTGAAAATTAAAAGTTAAATGTTTTTACAGAACATGAATACTTATACAAGATGTTCGTGAGTAATTATATTCTTTAAGTAAAATTTTTATAGTAATAAAATTATGTGGTTACAATAAAACTGATCAACGGGCTACTGATGACAGATATCTGTTGTAGAAACACCCTCTAAGCAGGTATCTACCGCTTATTTCTGTCATCGAACAGTAGTGTGCAAACATTACTGTGTTCCAGTTTAAAGGGCGTTGTAGCTATTGAATTTACTGGGGTAACAAGAGTCAACATCTTATGTCCCAGGCGACGAGCACAATTTGGTGCTGTGTACTATCTATATATTCCTAACTGGCGCTACATTGCTGGAGGCGGGAGTATCACTCGCCATAAAGCGAACGTCTCGCTCGTCTCGTCACTTCGTGGTATATTAAAAAAAAATACAAAAATAACCATTCTGTTAGTATTTTTATGTGTATAGGGAAAATATAGCATTTCATTTTACTAATAACTATATTATATATTTTTTTTCGTTTATATGGGAAAAATGCCTCTTTATACGAGCGAGTACAACAGCAGGATAGTGCGATACTATCTCAGGAAAGGTTGTCATTATTTCTTAGCCTATTGATATCTCTGAATATAGGCATGTTCAATTATTGGGGTAATTTTTACTCGCGTGTTATTAAGGGTGATGATATTATATGAAAAGCTGCTTTTTTACGGTAGTTGTTCTCTCTTATTTACTTCTTAACATTCATTTACTAGTTGCTTTATTGCGTTCACTGGTGGTAGGTCTCTGTTGCAAGAGATCGTCTATTTCTGCCACGACACAGTAGTGTACAAAGTACGAGACTCTACGTCTTACGTGGAGTGGTAACGGATATTCTATTTGCTTCCTACAGGAGCAATAAAAACTCATTTTAGCGTAACTGTTACTTAGCTTATTTAAAACATCTAAAGTTTAACATACGTCATACTTGACGACAGTAATGCTTTAAATAAATTCACGTTACAATAGTTGTTATTGTAATTTATTGGCGTTTAACTTATCGTTATAGTAATATAAAAAATAAAGTGATATTAGATTTATTATTAAAATTTATAAAATAAGTTTTTGGTTAAGAAATTTATCGTTTTCTAAATATATCACTCGTATTACTTACTACATTTATGCCCGACAACAGCTGTGACACCACACAACCGTCTGCAGGTGCCAATTCGATACTCGTTTGTCATCGTTTATTGTGTTCAGGCTCTTCTTGGCTTATTTGTTCTATAAATAGAGGTTATAGCAAATTATTTCTGTCACGTAGTAAGTTCTTTACTAACACATCATTAAACCATTTTTTTTGTTTAATGAAGGTCGATGTATTTACATGGTTACCTACTGGGACAAAAAAAGAATGGTATGATAGGATGATTTTGATCCAAAGTTCAATTCACAAACATTTCGAAAATCATCGCATAACCCTAAAATAATAAACAGTGTTTTATATATCCATACTAACAAATTGCGACTAGGGAATCTATCTTTTCCAAACATAATTATAACTTTAGTTTTCAAAGTTGTGAGGAACTCTTCTGTTTTTTAGCAAAGAAAATAATAAAAAGAGAAACTTGTAATAAGTTGAAAGCTTTGTTTATTAAGATAAATCTCTTGTTGTTCACTTGGCTTCAAGCTTTTATATTTATTAAGTAACATTAAAAAGAAATCGATATTTGTTAGGTTAAAAATAAAATAAAACTTTATTTCACCTCTGTTACTGAATATATCAATCACAGGCGGGACACAATATGTTGGTAAAGGTCACTCACTGAAAACTTAGTCCCCTTCTGCAACATGCCAAGGGTAGAGTGGTAGGGTTTTAATCGGTCCCTCTGCGATAAAAAAATAATCATTTAGATTGTGATGTTTTGTGTCAAGATTTCAAAAAGGTGTTGCCATTATACTATTGGAGTTGCTTCTTAAAAATTTCTTTTTAATAAAAAGTTAAAACTTATAATTTCATACCAAAACATTTTGCCAGAAAACTTTTCCGCAAGTAAATTTTCGACTTGATGTCTGTTTCGAGTCAAATAGACTAAATGTTGTTCTGATTTGCAAAATTTCTCTGGAAATTATATTTTCCAAACAATTGCTTTTGACGCTGCGACTTTGCTGTTACTATAATATTTTGCGGTACTTACTTTATTTAAACAAAACAATCTTATTTTCTAATATATATAATTAATAATTTGTTTTAAACATAGTACTGTAATGGTATTCAAATGGCTACAGCTACTGAAAAATGTAATTAGTCTAATGTAGTTACATAGACGTTTTATTGCATTATTTTTTTATGTTTTGGTAGTAACAGTATAAAACCATAGTAAACATAATATGTCCTTGCGAGCTAATTTCGTTGTTCCTTCAAAAAAATAGACAAAAACTTTGAGTAATAATGTAGACTATAATTTTTTTGTTAAAAAAGCGTGCTTAAATGTAGATCTCTTAAGAAAAAAGAAAAAAATCCCTACTATGAGGGTGGAAAAAAAAATAATAATTTTGCACCTGTTAATTAATGTTGAAACGTGTGTTTTTTTCTTTCCCGTTGCTGTTGGTCTAATCTTTTACGAAACATTTTGACATAAAATAAGTTAAGAATTTTTTACATTCCAACAGGTTCAGTTTGAAGCGGGCAACTAATTATTGATAATGATAGCTTAGTACAAAAATAATAGTTTAATATTTAGACATACTTTGAGCAGAAAGGGAGAGAAAATATTATCGTTATCTCAGTAATTTCAGTTCAGCGAGAATTATCTATAAGCACATTTTGTTAATTTAATTTAGTTAGAAGTAATAGGTATTTGTGTATTTAGTATATGTTAGTTAATAGTAATAATTAGATAATAGGTGCTTAGGTTACGATGGGGTTGACACAGCCTTGATAAGCTAAAAGCCCCTAAAATAATAAAGACTTAAAAAAAAAAAATCAGTTAACATTGTTTTCACCATCGTATAACGTCATCACAATCTAGTTTACCTATATTGAGTCCACTGATCGATCTTAGTCCGATTTATATATATGACTTGCGTGAAAATCTTTTACACGATGTAAATAAATTTTGAGATAATAAAATAATTTAATAGGCATAACTTGTATATTTTCTCTAATAACAAATCTCATGTCCAACGAATAATTACTAATGAAACTCCCAAGTGTAACACTCTCAATAATGGATGGATTTAGTGAACATCAGGCTTTACAGAAGATACATTTTAACAAAATTATTAGTAAGATTACTTACATAACTAAATTTGTAATGATAAGGTTTAAAATGATATGCTCAACAGGTCACACCTTGTCGTTTTTTTTAATGTTTTTGTATTATTTCGCTAATATTTTATCTGCCTTACTTTCCTTGAATATATTAGGTTGGGAAAGTATTTTCGCATTATAGTATGTACGAACTTGTAATAAAATCTCTTTGGTTATACTATTTGTATCTGGCTGGTTTTGGTATCATTGGAAGTTTAAATTTTAAAGAACATAATTCCAATTTAAAAAGGAAAATGTGTGATTCTCAGTTGTTTTGCGTACTGTCAAGATGAGTGAATCTAAGTGAAGAAATTCGATACATTTTAAAATTTTACTACAAAAAAGGGAAAAATGCAATGCACGAAAAAAATTTGCGATGTTTATGGACTTAGTGCAGTGTCTGTGAGTGTAGCATAAATTTGGTTTAAGCGTTTTCAATACGGAAATTTTGATGTCAAAGATGCACGTCGTTCTGGTCGCTATATTACGGATAACATGGATGTCATTTTTGAAAAAGTGGAGCAAGATCGACATATCAGTAGTTACGATGTAGCTGAAGAACAGGGAATTGACCACAAAACAGTTTTGTCGCATTTGAAAAAAACTGGGCACACAAAAAGATCCATATTTAGGTACCTCACGAGCTCACTGAAAGAAACCTTTTAATTAACCGTGTACTCGTTTGTGATTCTTTATTACGACGTAATAAAACCGAACCATTTTTGAAGAAGCTGATAACTGGTGAAGAAAAGTGGATCACGGACGACAAGAACTTGCGAAAAGGTCGTGGTCAAAGGCCGGTCAGGCTGCACAGACTGTGGCGAAACCCGGGTTAACTCGTAACGGGGTGATGCTGAGTGTGTGGTGGGATTGGAAGGGCATTATTCATTATGAGCTGTTACCACCAGGCAGGACCATCGATTCTGAACTCTACTGCGAACAACTGATGAGATTAAAGCAAGAAGTTGAGAGAAAGCGGACGGAATTAATCAACAGAAGGGGTGTGGTTTTTCATCATGATAACGCTAGACCTCACACATCTTTAGTCACTCAGCAAAAATTAAGAGAGTTTGGCTGGGAGGTGTTAATGCATCCGCCGTATAGTCCTGACCTTGCACCTTCAGATTTCCACCTGTTTCGGTCTTTCAGAATTCTTTAGGCAGTGTCAGGTTAACATCACGAGAGGACTGCCAAAACCACTTGTCGCGGTATTTTGATCAGAAGTCCCAAAATTTCTATAGCAATGGGATCATGTTCCTACCTACAAGATGGCAAAAAGTTATCAAACAAAATGGTACGTACATACTTTAGTTAAATATAAATAAACTATATTAAAATATGTTTAAAATTTTCTTAAAAAATGCGAAGAAACGTTTTCTCCTGCCTAATATATAGCACCACTTTGTAATGGGCAAGCGTATAACTTACCATCAGGTGAAGGTCTCGCTCGTCTCGCCGCTTCATTGTATAGAAAAGCAAAAAAAGAGTTAATCCATATTCAAATATCAATGGTATTTAGTTTTATTCGCGCTTTTTACTTGATATTACATGAGATCCATGGCTTAATGTAAAATATCATTGATGATATATAACAGTACATAATTAAAAGAATATTATATTTTATTGAATTATATACATGGAGGCAAAAATAAAATTACAAAACTGTCAGGTAACAAGTAAGAATAGCAAGAAATTAAAGTTATTAAAATTTAATATATCAAATATATTGGATTTAATCATAGTGGATACTGTCTCAATTGAAAATATATTAAATGAATACACGATCAAAGCCACACTTTAGACCTGATGTCTAATTGCTATGGGAGTTACATAGGTTATTTGCAGAAAGCCACAATTGAACAAGGTGGTTTGCTATACTAAATACAAGGAATAATTAACTTATAAACGTCTCGAGCTTCAAAAAAAATTATATTATTTTGATATGATATGAATCTTACTTCCAAAACATTTCCAAAAAAAACATCTCCTCATAAAAAAAACATTATTTAATAACTTCGTAAACTTTTTATTATTTTTCATGAACACGGTGACATTCCATATTTATAGTTAAAAATTTTTAGAATAACGTATGAAGTATATTACATTTCACTATCACTGCTTCGCATAGTTTACTGTCAAGCGATAATCATGATATTTAATTATTAAATATAAATGAATAGAAAACTATTAAAAATTTTATTAAATACTTCGTTATGTATCATAGCTTCTAGATAAATCCCGAGAGTCACATCATTCAATTAGGTGTTCGAAATTTGCACGTCAACAAAGTTACATCCTACATGAAATTGTACTTTTGAAGGATATAATATAATTAACTATAATATTCTGTGTCCGTCCAACCAACCTGCATTAGGCAGTGTGGTGGGAAATGGCCCAAATCCCTCCATATGAACCTCTTCATACAACATCCGCCATGTTGACTGTACGCGGAGATCATTGGAGGATGCCTCTGCCCAGTAGTGGACATCTCTCAGCTGATGATGAAGATTCTGTGTCCGTAGGTAGATAGAGAATATTACTTTTTAAATTAGGTAAATTCGTTGTTAGTCCTACCTTCACAATTTATATTGAGAATAGATGGCCATTGCAACAAGAAAGTCCTTTGGTAGAATGACACTAAAAGTATTGGAAACTGGTCAACCTAACATTGGTTGGCTCTTTGCTATGGGGACATTAATCTGGTGAAGATAGTGGAAAGTTTCTGAATGTCAGTAGTACAGGACATTTCCGTGTGGAGATCTTCTAGGAAAGTCTATCCTGGTTCTACAGGTGATGATGATAATGATTTTTAATTCTATTCTTGTTAGACGTATCATTAACAATGACACCTTTTCTTCTCTTACCATTGTCATCTATGGATATTAAAAGGTCACAAAAGAGTAAATAGTATCAGACAAATGTTGTTATTAAATATTATTGTTACGGTAATTTCACGGGACGTATTAATATAAATAATAGTCATGTAATAATTTTTGACATGTATACATTAATTGGTGAGTAATAGAAGATTTTTTTTAGTATCTAAATTTCAAATATGCTGTAAATGTGGAATGAATACCGAAGCTTAGCACAGCGTGAAATTGCAACTAGCTTATTGCGAACACCAGCTTGTGGCAGAGATATTAATTCACTTGAACAGTTGTCGTAACTTTATTATGTCATTAAATTATGTATATCCTGCTAAACATTGTTACAATATACATTTTCTGACGATTTGCACCGACATTTGTCATTGCATAGGTAAAGTTTGTTTATTTCTCATTCTTCTTCTTTGTCGGTATCACTCATTAGATGTTGGTGAACAGCTTCGCAATACGCCGTCACTGTTCTCTGACGGCCGCTTTCCTCGTGCATTCACTCAGTGATAATGATTATGAGCCATTTATTGCGGCTTTTATCTGGTCAGACCACTTCACAAATGATCTTCCTCGTAGCCTCGTACTCTCAACCTTTCCCTGAACCAGTGGAGTCGCTTAATAGCAACCTTCCTTCGGAGGCATACGTGATCAAAAAAGGTGAGGATACAAGATTATACCAAAAATTGTAAACTCTGCTTGATGGCCAGTTCTCCAAGTGTGGACTCGTTGGTACAGAATTCAGTCCACGATAATCCATATACTTCGAGCATTCTCTTCCAGCACATCTCTGGGGCGTCCATGTTCTTCTTTTTTTTTAATTTTTTTTTGGCACTATGTATATTGCGGTTCTTTCATATTTTCCTCAACTTGTGCATTAAATTACTTATATTTCGCATTAAACAATGTTAAAATTATTTTTCGAGTACCATTTTTTTAGTTTTCTCATTCGACCACAATGTAACGTTTGCCTTAAATCATTGATAGACAAAAAAGGAATTTGTAGGCTGTCAAGGTTACAAACCAAGGTTGTTGTAGTAAATAAATTTATATCGATTTTATTATAATTCTATAAAATTGGTCACTACTGTTTACTTTGTGTATAATATTAAAATTATGACCTTAATTCAGTTTTTTTTAAAAAAAATTGTTTAAATAATTAATTTGAATTTTAATCTATATGCATCTCTCTAGATTTAAAACTGTAAACCTGAGCTAATATTTTGTAATATGATTAAACTCCATATATATTTGAAGAAAGGTATCTTAAATACTGTACACAAGTATCAGCTACACTAAATGTTACATTAGCGTCGAATATATATAGAGGTTTTAAGTATTACACTATTTTCAATGGCCAATTCCGTTATATAGCTAACGATGCAATTAATCATGGTACAGGCATAATTTATCTTCGTCTCGTAGTAAGTAGCTAATTATGAACACAATGGCCAGATCAGCCGGTTCTTATTGATTGTCATCTATTGTTCGATTGTAATACTCAGATTCATCGATAAGAAGCTCCTGACTAATTATTTATTGCCCTTAAACAGTTTCCGTATTTTAGGCTGTGAGGTATTCGAGAATAGTAAAATAGAGTATTAAATTAGAACAAAGGTAATATGTTAAAACTATAGTTGACTTTTATTAAAATGATGCTTAACTATCAAGCGATTTTGAACTTAAGATGTATTACAAATTTTTTAGAAAATTTTAAGTTCATTGAATAAATCGGAAACCATCGAAAGAAACTCGGAAAGTTTAATTAGAAACATTAAGGAATATCTTCACGGAGCAAGTTCTTGTCGATACTTTTATTGCATTGTTTTATCTGTATAAATGATATAAACCGTGAGGATAAAATTTTATATACAAATAGATTTCATCTATATTATGAATCAGAAAGAATTGCGTTAATAACAATATTTATTTATTTTAATGTTTGTAATCAATATGTGATGGTAGTAGCTTGGACTTGGTTGCCGGAGACCGTCTCGGTACCACCGCAGCTTCTATCTCTGCCGTCATACATCTTTGTGTTCCTGTTTGCAGGGCGCTGCAACTAAGAAAATTACTGGAGAAACAAGGTTAATTTTAACTAGAACCTCTGTTATCGGCACGAGTATCACTCACCATCAGATGAACGTATCGAATGTCTCATCACGCAGTGGATCAAAAAATTAAGGTATGTTTTCTCATTAAAATTTTTTTCGTGATCTTGATCCTTTTCTTTTTCTTCACTTCCGCTTCCTCTTACTTCTCATACTTCTATAAGTTTACGTTTATGTGACAACAAATAAAAGTGTATTCGATTCCCAGGTATATTTAAATAAAATAAATGCTCATAGATAGCTTGGCAAGATATCTCCGGTGGTATATATATATATTTATATATATACATGTGTATGAGCAGCCGTTTACTTGGTGGCAAAAATATTTAATTTAATATAATAATTTAATTAAGCAAGCTTTAAAACGTAAAACAACATTTCCCTAATTGAGTTAATTAAAATCCAATTCCGTAAACCTCAATTCAATGTTTTGTTAAACTTGAATCCTAATGAAATATAAATATGAAGTGTTTAACACAAAAAGAAATCGGAAATTTATTTAAGGGAACTTTAGGATAAAGACATTTTCTTAAGAGTAGGCTCCAGATCGTAATGAATTTTTGTGTATATTTTTTACAAACATTTAATGTTTTCCTTGAAAAAACGGTAATAAATCACTTTTCATATAACTAAAGGAGTATTAAACAAGAGATATTAAATTTTGAAAGAGTATTGTCTGGTACAGATTGTTGCTTTATGGGAAAAACGATAGCCATCGGTATTAATAAAAATGCATGTGATATAATAAAAATTATTTTACATATCAATATATACAGTACTACATAATAAACTGTGTCATCATAATCATAGTCTGATTGACTCCTTGCTGGATATAGATCGCTGGTTATAAACATATTAAATTGCATACAATATTTAAAATTCCTTTTTCCTGTTTAACGTCATTTCATTCACAGTTATTTCATTGATGTATGAATAAGTAGCATGGTTGGTATAAATAAATAAAAATGTTTTATCAAAAAATTTAAAGCTACTAACTTAAATAGATTCCCAAGTCGCAACCGAGTACCGACCACTGGTAGGCCAAGATAAATTTGTATACGTCTAAAAGTCAAATGCTTGATTTTTTGTTCATTTTCGTCTTATTTCTGTAAATGACTTAACGTGAAATATATGAAAAAATCTTTTATGGGATTATTAGTGTCGAGATATGAAATTTAAATATTATCTGTCCTACATGAATGTCGAAAGAAAAACATTATATATAATATCTGTTGTAGGCTTGTTATAACTTAAATGCAAAGAAGAATTGCTTCATACGTTTACAGAATGTTTTCTATGAAAAACTAAGATTTTTAACTATGTAAGCAATTTAAATAAGTATAAGGAATGAAATAAGCTTAGTTAATATTACTTTCTACTCCCATTGTTGTGATGCCTTCTGGATTCCAAACTATAATTTTTTTTACATCCACTCTATTGCTTCTCATGCATTAAGAAAATTTTTGTAATTACATCCTCTTTGAGAATAAAACAATAGAATTTTTGCCTTCATCTGAAATGGAGATATATCTTCCACCACTGATATTATTTATAAACAACAGCATATAAGTATAGTATCTGGTTCATAGTTAAGCCGAAAACATGCAAAGGTAATTACTATTATATCGATAATACAAGATCGCCATTTCAATAGGCAACAAATTGTCTAGTCTATCAACCTCAAGTGCGGTGTAGGCACTAATTAACTAGGAAGTCTCTCAAGCTGCAGTAATGTATGACCAAACCCAACGATTAGAGCAAGTAATTAATCTAATGGTTGCCAATTCTTCTCTTTGGCTAACGCATTTGTAACTGTTTTGAATTTAAAACCTTATTTATACATTAAGGTTTATCCTGCTAACTTTCGCTTTGTATATACGTTAGTCTATGGTACTTAAAAATACATATGCATTTTTAGAAAGTTCTATTGACTTTATAATGCCAAATATTTAACAAGCAATATATGTTGCGTCCGTTCAAAAAAAGATCTATCATAATTTTAATATGATTAGTTAAGATTGTGTAGTATCTATGTGCATACTGGGAGTTAGGGTATTCCTTCCGAAAACGAAGACAGACGATAGTACTACTGATATCTTTGATGATGGGGATGGAAAGGAATCGACGCTGATTAAAAGAAAATAATATTTTTAAAACGTTTTATTAGCGTTATTTACGCTCCGTCGTGTTAGTATAGCTAAATGAAACGATAATTTTATAAAAATACATTACTTTACTAAAACAAAACCAGCAATGAAACACAAAATTAAAAACAGCTGATGCTCGGACCAACGGGCGCGACAGGAACTTGTGTTGTATTTGGTTTAAATTTTTACCTTATTTCATAGGGCCACGGAGCATTTAGATTAGCCCGGGAGCACCGAGTCCAGGCATTCGTTGAACCGCGCATTAGCTGTTTTTGATTTTTGTGTGTCATCGCTAGTTTTTTTTTAGAGATGTATTTTTTATGAAACTATATAAATAGTGCAGATCTACTACAGTTAAATTTGTATATATATATATGCAGCGTGAAAGGTAATAAGTGTAAAAGATCTGGAGGGTCTTATATATAGCTCGTATCCTATGTATGGAATAACCCATCCAAAAACAATAGTTCTGGAATTAATAATTTTTTAAATATTTTTCAGAAAAGTTCCAGATTTTCTAGAAAAAAATTCGATGATTTTATTTTGTACTTATTTCTACACAAATTTTAATATAATCATTATTATTTAACCACTGTTTTATTAAATTACATTAGTAATCATCACTTAGAGGCTAAAACTTTTAAATTAGGCTCTTTGAAAGTCATGACAGTATAAAATAAGGCTTCTTACGTACATTTTTATTTAATCTTAAAACTAAATTTTATTAATAAAAAATAAGTATAAAGGACATAAGTATCTGACTTCAATACCTATCCGACAAGGTATAAGAAAGTACATAAAGTTTTTAAAATTTAGACAAAAAAAACATGAAATATATCACTGTACAGAAACAATATATCTAATAAAAGAGTCAAATTATGAGTCGGCGTGGCGTCTACTTTTATGAGTCTAGACGGGAGTAGACTTTTCCTCGCAATACACTTTTCCTCACAGTAAACTTTTCCTCGCAGTAAACTTTTCCTCGCAGTAAACTTTTCCACGCAGTAGACTTTTCCTCGCAGTAGAAATTTCCTCACAGTAGACTTCCTCGCAGTAGTCTTATCCTCGCAGTAGACTTTTCCTAGCAGTAGACTATTCCTCGCAGTAAAATTTTCCTCGCAGTAAACTTTTCCTCACAGTAAACTTTCCACGCAGTAAACTTTTCCTCGCAGTAAACTTTTCCGCACAGTAGACTTTTCCTTACAGTAAACTTTTCCTCGCAGTACACTTTTCCTCACAGTAGACTTTTCCTCGCAGTAAACTTTTCCCCGCAGTAAACTTTTCCTCGCAGTAAACTTTTCCTCACAGTAAACTTTTCCTCACAGTAAACTTTTTCTCACAGTATATATTTCCTCACAGTAAACTTTTCCTCGCAGTAAACTTTTCCTCGCAGTAAACTTTTCGTTGCAGTAGACTTTTCCTCACAGTAGACTTTTCCTCGCAGTAAACTTTTTGTCGCAGTAAACTTTTCCTCGCAGTAAACTTTTCCTCTCAGTACACTTTCCTCGCAGTATACTTTTCCTCGCAGTATACTTTTCCTCGCCGTAGACTTTTTCTCACAGTAGACGTTTTAAGCCCTGTGAGCTGTTCTCTTATTTTGTCAGCAGCGACGATGATGCATGACTTTAAATCTTCTAACGAGGTTATTGGTGTTGTTTACACTAAAGATTTCATGTGGCCCCATAAGTAATAATTGCAAGGTGTTAAATCAGGACACCTTGCGGGCCACGGTGTTGGTCCGCCTCGGCCAATCCATCGCTGAGGGAAAGTAGAGATTTATGGAAGTAGACGCCGTGCCGGCCCTTACTTTGACCCTTTTGTTTTTTTGTAACACGTGCGACCTTATTGTTGTCGTTTTAAATATTAAGTTAGTAGGTGACAGTAAAAAGATAAAATTTCCTCGTTTCCTACTATATTATATTTTTATTACTTTGAAGTTATAATATCAATATTATTGCAGTAAGTGAGCAATGTGGCCCTAGGGATTGAATAGTTGTAAACGGTTGTTTCTGTTGGTATTAGAACAGATTTCTTTTTTACGAGGGTATCTATCAAGGGACTATATTCAGGAGAGTTTAGCGGAAACTTTTTAATGCGTATCTTAGCAAAATTGATTTAGTTCTAGCGTTTTTTTATTTGAAATTAAAGAAATGTTTTTATAGTTTAGTAATATCAAATAGAATGGGGATATAGGAAGAGTATCTAGTAAAATACCATATTGCACCACAACCCATCGTGAAATATCCAAGGTATGAGTCTCTGTGTAAATAAAAAATAAATGCCTATGGTACGATACACCTGGGTATTTACGTTAAAGTAAGATTTTATTTCAAACGTGAATTTACTAAAGCTAAAAATCTATTCTATTTTACTACGAGTGTATTTGAATAAAAACCATTGTAAAACTCATGAATGCTATTGTTATCATACAAACAATAGACTATAGACTTGACATAGCACCCTGATCGTTGTTAGGTATTAAATTGGTTTCTGGATCACTGACAGAGATAAATTATATCTCTACTAGCATTAATTGAACTGCTTAATCACAAATATTTTACGTATTGATAGAAGTTCATTGTTATGTGAAATTGTTGCTATGACGATTCTCGTCCCTCAGTATGGTATATTACAGTTGCGTGTACTATAAAATGCGTTAGTATGACTCATTCATAACTAAATAATGTAAAGAAAAAACCCTAGTTTTTTTCAGTAACATTTAATTTAATTATGTTACTGAAACAAACTTAAGTGCAACGTATTATCAACTTTAAACAACACAATGAAGTTTCGTAAATAAGGGTACTAATTTGAACGTCGCCAGAAATGTATGCATAAGGCACTTAATTTAAGTAAGTTTTGTTCTATAATTTTGTTTATAAAATGTGAAACGAAAAAATACGTAAAGAAACTTTTAAAAATAAATATATGACAACCATGCTTATACTTTAACTTTGTTCAATAAAAAACTTCATTTCGTGGATTTCAATAACAACAAAATTAAAAACTTTACTGTCTGAAGTAAATTCTTATGACTTGTTATACAACTGGTTTTTTTCACTGCATTGCCTGCGGATCAGTTTTTGATTCAATGCTTAGACAACTCTTGATAGTTTACTTTTAAACAATAAATAAATAAGTAAACTCTGTACAAAACTGTGCAGATTAATATACTAATGAATGAAATGTAGCAAAAGAAAAACCTCCTTTTTCCATCAATAGTCTATAGGATTGGTGCTATCGCTTTTTGTTCGTTTTAACAACGTAAAAAATACCAACACAGTACGAAAGTTAAGCACTTTTTTCGAACATACGAAACATATTATATGTAAGTGTAGTATTCATTGAGTATGTATTTTGTTATGGATCTTGGTATACATAGCAAAGCTGAAATTATATATCGTTGTTTTATGACCACGATAAGTAATAATCTACATTAACACATGATTAAGAAATGTAATTTAACAGGTAACATATACATAGTTGGCAATAGAACTTTTTATTGCAATTTTTCGTGAGTAAATTTTTGGTTATATTGACTTCATTACTAACCAAAGCATTATTTATTTGATAATTGTTAAGTTCACCCATGAAGCTTCACCGAATTTGTTTATAAATTAAATTACCCTTCGATTTTTTATGATTTGAAAGAAACGTTGTTATAATAAGGTTAATCGAATATAAATGTTATATTAATAGAAAAACGTAATTTTTTTTTATTCGTTTGCGATAACAGTTGTCCGGATCCTCTGTATTTATTTATTTTTTTAAAACAAGCGTTACATTATTGTGGGCAGGGAGCATCACTTTCAACGAAATGAATAATTTTACTCCTTATTGATTTTGTTTACTTTAAAATAAACCACATAAAAGCGAAAATTTATTACAAATGATATTTTAAATTCAATCGTTAACAAATTATATTATAAACGTTTAACCAATTTGTAGTAATTTGCGCATATGTTCATTTCTAATTTGCTTTGCGGTGCGTGCAGTAAATTAATGTCCCTAACCTATATTGTAGTTAACGAACAAAACGATGAAATACATATTATTCAATTTAATTCTTCGTAAATATTGTAAATCATAAAGCAAATTATTGAAATGCAGTTCATGGTTAATAGAGCAAAGTCAAGAGAAAATTAACTAATAAAAGATAAGAATTATGAAAGATGGACAATCGGTTATTATATTAGTTTGCTTACTTTCAGTGAAAGACTAAGCTAACATATTTTATATAATCGTTTTCATTTTCTTTAAATTCTATGTGTGATTAATTAAATGACTTAAATTCAAAGAAATTTTTTATCTGAACTTTAAAAAGGTTGAGATGAATTCAGTTATTTTAAGCCGCGACGTTTCTAATCTATTGTTTAAAGTATATGTTAGCTCCAGTCTATTTATATTTGTACTGTGAGACGACATTGTAAATTAGTATACAAACCATTGCCGCGGTTTACAAACTCGGCGTATTGTTAGATTTAATTATTTACTCGTTGATTTGGTATATTTATGTTCGTGGTATATTTATTATCATCATTTCAACCGATGGATGTCCCCTACTGGACATAGGTCTCCTGTAACGTGTTCCACAAAGTACGATTTATAATGAAGACTAAAATTAAGTCAGAAAAAAGTTTTATAATAATAACACGATTTAATGAATATCGCAGTGAATCGGTGGATGCAGAATCATAGAAAATCGATTGGGAAGTCGTATGTTGTTCAGCAGTGAACAGCGATAGGCTGAAAGGATGATTAATAAATAAAAAATTAAGTTAGGTAAGTTAATTGATATAATTTATTTTCAATTAGTATTTGGCCAGCGTGGTGAATAAATTGCCTTGACTACTTTTGTGTGAGAGAGGAACCTCGAGTGCTGGATCTATGGATAAGACTATTTATGTATCATTAAATATCTATCCCTTTTTCCTCACATCTATTCTTTTTTCACATTTTAATAAAATTTATAAATGGCTAAATTAATTCGAACCTTTATAATTTCGTTTCGTTTCGTCTCACAAATTATGGAAATCAATTGATTCTGATTTAGTATTTGAGAGTTTTATTTTTTATCTCTGCGTAAAATCTGGCAAGAAGATAAAACTTAATTTATGTTGCGGATGCAAAGTATATATCCTTTTTTTTAATAAAACCTATTAAATAGAGCTGGCTTAATTCAAGATAGAAATGAATGATCATAGAAAAGGCGGCATAAAACTTGCAAACGGATTTGTAAAAAATAAGGAAGTTCTACTTCTACAATATACACTATAAAATTTTGTCTAATTTAAATAAAAAACTTATAAAGTAACGACAATTAAGTGCGATTTTGTGTAAATAGTACAGGTTTAGTAAATTTTGACTGGTATTGGTTTACCGGTTATTACCGGACACGAAAATTACTTTGAATATTAGAGCTTTTACGCTTACGATGGATAAAATGAAACTTTTTTTTCATTTAAATTATGCTAATAGATTCACCGTTTTCGGCCTCCATTGTAAATGTTAATCATTAATTTCTTCAAACGCCTTAAATTATCGTGATCTCTAATTTCTTTTTGTATCTTTTTTGTAATCGATCTTTGTTCAACCACAACTAATGGTAATTACAAAAGTAATAAACAATTAACTGCCAATAATGGTTAACATTACAGAAGTATAAATCAGTTTTATTTTTATAATATTGGTAATTTGAAATTATATTAAGTACATAAAAAAATTTAATTATTGAAGATATTAATGTATCGTTAACTTGTCTGTATTTTTCTTTATTTGTAAGAAACAATAGATAACACCTTATCTAAAACGCTATTTATTTAATTTATGCATAATTATTAAGGTATTAAATCAATGTCAGCAACACTTTAATATATGTATATATATAAATTATATATGTATCTACCTACTAATGCTTGGAAAAAAAAAGCGATTTTACAATCGGACTAAAAATACTAGTTTTTTCTTTTCTGCTATTTTACGGAGGCTTTAAATCAATCCACAGAACTTATTCATTATACATTCCAGTTATTTTATTTTTACTGACTAAGATTTACCTGTAGATCTTTTATCATCTAAACAAAAATTTTATTCTTTACGAAGTTTCCTGTACATAGGATTAAAGGATGTTTTAACGGAGCTGCAGCAAATCTGCAACGAAAGCATTCCTGTTCTCTTGTCACAAAGCAATGAATATGGAAAATGCAGAGGTTTTAAACGCTGCAAGTCTGACATGACCTATTTCAGAACACCATACTACTAGAATTATTGAATTAATAAGAAGTTCATTCATATGCTTAATATCAAATTATCTTATGTATTTGAAATGAACAGAACACGTGGAAAAAAATTGGCTAAACGTTACTTTAAATTTATACAAAAAGTGAACACCGTACGAACGGAGATATAACATATATAATACATTTATCTTATACACCTATTTATATTGTTACTGTCCCAACCTCACGAACCCCAGGAAATGCATAAGCCTGACGGTATACGGAGTAGGGGTAAGAATAGGAATTCGAACAATGAACCATTTGCATATTACGTATTGATATCAATGGCAAGAAATAGCAAATGATGCGTCAAGGGTTTTTCCAGCTTTCATTGATCCTTTTCGCAGTTCGAAGAATAAAAATCAGAAATAAAACAAAAGAATGGTAAAGACAAGCTTATTTCTAGGTGAAGGAATGAGGGTAGTTACATTAATAACATAAATGTGTATTGTGTTGCTTTTCAGATTAAATAGAATTTATATATTCCCTTTTAGTTAGCCATAACACGTTTCTATTCATTTGAATAAAGTTTTATGCCTTATGAATATTCTCGAAAAGACTAAGAGCTTTTTATTTGTTTTTAACTTCTGTTATAAATTTCAAATATCTGCTTTAACAATTTAAATGACTTTAAAGCTTTTGTTGTGAAACACTCTTTTCCTGAGCTTATTTAAATGGGTTTTAAAATATTAAGATGTTAGTCCGGAAGATAAACATTTGTTTCGATAATAAAATACACAAGAACTAAGTTCTTACTTATACTTGTTACATCAGTTTATTTACAATTATTTGTATTAAATATCTTTGGTATTGAGAATTTGATATGAAATTTGAAAAAAAATTTACTTATCTTTCTTAACTCTCCATTGATCCCTGATAGAGAAAACTCCAGAGGTTAATTTCATTCGCTTAATCTTTAGATGTCTCTCTAACTAAGAAAGTTGAATGTTTAGTCATGAAAAGTAAGAATTCTTATAGGTCTATACGAAGGGAGAAAATGGTAATGTAAATTTCACAATTCTTACACAAATTTTTAATGAAACTTATGGGTTTCAATCGCGGTGACAATAATACGAAAGTAGAGTTAGTGAAACCAGTGACAATTTTGGAAGTTAATTTGAATTCTTGTACAGAGTACTTTCGTAGTTCTGTTCCAACTCTGTCTTTAACTCCTTTTACGTAAGACGAGTATCTTCACGCTCTACTTTACCTTAGTTTTCTCCCAAATTTCTTTTACCTTTGATCATTTTCAATTCTTCATGCATCCATTACGCTTTAGTATCTATTTAAAATATTAGAATTGATTGTGCAGGTAAACAGAAATATAATTTTAATTACTCTATTAAAATATAATGCAATTACGGCTTGTTGTTATTGTGAACGGAGATGGGATTTAACTTTTACATCGGAGGAGGCCACCGATCTATCTATCTTTATTTTTTCAACATCACTAGAGATAAAAAAAATGACATATTTAACGAACAATCATGTTATTCTTTGTAACAAAAACAAAAATTAAACTAAAGTGATATTCAGTTTTTAAACAACATTTAAGTTCAGTATTACTTGTAATTCTACTGGTTCAAATTGTTTTAAGATTTTAAAGAGAGCAAGGTTTCCTGCATAATAACTCTCGGGACCCAAGTTAACCTCACCTGTTTGTGGTGAACCCTGTTAATCAACAAACGAGACTCTGGCCCCACCAACCCGCATTGGGCCAGCGCGGTGGGAAATGGCCCAAATTCCCCCTTATGAATCTGTACCCGGTCGATGTGGGAATCTTTGGGAGAAGCCTACGTTCAGCAGTGGATGTTCAACGGCTGACGATGAAGAATTTAAAGATAAAACGTTAGAAGAACAAAATCTTTGTATATTTTATGCGTTAATGTTTTTAAAACGAAAAACTGATCAGATATTTTAATTATGTGAAAAGAATAATTCTTTCTCTTATATATAATATTATCATGTATGCCTTATGGCTATGAATAAGTTTACATATATGTAACATTGAATAAAAAAGTTAAAAATTTTAATAGTTTCTCCTTTAATTTAAAATTTGTGTTTTATAGAAGACGACTGTCTAAAGTCATAAACTTTTTTCTTGTATAAAAGATTTAAAACAAGTATCGGAAAATTCATAACATCCGCCGGGGTAAGCAGAAAGGCTAGGAGGAGTATTGGATACAAAGCAATCTATACGTTTTTTGAAACCATTTGGTAGTTTGGTATCGTGAAGCGTTATTTAAAATATTGCTACCGTGATACGCGAATGTCACAATTTGCAAGATATATTGAAAACTGATAAAAATCTATTTTTTCAAATAAACATTTTACTAACTTAATGGTGTGACAATGAAGGTAAATAACACGCCTCACTAAAAATGTCATGCTAATTAGGATGTTTAAACTACAACACTGGTGTCTATGGTTGTAGGTCTCTTTTGCCGAAGATCGTCTAGGTAGGTACCATCGCAGCTTCTATATCCGGCGCTCAACAGTGGTGTGCAAACATTACTGTGCTCTGGTATGAAGGGCGTTGAAATTACTAGAGTAACGAAGCCAAACATTTTATGTCTCAAGGCAAAGAACGCAATGTGATGCTGTGTATATCATACTACCTAACAACAGGTGAACGACCCTTTCGTCTCCTCGCTTCGTTGATTAAAAAAAACAACATACTTTACACAACTCCACTTACGGCAGTCATTTCATTGGCTACTACATCCTTCAAATCGGAAATAAGAGCAGATTTACAATCTATTTAATACTTAATGTAAAACACAAAATCGTTTAAGTAATTATAGTGAAAAAATAAATTTATGCTTATATAGTCGTTAACTTTAGCATGCTGTGTGGTCAATCAAATAAAGATCGCCCGTGCGAAGTTTTATCTAGTTAACCGTGTTAAGTATTGTCTTACCACAGTAATTATACTACTACAGCGCCTTTCAAACCGGCACAAAACATGGTGCTCTTTAAAGAATACGATGTAAATTTAGTAGGATTTTATATTATTTGTTCTTGCATTCTACTTCTTGGTTAAGTTACTCGGAGCAAGAATTGAATAATTTCTCTTCGGATGAAAATTTTGGATCGTAAAACTTGGCACAGATTAATTATAACAAATCGGGGAGCTGACATCAGGCTTAGATTCTCTAAAATATGCAAATAAATTCACCACTTTGTAACATTTGTTCTAGAAGCCAGTATTTCAGTATAAACCTGTATAAAGGGCGCTTGATTCCTCTTCTTCCTTAACTGATTAGTGAAATATAATAATGTATAGATATTAGATATTTATATTTAATGAAGATATCTAATTATATTGTTTTTTATAATTAATTATAAAAGGTCATATATGATGTCGATTTTATCGAATTGGTTCTAAATGTTCGACAAAAATGTAAAGATGTACATTACACATAGTAAATAAAATGTTAGGTTTTAGTATCGATAACAATTATTTCGTATTTATTTAGTGTTTTTTTTATTTATTTCAAATTTTCCCTGATATTATTATTCAAGGCTTTACCTTATCCTATTATTTAAAACATTTACTTACAAAATATTCACTACTAATTTATATAAATTTCTTATAATTATTAATTTGTTGCATTATCTATACTTATGCTATCTATCTAATATATACAGAAGATAGATACTAAGACAGAAATACACAATATTATTGTGTAGATATGAATAAAGTGACATTTATTTGTACTTACTTCTATTGTTTACTATTTTAAATATTTTTATACAATAATTTATGAACTTACTTCTAACTAGTTTAGTAGTTTAATATTTTGTTTGTCACACTAATGGTATTACATATATTTAGAATTATATCTCTAAAACTAACTGGACGAAGTATTAAGTACATTCAGTTTAAATCTGTTTAACTGCCTTCTATTGTGACAATCGATACGTTCAGGAAAAAACCATTGCTCATACTTTCTCGAAAGAAAATTATGAAAGTAGTAACCATAGGCATAAAAAAAATATAAGATTTTATAATTGAATGATCATCAGTTATTGCTTGTTTTATGAAAAATAACAGATATACTTTTATTTTGTAATGATTTACTGTGTCCTGTAAGAAATTGGTTATTTTAACTTACACCGCGCATACTGCTACTTTCGGTGTGTCTTAATATAAGACTAATTAGAACAAGAACAAGAAAAAAACAAGCTTATCTTGCGACTTTTACTAATATACCTACTGTGCTATCCAACTTGCATGCTAAGCATGGAGACAATGATAAATATTTAAACATGACGAGATGCAGGTTTATCAGTTGACAATAATACATTGAAACGTTGAATAAAACTACATAATACTTCAATTAAAGTATTACAAACTCTGTATCATAGAAAGAAATTTGTTTTAAAACTAATAAAATGTATTCGAGTATTTCTGTAGAAATTAAGATTTCGGTCCGTTAGCAGTGCTTTTAAATTACAGAGACTGTAAAAGTTATTCATTGAAGATCAGGAAGAGCCTTTCTGTACTAAATAGTTAGACTGACATTTTAACTACTGCAAAACGACTTTGAATAATTACCCTTTTTAAAAAAGGATAAATTATTGAAAAAAAGACTAAAACTATTATCTTTTAAGTTTAGTTTAGTTTAGTAAGATCTTATCTTTTAAGTTGTTTTTTTCTTGAATCAAAATTTGAGTCACAAATTTTCCAACAATTTACATGTAAAACATGCAGAAATGATACGATTATTTCGTAACATGTACACATATAACCTGTGGGCCTATGTCCAGCAGTGGACGTCAATCGGCTTACGCTGATGATACTTATAACCAATGATTTCTCCGAATCATATTTTCTCATTTTAACACCGTTTTAATAAACATCTAAAATTGCTTTTTAAATAGTCTGCGTTTCAATATTTCCGTCGATTTTTACACAATGCACTGAGCAAATTACACTTTAGGCGACAAACGTTTGCAATGTCTCGGGGTTGTAACTGGATAGCGAGTTACCTCGACAGCTGTGTAAATCGACGAGATTCCAAATCTATTTCTAAATGAATTTGCTCGAGAATTCGATGGAAGAGAATATGTTTGTGGAGCTAATGTAACATAGGATATAATTGCAACAGAAATTAAGTCGTAAGCTTTATGTGTATTTACAAATGTAATAATGTTGTGATTCAAAAATATATTACTACCAAAAAGAGCAATAAATCAATGAGATAACAGCAAAAAGTAAAACTTGACAGCGCAAGACCGTGTTTTATGGAAACATTACAAGAGACCTATGTCCAGCGGTGGTCGTCCATTGGTTGAAATGATGATGATGATGCTAATCATAAAAGAGACGATAAAAGTTTATGCTTAATTGCATGGTCAATTGTTGATCTTTCTTAAAAGATTTAAGCGCTGTTTATAATATTGCACGAATGTTAACACGACGTGGTCCAAAGACTGATTAGACAGTAACAACGTAAATAGTTAACTAACGTTCAATATGCTTAAAATAGTCTCTAATGACGTAATTAATACGTCTGTCGATAACAATGTGACCTTAGGTAAGATAACATATTCGTACTGTGTACCACATTGTGCTCGTCGCTTCGAAACAAGTTGTTAAGTCTATTTACCGAAGTAATTCTACTAGCTATAACGCCTTTCAAACCGTTATAGCAATGTTTGCACTAGACCTCACCTATACGGTTTTTGACAATAGAGACGTATCGATAGTGACCTATCAATAGTTTTAATGTGTCCAAATTGGCATGAGCAGTTTTAAATTTTATTGAGTCTACAAAAAACGAAAAAACTCGTTAAGCCAAACCATAAGTGGAAACATCAGGAATAAAACTAGTGTAAAAAGGCAACGGTGGAATCTCATTTTCAATTTACTTGGATCCTACAATTTTCCGTCCCCGGATAGTCAAGCTCTTGCGCAATTGAACATTCGATTACTCGCATACAGCGGCTCTCTAAACGTTGAAGTTTGCCGACTTTAATTGCGTTTGCTGTGCTAGCGGATAAAAACCTCTTAAGATGGAAATACACTGAAATAACGAAGTGAGAACTCCTGATAACTATGCATTAAACCTCATTATTGAGGAAATGTAAACGTTTTTAATAAGTACATAAATGAATAACCATCCATTTATAAAATAAAATATTAAAATTTTTCTTCTCTTTTCTCTTTTGAGTATGTCATAAGTCGTTTATATAGTGATGGTTTGGATATTTAAGAAAATACGTGTAGTCTATGACATAAATACAAACTTAGATAACTTGAAACGTAGATTTGGGAATATCGTAGATAATTTTTTTTACATTAATAACAGTTTGAATAACGAGTTAAAATGTATAATGTACATCTACAGTATAAGTTGCAGGCAATACTTGTTCCAATGATTATAGCTCTCTAGACTCTAAATAAAGATCAAAAGACGTTTATAAATTTACATATAAAGTGATAGGGTTTATGTTGTAAATATGTTTCGCTGTCAAAACACTCAATGCGTAGTGATATATTTATCTTTTAAAGTTTGCACAATCACATAGAATGCTATTAACATTTATTACGTTATAATTGTCACACATTTTTTTTTTTCACTTTACCGAATTAGATGCAGCACTTAAAGCAACATATAGATATAGGCGGTCTTCGATAACAGTACCAATGTACTACAGTACTTTAGGTGTTTTATTGCTAATTTTTTTTTTTAATATTTTTTATAATTAACATAAATTATAATATATGACTTAAATCTTTGAATAGAATAATTTGGTTCATAATTATTTAATTTTTTTTATTACTCGTTTGTTGTTATTTCCGTTAGCGTGGTAATTTAGAGTTTTTTTTCTAATATAACTAAAGTATTTTTATTAAACAAAACAAATTCATTAAGATAATGAAATAAACAAAGACACAGTTTGCGAGATTTCTTTTGTTAGTGAATGAATATTAACATCAACACTTTATACTTTAATTCAATAAGTCATTGTGTATAAATATCTCTTGCGTAATGCAAAAAAAAGGTATCAGATTCATGAAAAACTGAGAAAAAGCTTTTAATGCATTCTTCAGATAAAATTATAGCCATTATTCACAAAAATAGAACAGTATAGAAGACAACGTTCCGTATTCGCTGTAAAAAGAAAATAGGTTAATGCTTTGTCTTCACTCCACTTTAATAATTATTTTTACTTGAAGTAAGTAACTCGAGTTTGCTATTAGACCAGTTACAAAATAACTTATATTAATATTGCTATTAAATATTAAACGGAAGTCCAAAAGTAACAGGAATTAAAACAAATGTTTTGTACTAATTATAGTAGACCAAACTAAACTAAACTAGAGACTTACAATAAGATTTTTATATTTTTGTGGCACTTTTAGAAAACTTTAAAAGATTGCGAAAAAAAGAGCACCGGTAGTGTGAATTACATTAAATGAGACATTATTATTTAGAGACTTATGTAATAAGTGTTGCACTGTTTCTTTAGTAATAAAACCGTTCTTTTTTTTAAATCTATCGTATTCAACAATTTGAAATCGAGCGTGGACAACGATCTATCCTATATCGGCTTTAACAAGTCAATAAAACGTTGAAGTGGAAGCAATCTCTTTTTATGAATCCCAATACGGCATCTTAAAGAAGAATTTAGTTTTAATATAGCTACTGTGTATAATCAAGTCTAGCCAATAAAGTAAATAGTTAAAAAACATTAAAATTTAAAGAGATTGTGTTCATCAGCATTATAATGTTAAATGTTTAATGTTAATAATTTAGTTACATAAAACCTTTCGATAGGTGATGTTCTTTGTTCTCATGAAGTAGAGAAGTATAAAAATAATGCTTACTAATTGATCTATAAGAAAAAAACTTTGCGCTCTCTTGGACTTTTTATTTTAAAGTTACATACAAGTTTATATTCGCCTTATTTGTTATATTTTTTTCTCAATAATCTGGCAGTTGTTTTAACAAGAACGGCTATTGAAATAAAAGTTATTTCTTACTTGTCTAAGTAAACGTTTTAAAGCGATTCACTATTATCCATATCATGACGACAAACCCTTTGTGGTTCAACGTCGTTCATAGCTGTCATTGGGAGTATTAGACTGTAGTAGTAGTAGTACAGAAATATTATAATAGCCTTAGATCGACTATCAAACATTAAGTTAAATCCATCACAACCTTATAGTTAGTATGCATAGAATCTTTCAAAACCCGTCTCAATAAAATAAAATTATCAAATTTGCTAACCACTTTCCTTCCAAAATTATTACTTTGTTAAGGGTTTCATGATGTATATATATATTCTGATATGTTGTTACTTTGAAAAGATCTTTGATTGATAAGATGTCTCCGACATAAAATTATTGTAAAATGTGGGTATTTCATTAAATAAAAATTAACTAAAAGATTAGTAAACAACCACGGAAAGAAGAAAAAATTAGGGTACCACAGCAGTACAGATTTAATCGAGAGACTTCATATTTACATGGATTCAAAGTTAGATACTCCGATGCATCCATCCTCGTAAACTAGTCATAAGTGTAGTACAAACATTGCTCCGAACTGTAAAGAGATTGACTAGAGATACTGCCTGTTAGTAGTAATCAATATAAGATAAATCTCCAAAAATCCTTTAGAAATGTGTAGATAAAGAAAGTTTTTATAAATTTTTGACTTCAAATACATGATGACTTTACAGTCAGATATTTAATGAGATAAATCGATGTATTTTTTCTTTATAAAATGTTTTGTGAGATAGAAAGCGATTGATGGTTAAGAATTTAAATCTTGTTAATCCTGTCAAGGGCGTAATAAAAGATATTGGTTCCACTTTACTGTTTATTGCGTTGTAAGTATTGGGATCATCTCGTTATGATTGGCTTTTTAATTTTAAACCCCCTTTTACGCACAATATACGTAATTGAAGCATTCATAATAATTTTATAACATTTTACACATAGTTGCTGTATTTATGCTCGTTATCAAATTACCGTCGTCGATTATCAAATCATATTATGTGATTCACGAGCACATCGCGATCTACTATAATATTTATTAATGTTATGAATGTAAAAAAAATTACGATTTACTTCATTTTTAAGGACTGATGTCTAAATCAATTATCATTACGGCAATAACAGCACTTAACATCTGTCTCAAAACAACGAACGCAATATAGTGCTGTGTATATCATCCTAACTAGTGCTACAATGTTATAGACGGGCCATACATTTACCATCAGATGAACGATTCGCTGTTTTCGTTGCTTCGTCAACTAAAAAACCAATATTCATTGTCACCTCCGTATTACTATAATTTTTTGTGCAATTTTTAAAGAAAAAAGGAGTACTAATCGACGAAAATTAGAAATTTTTCGAAGATTTTCGATAATACACATAACTTTTTATAAAACGACCTAGTTATGACAATTTTTCTTATTTTTTTAAAGTACACAATACAGTCAAATTGGTAAATAAATTCCTCTTTGAGAGAGCCATAACACAAAAGTTAGATTTTTAAGCTTTTAATTTCTGCTAAGAATGTTAATAAGTCAACATGGATTTGTAAAACGGCCATCTGTTGTCAACATTAGGTATTTGCAGTAAATGATGGCCATTATGAATGAAAATTTTTAGATTTTTTTATAAGAACTTCTGTAAAAACTTAAAAATTGGGTAATTTATTTGGTAGTAATTAATATTTTTATATTTTATATTGCATAGACGTTCATGTATAAGAACAGTACAGCCAGTTAAAACGTTTGTTCATAGATGTCACTATTTGTAACTTTTACACACTTGATTATTTTACGCTCCAGTGTGCGCCACAACTGTTCCTCTACCAGGTAATTTATAGTCATCATCTATTATAATCTAATGGTTTGTAGTACTGCTTTCAATTAAGATTATAACATTGGCACAATAACAATATTCGACTCATTATTTTTGCATTTTCCACTGGGAGACGAACTAGAATATCCTCCTCACCGCTCTTATCTAAGCATGTTATAAAAGGCGACTAAAGATAAATTCTTCGAAATGTGCAACAGCTTTTTCTGTGACCTTTAGCAAGAAACATACCGCGCTCACGGCAATTGGGAAGCCTATATTTAGTAGTAGCAATAATTAGTGTAATGATGAGAAATTTGTTTCTTGTAATATGATATTTTATTTATTTTAATTCTACGAACCCACGAGACAAGCAAGCCGTTCACTTGATGGTAAGAATTCAGCATACGCCTGTCCATAACAATGTAACACTAGTTAAAATGATATACACAGCACCACATTGTTGTCGTCGCCTTGAGATATAAGATATTAATTTTCATTACCCCAATATTTTCACTAGCTACAGCGCCGTTCATAACAAAATACAATAATGTTTGTACTGTTTGGCGGCAGAAATAGGAGCTGCAGTAGATAAGTGAACTAAAAGGTCTTTCCAGTGTTTTTATATATCTGTATTGGTAACTTACGAAATTATATTACATGAAAAAAAAATGATTTTAATTGCTTTTTAAGAAACTTAATTTGACGTATTATTCTCAACGATGTCCTGGTACGTTGTTTACTATATTTTCAATATTGGGTATTATCGATTTGTTATGGATGATCCATCGGAAATCTTGACATACTTTTTTTATTCGGTATTTGTTCCTCGATTAGTTTTTTTAAATATTTGTAATTAGTGTTTTCAAAAAACTATGAGTTTTAGATACGTATTGGGTATATTTTTTATAGTATCTATTAATCCTTGTACATTGAAAACGAGAAACAATATGGAACATTAAATCATTTCGAGTTTTTGTTATCATATATAAATAATTCACTAATATCTCATGCTTCAATGAAACCGTACAACTGGATTATGGATCAAGGATAAAGAGGATCTACTAACGACTTAAATAGTAATATTATATTTATTAATTTTTGATAAATCTTCACCCTTTACATAGAGTTTTTATGATTACTATACGTCAGAACTACACCTTTTCTTGGGTTGTATCACAGGCTAGGTTTCCAACTTTGTGATTGGACTACACTGATTATAATATTTTTCATTTAATATATCTATCAGTTTAAATCGATCCGCACTATTTCCGATTTTCTCTGTTTTTATAAACGTTTATGTTTCTCGCTGTTGACCGAAGTTTTCGAAGATTAATAAACTTGGCACTGTTAGACATACATACTCATACACAGTTTTTGTGATCTTAACATTGAAAAAGATATCTATATATATATAATGGAAATGGATTTTTAGTATTTATGTTTTGAATTTCATACATCCTTCATCATTTTATTTGTAATAATCTTTTATATACAATTTAATTTCGTATTATTCATGAGGTTGTTCTAGTAACGGTTGCTATAGAAAGTGATTTGCGATTGCAATTGCTCTCAAGGTGTATTTCAGACAAATTTCAAGTCTAATTTCTTATTAGGGCGAGTTATATATATACGGGGATCGGTATAAAGTTCCATAAACGTAATGTACGTATGCAGTAATAATATTAATATTAATACGTAATAGGAGAAATTGTCGTAACTATATTGTGGTTATAAATGACTTTTCAAAGAAACTGGTTATATTGATTAACACTACAACGTATTATCACATACGTACCTATTTACAAGATAACGCAATGACGAAGTGTGACGTAGTTGTATGTACAAATATTTCAGTGAATGCCGAGGGTAACAAAAACCTATTGAATTATTATCCAATAAACTAGTGACTACTTTTACAATAATTTTACTTACATTCACGGATATAGTGCTTTATCAATATTTATATACTGATAAACACAATGTTAAGTGAAAACTTCAGGTGAGATTCTTTAATAAAATCATTTATTTATTTGTTTATTTATTAATTAATTAATTTATCTATTAGAGGCAATCATAGCATCCAAGGAGGCAAGAAATATTGTGAGTAGATGCTAGAATAATAAAATAATATATAGGAATCAAACAATTTTGTATATAATACATAAGTACTAAATAAAGGTCGATATAAATATATCCGTACATATAAATAATAAATAAATAAAATAGAAAGTGTTTAAGTGATAAACTTGATCAAACAGTAAAATCATAGCATGTACGTTTATGAATAAACAATTTTCATTATTTTATTATATGTATGAAATATTCATTTATATGTAATATTATTATATTTTCAGTTATGTTAATGTTATAAAAGAATTTTCTTTTTTTATTTGTTAAAATTCTGTTAGTTTTCATCATAAAGTGCCATGCATAAATAACTTTGTAATTTAATAACTTTTGCAATGTCAAATAAACCGAGTTGTAACATTAAGTAAAATTTTGAGAGAAACATGTTTTTTTATATGTAAAGCTTAGTTTCCTTAATTTTATTTCTTCATTCGCTCTTAATATACAACAATCAGAAAACCAATTAAGTTTTATTTTATTAATACTAAATTAATATGGTTAATCTCGTGTTTATGGCAACTTTATAAACTTTATTACTTAGATCGGTCTTATTACACGAATATAAAGTATTATTTATATTTAAGGACATGAGTATGTATCTTATTTTATGCGTCGTAATTTAAAGATTAAGGTAATATACTCTTCAATTTTACACCCGTGAAAAACATTCCTCAAGTGTACATAAAGACATAAAAAAATCAAAAAGAATTCTTTATTATTGTAATTTTAGATACTTCTCAATGAGTTTCTAAGAAATATTACCTCAAACATTAAATTGTTAGGAATTGTAATATATCAATTGATAACATGAACATTTGGTAATCAAATTGGCATGGTTGTGTCAGTTAATTTTCAATTCTCATTGTCTATTAGCTCCTAATTTTCACAACATCATCGACTGAAATCACATTTCACTGTTGCTAAGCCTTTTCACGGCTATAAGCAAACATACCGCTTCAAATTAATTGTGAACACATAGCATGTGCGGTATGAGAAGTAAAGTAAATAATAAAAATTATAATACATGACAATTATGTATTTAAAAGGTTAAAAAATACTTTTATAATTAAATATTCAGATAACATCAGGTTAATTAAAAAACACAGTTCTGTCAAATTTATCTGCAAATTTGATTAGAAATATTAACAAGGAATTAAAAACCTTTACAATAGTATATTTCCAGTTATTACCAAATTTTATTTTGCAGTTGAAAAAAAAAACATTTCCAATCGATTTCGATGATAGACAATTATATCTATATAAAAATTATATATATAACTGTCATGTGATACTAACTATATCATGTCTTGCTTTTGTGAACACTAGCAACAAAATCAAATGATTTTATTTCATGAATATTGAAAATATTAAATATGAAATTTACATTTCTTTACGTATCTCTAAATTGTATTAGCTAATGCTAAAAGCACATAATTCAATATAACTACATACGATACAGAAACATTAATAAATACAAGCTGCACGTGTACATACGTATGAATAAACTTGTTTGACATTCAAAGTTTTCGTCCGACGGTCACATGGTCATATTTACAAATATGTATATTTAATTTTGTATCGAGAGGAGATCGGTAACAGAGCCAAGATCTGAAATGGTAATGAACAGGAAAGTTAGCCCGACGACCAGGCAACCAATAGAGCTGCAGCGAAACCATAAATTGGCAAGTTTAATTGCACCTGTCAAGTGGACCGACGACATGGTGAAAATCTCTGGGAATCTGTAGACGCAGTTGACATGGGAATGGAATGGGCTGTATTTATCGCAAAGCAATAATAGGTTTAAATAATCATAAAATGGCGATTTCGTATGTTATTGAAATAGAAAATTTAAAAGAAAATTATAAAAAAAAATGTAGTCAGTAATATTAAAACCTTTTCAATCATTCAACATAATGAGCAAAGGGATTGCACCGTATTCGCGGTCTTCCACTTTGCACGAGGAACACAGTTATTCAACGAATTTAAAAGTCAACCTTCAGACATGAAGAGGTACGGTGAGAAGAAGAACTGTTCATCTGTTTATATATTTATTATTTATTTTGAATTAAAATGTACATCAAGTAAAATTTTCCAATGGGTTCACATTATGACGCACGCTTTATAACTATTTACAGTTTTAAAGTTTAAATTTATACATATAAGTATATCTAGACTTAATTATCTATTCATCTAGATTTAAGCAAAAGTAATTAATATATTTTTTGTTAATATCAACGATATTACTCAATTTAAAGCGACAAATTTTTACATAAGATTTAGGTTTGTGTGCAAGTGCAGCTACCCACCCAATATTAAGAGATAACGTAGTTAGAGTAAGAGAGAAGAGAGAAGTCCAGAGCAAGCGATGGTTAGAGATTTTGTACTTGCTTCACATCTATATATAAAACATTTGCGGCTGTAGATTTTTTGTAAGATTAACAAATAAGATAGTTAAATCTTACAAAAAAAAATTCTCTTGATTGACACATCAAAATTATCATCATCGTCATTAATCATCATCTTGTAGCTTATTTGCATAAAAAAAATACATCAAATATGATTTTAAATATACTATCAAATTCTATACTTTTTTTTTTTAGAATTATCGAAAAAAAAATTTACGCACCCTGATATTAAACATTATGAGTTTCTTTTTATAATAATATTAGATATTTAAGGCTAGTGTTAAATCGGAAGACATTAATTTTGACACCTTCTTCGGTGTTTGTTCATTTTTTTCACACAATTCACATGTCCTCAACAATACTGAGGTCAGGGTTATTATAGTCAAGGTTTTTACACCATAAGACCTCAGGAACATATTAAATCGTTTTTTAATTGATTTTTATGTAAAATAATGTAGATTTTATCTAGTGGTAATTTGTACTATGAATTGATAGCAAGGACCTTAGCGCACTTTAAACGCGTTTAATCTTTTCCGGATTCTGTTCTTCTTTTTTGTATTTTGTTAGAGACGTGAGAAAATTCTTGCTCACAACAGTTAAATGCAAATAAAAATTAAAATGTGTCTCCACTTTAAGGGGAATTATTATTTACTAGTAAATATAAGTTGTAAAATATAAATAACTAGCTGTTCCCCGCCTGATTTGCTGGCGAAGGTGTCTTCGCAATTCCTTTTCAGTGGTAACATTTCGCAAAATCCGTTCTTAGCTGCTCTATACTCGTTGAAACGAATATTTCTACCAGATTTCAAGTCTCTAGGCCTTATAATTCTAGGAATATCGCAAAGAATCTCCACATGGTGGAAATCTCTTATAAATAAATAAATTATATGGTAATCCAAACGTAAATAAAGTCATATTCCTTTTGTTTACCGCACGACTTTTAAGCTCGTTAAAAACCACTAGTAAAGAGATAACAAAGAAGTTTTGAACTTTAAAGTATCATTCAAGTAAAAATCGGTCAAGAATTTTTTACATTTAAGTATATACATATGATTTTGGATACGGATAAAAGTATCATATTACAACCTGTTAATTCGTTATGTAGTATACTTTATGGCTACCGGAAGGTGTCACTGAGGTCGATATCGATCTTAAGGAAGTAATTCTGTAGGGCTATAATGTGATCTTTGTTCTTAATTCCTACATCCAACGCAAAGCTACCAAGAGCAACTATATCGCCGATTTAGAAATTAAAAATGATCGTATTTCTAATGCCCAATTTAAAGCCACAGATAAAAATATTTTGTCTGAACAATAACAATAAGAAATACAAATATATTGTACATCACATATTTTTAGATAATGTTTGTTGCTTAGTGAATTAATATATGAGCGATAAGCCACGATACTGGTGAAAGCTGGTCGTTCACATAGAAAAGATATTGGCTGTCCATGTGAATTAGGTGTTAGGATATTTACGCAGGAACATAAGGCTTTGAAAAAAGAATACAGTTTTTATACTATTTTATGACTATTTATGATATTATCAGCCGATTATACCAGATATATTCCACTGCAGCTGAATATATTATGCCTATTAAATTATTATGAGAACCTAATCATAATATTAATTAGTATTATTAAATATAAATTGAAACCTAAAGGCAAGTGAAACAATTATAATTTATATTTTTTACAAGTATGTACGATTCTAAAGTTTATTTAAAATAAACCAGTTGCGTATCGTTAATCAGAGTACGAGGTCGGCTTGAACATCAGTAAAGCAAAAAAATATGATTTCAAAACTAAATATTTGCAGAATCTGAACGATAGATGTTAGAAAAGGCTTTTAGTCTGATGGTTTGCATATATGACCTTATTTGTTACACAAATAACTCTTTTTTGTTTGCCATCGAGGGCGATTATAACAAACCATTGGAAAGATTTTTAAGAGCACCTGTACTACAGAGTTTCCGTAGGAAAGTTTTAGATCTAAGATTGAAGATCTTATCCAGCCATCGTCTTCTTTATAAACGTTGTGATGGTGCTAAGAAATCGAAACAAGGAAAGTCTGACGCCGCCTTAAAAGATATCGTTCAGCATCCTCGAACTATCCGTATTACCATATTCTTCTGGTCGATGTGGAAACAGATTTGGACGCGCTGTTACTATACACTGATAACCACTTATACACATATCACCCCATTATTTTTCACTTATTTGGTATTAAATTACTTACTACTGTGTTCTTAATTATGTTTCATATCGCTTAATATTTCTCAGAGCTAACATGTTATAAGTTAACAAAAAATAGGAAAATAATATATCCAATATTAATTAAGAAAATATTTATTTTGCTAAATAATATTTTTAAATAGTTTAATAACAACATACTTTGCTAATGCTTGAAAGTCACCCGCGACAGCATATCTTTTGGACATACAACGATCAAACCTACAATACTTTACTAACTTAATTAAAAAATACTTCTAGTTAAAAGTCCTTAATCTCCTTGTAAAACCAAGGAATAAATAAAGCTATAGAGATCCGAAAAACTGTACAAAAACAGTTTCGAATAATCAGTCAAGTAACACAAATGTCACAATGAATACAATACTGCTATGATAAATGTATGTATGAGTCTATTTACAGAGCAGACTCATACGAACACTGTACTAATGCTCACTTGAGGCTTTGGTTTATTAAACAAATTTGATGCTGTCTTAATAATATTGAGAAGAGGCCTGAAGGTTGAGGTGTCCGATGGAAAAAAGCTTGCAGGTCTATGATACTGGACGTGGTATTGATTGCTGTACTGATTATAATACTCGTTGTTGTATTGGTAGTTGTAGGCTTGATTGTCCCTGGTGCTGTCGGGAATGATATTCGAGATGTAGCTGTTGGTATTGTCTACCGTTTCATAACTCGATGCAGTAGTTAAACCGGTAGCTGAAAATAAAAAGAAAGAAACAATTAGATATAATCGTAATTAGACACTTGGTTTGTAACAAAATGTTTCACTTTACTTTGTTTAGAAATACTTACAGCATAGTCCTGAATATTTCTTCGATTCTGATAGTCCGAATGTACTACAAGATGGATAACCCTTTTCGTAAGGATTTGAACCAATAACGTTGCCGCCCGGACCGTAGTTGCAAACGTAGAGTCTGGTATAGCCTTTAACGTCATCGTAATAGAACGTAAAACCACAGCCTACGTGAGATGTTTCCCCCCAAACTAACTGTAAACAAATAATATAAATTTAAATAAAATTATATTTCTGAATATAATTGTTATGTAAAACTTTCCAGATTTAGGAACTTATTTGACAATATAATAATGAATCACGATTAACATTACAATGCTTCAATTTACGTTTTTCCTTTTTTAAGTATACAATTAAGGAGAACTTCATTTCAAGGCATTATTTCCAAAATGTACCTAGTATATAATCATTAATTTACCTGGGAGTAATGACCGGTGCCGTGACCACCGTTAATGGGTTTGAAACCATATATGCGGACTTCGTCGAACCACGCGTTGATTTGTTTCATAAAATCAGGCTGAGAATCAGATGGGTCAGATGGGGGGCGCGTGGTCCACGTGGCCGCTAGATTCTGGCCAACGGGGAAACGGCCAACATCGCGCTGGGCAGCTCTGTCGTGGGCGGGTGTGCAGTGGTCGGCCCAACGCTGAGCTGTAGCTGCCAACTCATCATCCCACACCTGCGAAAAAGAGATTTAGTAAGTAATAACAATCAAATTTAATGATAATTGCATAACGATATAAAAGTAATCATCCACTTTCTAATTTAAAACAGCAAACTAAGCTTCATATTAAAAAATACTAGGTAATAAAGAGAGAATGGAGCAGTAAACTATAACTACCACCAGTAAATAAATAATTTACTGGTGGTTGGGCTTTGTTGCCGGAGACCGTCTACGTAGGTACCACCGTAGCTCCTATTTCTGTCGCCAAACAGTAGTGTGCAGACATTACTGTTTTCCGGATTAAAGGGAGTTGTAGATATTGAAATTACTGAGGTAACGAGTCTTGTCTCAAGGCGTCGAGGGCAATGTGGTGCAGTGTATACCAAACTAACTAGCGCTACGTCGTTATGGCGGGCGTATCACTTACCATCAGGTTAAGTTCCCGCTCATCTCGTCGCTTTCTCGTATTAAAAAAAAAACTTAAAGTGCTTTTAAATAAATGTAAATTATCAATTAAATTAAAAGCTAAAAAAAATTCGTTAAAACGCTTATCACGTGTCAATCGTTATAAAATATTTCGTAGTGGATGATTTATTCAAATCATAATGATTTTTATACTTGATATATTCAAACGATCTGATCTTCTTCATAATTGGATAGCTTACCATTTCCATCATATTAGCTGCTGGTGGTTGACTGGAAACCTGACCCAAGGCAACTGACTGTCGGAGATGGTTGTGCGCATCCACAATTGCCTGTTTTTCATACGCCGTCAGTCCTCCAGACTCTGTAATAAAAAATTTAACAACGTGAACATTTTTATAAAAGTTGCTCCGACTTCTTGCTCTAAATTTTTCTAATTTGATTATTATTATTTAAAAAAAAACTATAAGCGAATTCTTTGAATATATTTATGTGGTTGTGATTTCATAATCTGTAGGATTTATTAAATTTATTATTACGTGTTCACAGGTGTCTAAATCAATAAAATTTTACGATGTAGTCATTCAACTTATACCAGTATGGAAATAAGTGGTGACTATTTTTATCTAAAACTCATCGATAGAATCTAAATTAGTTAGCGACAAAGAAATTTATTAATTTTTTTAAGACCGTTTAAAATATTGTGATAATTCATATTGTTGTATTAATAATTATTTTTTAATTATTTGTTGAAAAATATAATGAGTGCTTTGCAACAATTAAAGCAAATTATAAGACGAATTATTTAGTAATGTTGAAATATTTTGTTACAAAGAAAATTTTTAATTATTTTACGTATCTTTATGAATTGACTCAAAATTCAACTATTAATTAATATGTGATTTACTTACTTATCAAATGCTTGCCAGGACCACAGCTCTCTGTTGCTGAGAGAAAAACTCCCAAAACAAACAACACTAGACGCATTTTAATATAGTTTAATTCACAACACTAAAAATTATATTTCACAAGTATAATTGAGATTCGTAACTAAAGCTCATATATCACTTATATTTACGAAACGTCAATGATTCTTATATTCGCCGGTGATCCGCTGCACAACGTGCTGCGCGCTCTCCGGGTTTCAGCGATCTGTGCGTGAGGCTTCGAAGCGAGCGTTTAAATAGTCGTTCCTGGGTTACCATGGAGACGCACCGACGCCGTCGCCCGACGGCCGACATCGCCGCCACAGCATCCGCTCACAGCGCACGCTACTTTCGCACAGCCCCTTAATTAAACTGCAAATTATTGCTTCATATAATTATTCTAGCTTCGCAAATATATTTTAGAATGATTGATCAGTACGTGTAAAAGAAATGGGAACAATTATTACAGAAGTATGTTGCGGTAATCGTGTGCTATCTTCAGTTACGAAATAAAGAAAGGTTAAAAGGAACAACGTACGGTCACTTTTTATCCGCTGTAATAATTTAAAGCTCATTATGCAGCAGGCGCTGGTTGTCAATGAAATCGAGTTCTTGTGATGTGACCCAAACGTGGAAATATGTTGACAGATATTGGTCAGAGCGGAAGTGGCTTTTTAAGTGAAATTATAGGCGGCTAAGAACGAGGAACGAAAAATATGTAATCAACCTTTTTCTGTCAAAGGCTACGCAATTTTACGGCATTTATTTTATAGGAAAAAGAGCACGGTTCCGTTCACTCGTTTTAATGACCAGTCAAACTTGCATGTTTTATTATGTAAATATAAATAATTTATTGTAGACGAAAAGTAAATAAACTGTGCAAAAAATATTTGCCGTCATCTCCAATGTTTAATACGTATATACATATAAGAAATTTTTATTATATTAACACGAGATCTTTTAAAATAACACTTAAGATTTATCTGTGATTTTTCTATTTGAATCATATTCATTTGAAATTTTGCGGAATAAAATAGATGATAGTATTTATTTAACATCGCCCTGTCATTTTCTTGTTTTGGACACGTTAGTAATTCAGTTAAAATAGTATCAATTAAATTTTAAATTAATAAAAAATCGATATACTATGTATAAAAGAAAGATGTTAATTAAAAACCTGTATTTTCTAGGAGACAACATGTCTGTTACCAACCAATCCGGTTTACCACCTGAGGTAAACTTTTGCTCGTGCTTTAATCATTTGCATACTAATATCTTTTATTTTACAACACTGAAATAGCCGCAAGAATCTTATATATATTTTATTTAATATTAATGCTGTGACACTCATTAATTTTATTAATATTTTCAATAAGTAAAAGTCTATTTGAAGGAAAAAAAAAAACTCAAATCTGCAATGAGTTAATGTAATATTTTGGCGTTAATAACTTTAATATAAACATAATTGAAGGATAATATACAAAGTTTTTTTTTTTAGTAATTTTACAGATATTGGTCACAACAGTAACCGCAGTAAGGCCTATGTCCATTATAGTTTCAGTTTAAAACATCACGTTTTCACCTAATAGTTATTATTAACATATATTATAATATACTGTAGATATGCAGAGCCAGTTCATTTGACATTTAAATAGACTTATTATTATATATTTAAATAAAACACTTAAATATTTTAATCGACTGTTATAAATTAAACGAAATGCTTTCAATACTACAATTTATTTTTAATTTACTTTATTTAATTTCATTGTACCCGAATATGTTATATTTCACGAGTATCGAAATAAGTACAATTTAACTAACTTACGTTATATAGGAATTTATAAGGTATTTAATGATATACTTAGTTATGATTAATTTAATTTATATAATAATTATAATATTTTATTAAATTATTGAATAATATTTACATACGTACATTAGTGATTTTAGTATTAAAAATTTATTTAGTGATAGCAAGCAAATTTTCATACATTAAGTTAGATAAACTTTGAATCGGGCAGACAACGTGTCGGCTATGAGGCGTAGCGGTGAATAAATTACATTTATATTATTTTTATATGTGTGTCTTTATCTTGACATTCTCAATAGATATGTGAATTTCATCATCAGTAAGTTTGTCGTACAGACTTCATAAGATAACAAAAAATTTATTAACTCTGTATGTATATGTGACAACTTTATATAATATATAAAACTAAATTAAGTTAATTTTGCGATTAAGAAAGTAAGTTTTAATTCCACCTTAATCTGATAGGTGGACCAAGCTAGATAAAAGTAAAAACCTTTTGGTGGCAGATCTCTGTTGTCGGAGGCCGTCTAGGTAGGTACCACCGCAGCGCCTATTTCTGCTGCTAAACAGCAGTGTGCAAGGATTACGGTGTTACGGATTGAAAAGCGTTGTAACTAGTGAAATTACTGGGGTAACGAGACTCAACATCTTATGTCTCCGGCGACAATTTTTTTTTATGAAGATTGCGCGTTAGTTTCTTTGACAACTATAGCAGCTTCATCAGATTCAGAGCTCGCGGATTTGGTATGCGCGAGCTAAAGAACAGGCGACGAGCGCAATGTGGTGCAGTATATACCATCCTTACTAGCACCACGTTATTATGAGCGTATCACTTACTATCAGGTGAACGTCCCGCTCGTCTTATTGCTTAATTGAACAAATAAAAAAGTAGAACAAAATAAAAATTGTTAAAGGTCATACACTGCGTATGAAAATCAATTTGACGAAAATCTTCAAAGAAATTATATTACATTAGCTTACTTTTACTACCCTAATTGGTGTTGAGAATGTTATTCGAGACGTAGCCAATAGTATTGTCCATCATTTGCATAACAAGTTAACATTATTGATTATACGACATTATTGACAATAAAATCATTTTGTATTTTACAAGCATCAATTTTTTTTCTCTCAACTTTCAGTTCATGTGCCGTGCATTCTATTACAATTTATGTGTATTTCTGATGAATTTATCATTATTATAAATATGATAGTAAAAAGAGAAAACTATATTTGAGTAAAATTAAGAATCGCGTCTTCTTCAACTGTTAACCAGATTAAAGACTGAAGAATATTTATTGAGAATACAAAGATTTTTCACATTCACTTAACTTAAAATTGAAAGAAGTTTAACTCAGTTTTCTTCAGTTCACACATTAAGTCTTTGTACTAAATTTAATGGTTTTTTGTTTAACTTATTAATAGAAAAAAAATGCAGTATAACCGTATTAAACATAATATATTGTTTGTCCTTCAATTAAAATACCTCGTTATATATTATAGATGTTCCCAAAGGTAAGCTAAGAACTAGCTGTTCCCCGCCCGCTTTACTGGTCGTCATATAGAATTAGACTGCATATGATTTGCCATAGCAACCGCGTAAATAATACCAATAGAAAATGTTGACAAAAGTTTATTAGAAACAAAAAGAAGAATCTATGGCATTCGGAAAATAAACAGCCTAAATAAATGAAATGGACATGTTCCCATGTGGATACGTTCACTAGTTTTCACGTAATTGGCGACCATACAAACCCATTTTCATTATATGTATATATATAGATTACGTATTATGTTGTATTGGCCATTGACATGTATTGCGATATTCTAATGTATACGTTTGCTGCCGCCGTTATTTGTTCTCACGTTCCTTATGTTTGCCTAAGGACAACACATTACATCCTGCTGAGACCTTGTTTAAATATAAAAAGAAAAAACTGCCCATTAAAACCATAAAATATTTATAATTTTTTTCTGCGTCTTCAGCAACTGGTTATGTGATAACGAAAATTTAGAGGTTTGTCGACTTTTAATTTGTCTTTACATCTATTAAAGAAATTTACTAACGTATGAATCTTTAAAAAATATGTGTAATCTTATAATGGTCTACATGACTAGATTACTTATTAGAATGCTTCACCTATAATATATTTTTTTAATAATTGATAATGTCTGTGTAAATGTCAGTAGACATACGAAAAAATTATTTGAATAAAAACAATATTTCAATGTATAATAAATCAGATTAGGATAACAAACTGTACAGTCAAATCGATTTTTATAATCAAATATAATTATTAACTTATACTGTTAAATACGTTTTTTTCTACGTTAACGATTAAAAAAAATGCTTGATTGTGAATGTTTTTCATTTTAAATAAATGAGCGTCAATACTAAGAGTGAAGCTGCCGCCACACTGTCTCAGAATTAAGTTTCTTATAACACATAATTTATTATTAAAATAAAAACGTTGTCTCGATTTATATAGAACGGTTAAAACATAAATATTCATTAATTACTTTAGAAACCTGTAGCTTTTATTCACATCTTGTTTATCTCTTTCGGTAAATCTTTAATCAAAGGTATGATATCATCAAAAATCTTTCTTAATTGTGAAAAAAAAAATTGTCATTAACCTTTAAGATGAAATTGACATGAACTTTAAATAATATAGTTTGTCAAATGCAACTTTTTTGACAAATTTAATAAAAAAGTACAAATTGATCTGACCAAATTGTGAGTATGTGGTATTACTCGGATAGTTTCCTATTTTACTACTACTTTTACTGGTAGTAGATCTTTGTTGCCGGAGACTGTTTAGGTGGGTATTACCGCAACGCCTATTTTGGCTGGTAAACAGGGTCCCACACAACAACTTAAGGGACCAAAGCCAACCTTACCTACTCGTGGTGCACCCTGTTAATCAAAAAAGAAGGCCCTGACTACCACCAACCACCCTTGGACCAGCGTGGAAATGGTCTAAGTCCCCCATATGAACCCTTACAAACGATGGCCCCTGGTGCCCGGCAATATGTGTAGCGCGGGACAGATCGATGTATGATGATCTCTGGGAGAGGCCTATGTCCAACAGTGGACGTCTATCGGCTGATGATGAGACAGTAGTCTGCAAACATTATTAAGTTCCGATTTAATTTATGGAGGTAACGGGACTCAACATCTTATGTCTCAAGGCGACGATTGCAATATAGTGCAGTGTATAACATCGTAACTTATTGTTATGGGCGGGCGCATCACTTACCATCACGTAAACGTGCAGCTAGTTTCGTCCCTTCGCAGTATAAAAAAAAATTATTGCTTCCTATCAGTAAGCGTCTTAATTTGTATGCTTTCCTTTCTCTTCTTACACTCTAATCCTCTTATTCCTTTGTCCCGCTAGCATTCTAAATGTCTTGTGCCATAAGGTACACAGTGACGGAGAACCGAATATCTTCCTCTCAAAATGCCTTATTCTTGAAGATGCTGTAATGAATCTTTTGCTGTCCATGCCTTTAAACTTCAGAATTAGCATCCTGATGACATACGTGCTAATCTATTACTTAATATATTTCGGATGAAAGCGAAAAAGTATTTTCTTTCATTGTCAGTATATCTTATGTCGTTATTTATTTCAATTTATCCGATTTTATTTGTATGTATAAAGACACTTTCATTGACATTTTATCTAAATACTTGTTTATGTAATATTCTTATATTTTAGTATTTCCTAACTGATCTCTCTATTTTTAATTTTGTCCATTTTATAGTACACACTTAACTGCGTTTTACTTTTCATGAATGATGTATTAGAGAACGCATTAAACAAACACATTATTAGTAAAGATTATCACTTAAAATCAAGTAAAAGTCCTGCATAGGAAATATTGTTTATAAAGAAAATAATGAAAACGAAGTGATGTTTTATATACAGCGAGCAAACGTGTGATAATAACTGAAACAGTAGGTAAAATGAAAAAAAATTGTAAAGCGAGATCTAGTACGCATATTAAGGAAGAGTGTTAAATTCAAGTAAATACATTGACAATATTAACCAGTTGTCGAAAATTTCGCCTGCAATGTTAACATGAAGCGCTAAAGAGTCGTAATTCACCCCAAAGTTATAATTAATAACTCGTAACAGAAATTCATCTGCAACATTGTAACCAATGTAAGGGTACAACTTTTAAAGATCATATACATTAATCAGTCATTCTATATTAAAAAATAAATGTTAAGGACCTTTACCCATTATAATGGTATTACATCTTTAAATGGTTGCAGTAATATTTTTTCAGAAAAAAAAATATTGCAATAAATAATAAATGAAATAAAACACTACTGAGACTTAATAGACTGATTCTGTTGGTGTATTTATTTCCTTACTTCTACGGGAATTACTTGGAGGTAAACGTCTCTAAAAAAAAACTTTAGCATCGTTTAAAGTTTTATTAATAACTATCATGTAGTACATCTTCCCTGTTTATTGGGTGACTTTTTTATATTGTATTCAAACCAAGCACGATCACCAGCAATAACGTGTAGTAAAGTATGGAAGAAATTAACAACTACAAAGAAAAATACAATAGGATCATCTAAGTCAGATAGTTGTTGTATGTAAGTAATTTTTAAGCATTTTGTAATTTTTATATTTATACGTGTTCTGTTATTAATTTTGTTTTTTCTTGCTTTGTCTTTTTACAAACCGAAAGATTAACTGGAAGAGAATGCCTTGTGACATTCCGTCTGCCTTTTTGATTACAGTATCTCTATTGTATTTTTGTTTTATTTTGTTATTGCGCAAAAAAGTTTCAATAAATAACAAATCGTTCTAAAGATGTCAACGTTCATATTTTTTTTAAAAAAAGTATCTAAAATTCATAACGCCAACGTAATAGGAATTGTCTTAAATAATATTTGATTGACAATGACGAAGCTTTAGTAGTTACGGATGATGCCTCGTATCGATCAGTTAGACGTAACTAGTCCATTAGGTCAAATTAAATTACATTTTAAGTTGTAACTCAAATAAGTTGAATCATTTATTTATTAGTATAATGTTAACCTATATACATAACGGCGTGCACCAATGATCTTGTGAGATTAATAGCCAACTGGAGGTTAGATCGGTCGGTTACGAGCTCAGACCATAACACCATTATCTTTCAGGTTTTTTCATTTGTTTAACTTGAGAGAAATCCCTGCGCATATCCGTCCTCGCGGGGGCAGGGACCGGGTACGTCGAACTTGCACCGACTAAAACCCCCTCGATGTTCCTCCTCGTCGCCTTAAGGCGGGGTCATAGGAACGCTTTCGTACACATCCGCGACGTTGCTGAAATGCGAGCGTTGGTCGCATAACGCAGCATCACCTCGGAAGGGAAGGAAGAACGGCAAACTTACTGGCTGAGACATTCTACCCCGAGGATCTCGTCGTAACTGGCGATGAAGGTCATAGCCGGATTAAAGCAGAAATAGCTACTTGAGTCGCAGAAAAGTCACAGTAAGTTGGCTGGGGAGGAATGCACGCGCAATACCACGAAACGTTGCGTGCAAGGGTCATGGGGAATCTTCTTTTAACTCGCTACTTGAATAACTCACCGCAAGAGGAGACTATTGTCAAGCGTTTACGGATGACGTCACACTTATTTTCGACGGAGACACTACATAAGAAATAGATGGACGTAGTAATGCTACCCTCGTCTATGTTCGACAGTGGGGTGTCCAAACAAGTTGAGGCTCCCACCGCACAAGACATGTGCAATGGTGATTACGAAGAAACTCAAGTACGACACCCCACGACTGAGCATGGGAGGGACTTGCTTTATTGTGTCCAGGGAAATCAAGTCAACTACTGATGATTGCCTAACGTTTAATAGGCCACGTGGCGAATCAGTGCAAAAAGGCATTGGGATTGTATAGGCAAATCGCTCGGGTGGTAAAGATTCTCCTGGGGTCTTGCCTCTGAAATCATCCATCTACATAGCTGCGGTGGAGTCGATTGTGCTGCTATACGCGGCTGCGGCATGGGTACCAGCAAGCAAGAAACTAGGGATTCAGAGGCAACTCAACACAGTACAGAAAGGATTTGTGATGAAACGCTGCAGATCGTACCGCACCATTTCTCGACATTCGGCCCTGTTATTGTCGGGGATACTGCCTCTGGATCTTAGAATTCAGGAGTTGTTCGATCCGGAATGAGACCAGGAGAGGGTTGTACCAGACACTTCTAGGCGATAGGGAAGTAGAGCGCGTCTTAGGATTTGCAGATACTACGCTACGCAAATTAAAAATGAGCTAGTTATATTTAAAATACTCAAAATGTTTTGTTAAAAGTGTGAAAATCCTTAAATACAATAAATGATATTAAGGCTTTTTAAATTTTCCTCTCAAAAGATTTTTGTTCTTTTAGAGTATTTTAAATTTTATTTAAATCATATGACTAGCTGTATTTGAATTGCAAACTATACTCGATAAATCAGATGCATAAAACTTGATATATTATTTATTTGTTTATGACTCACGAACTTGTTCAAATTAAACTGGATGACATGATTTAGATTTACAGTAAATATATTGCGTGGCAGAATTTTAATGCAATTGCAATAAAAAATATATAAAGCTAATAATAATTGTACATTACCTTTATGCGAAACTTCAACGGACACGGATAGTTAAAAGTTTAAAGAAGAAAATCCTTTTAAGCAATTAACAATTAAATCAAAATAAGCTTAGTGCAAAACGATTATTACTACTGCAAACCTGATAATAGACAAGCTTGGAGTATCACATGCTACTTCTTTTATAGTCGTGTTATAAGTAATAAAAATGGTAATAATAGTTAAATATGCATATGATACTGTGATCAGTAACCATGCAATTTCCTCCTGCTAGTAATTGTTTTAATCAATAATAAAATGGCTGATAAAATTAAAGACTTTTATAGTTTAAAATTCATTAACAAGACATTTAAAAATTTATGTGTACTTTTGATGTTAACGTTTAAAATTAAATAGAGAGATATATGGAGTATGGTAAGATATATTTCATTTATTATCATATAAGTAAATTTTTGTTATCAATTAAAAAATATAAAAACTTTACAAAAATTATCAATATTATAACTGAACACTGATGAAGAAATAAATAGTAAAATTATAATATTGACGTAGATGTACAAATCACAGCTGTTATAGTCGAGGTTATATATGAAGATCTGTTTATTTGTGCAACAAAACAAGTATATGTACGTATAAACGGTTTATACGCTGGTAAACAAATATATATATATATATATATATACAAGTACTCGTATATATCTGCCCACATTAATGAAGGATTAGGCAGAAATTGCAATATTGCGCTCACTTCTAAATTAAATCTTCCAGTTCAGAGTAACCTCCTTCCAAATAGATTAATGCAAGACTACAGAGTCTATACGTTTTCATTTTACACGAGTCCCAAACTATCTTAGACTTTGAATGCATGTAGTCGGTGTTATTTATTGCTACTACCTCCTCATCAATTTCGTCTTCATCCCTTTGCAAAAAAAAAAAGGTCACATTCAATTTGAAGTTGAGAAGTATACGGAGAAAAGTTTTTCAATCCTATACCATCATTTTTAGTTTAGAGTAATTACAACGGTCCAAGTCTTATGTTCTCGAATTACTTATTTCGTTGTCTTCCGGAAGGTTTTCCGGGTAAGTTGCCTTCGAGAGTCGATGTTGAAAACTGTAAAACAGATCTCTTTTACAAAAGGCTGAAAAATGGAACATTCCTTATTGAACAATGAATTAAACGTCTAACAAAATTAATATTTATATCCGTTTTGACCGAACAACGGACTCTGAAAGTGGAGATATCCCGTTATAGAGGGACCAATCACACATTGAATAAATCAATCGTGGGTCAGGTGAATATGGCGCAGATGACTGTATCAATACTGAATTTACTGTTCCAATCAATCATTGTTTGTTTTTAGGCTTACATGAGTGTGTTGAATATCTTGTAACATTCAGTTGTTTATAGGTGTCTTTATATCCGGTAGAGGCCGGAAGGTTAATTCGAGGTGATTCCCAAAAGTTCACATTAATGTTTGAGCTTATGACGTTATGAAGTTTATAAGTTAGTCATTCTTATAAAATAGCTTAGCAACTTGACATTTATTAAACTTAGTTGTATCGTTCACGTTTATGACTTATTATGTATCTATCTACGTCATTTGGAAGGCAATAATTTTTCATTGGATTATTTTGTTTTTGATAACTTTTCTATATGAACGCAATCAAATAAATTAAATTCTGCTACCAAATGTTTTTTTACGAAAGAATTGTACGCAAAGATATATTTTATGACGTATTCGCGATACCAATTTTTGGATTGTAACAAATTCTAAGAACTAAAAAAATAATTGATTTACGTATTTTAGTTTCAGGTTTTTCCGTGTGTTTTTAAGTTTTAAAAGTTAAAAAGATAATAATTCTATTCAATGGACAGTTTAGTTACATACCATCTCACGATGTGACTTCAGGTAAATTTGTTTAAGATTAAACCTTGGCAGTACTCGGAGTATGTTTTCCTTCTTTAAAGAAATAATCGTAACCATTGATATTGAATAGAATTGCAATTAAAGGTAGAGATTTTGAAGTATATATGTACGTTTACAATTGTCCGGAACTAGTAATCCGTAATGCACTTTATTCTTCAATTAATAACAACCGTTTCAATAGCATGAATAGCAAATGTAGTGAGCTTAAGCAATGTATAATTTTAAAGTAGGAAGTAGCATATTGTACTTTAATTATTCTCGTGTACCGTTTGTGCTCATTACCTTAACATTTTAACCCGTGTAAACGAAGTATTGTTTGGAAACTGGTTATAATTTTTTCCTGTATGGAAAAAACTTTAAATAGATAATTGACTACAGATGTGTTAATTCCGTTGCTTGTTGCTTATTAAGTTTACCGTCAAGTTTCATTACATATATATATCGAATAATCTATAAATTTTTGACAATTTTTTTCCAATTTTACTCATCGTTAAAATTTAATTCACTAAATAAAATCTTAAATTTTTTCATAACATTTGGATGTACTAAATTAAGTATTATGTTTAAAAGGATTCAAATACAGTAAGTACCGTTAAGTTAATGTGTTAATTACTGTTTTAATTTGAAGTAAATTATGCGTATTACAAGGTTGCAAAGTATTACTGCATAACATAATAAATATTTGCGTCATATAAAGTATGCTGATTTGTATGTAAATATATTTTAAAAATAACGTGGAATTTGTTATATTCGATAGACTTTGGGAGTCGAAAATATTTGCTAGTATTAACATAGGTACATAAGAGTATTATTATTATTTTACCCTATAATTTTAATTTAATCTGTCACTAAAGTAGCACACCAAATAAATAAAAAAAACAAAGTATTTTATATAACTAACGTTATTGATTAAGTGTATACTGATCTAATTTCATGTATGTCATAAAATATTTACAGAGTAGTGATTTTCGACTTTTCTCGGTAAGTATTAATAATTGATAAAATCTATGTTTCGTACTGATCGTGATCGCGTGATGATAACCACGTGATCTTTAATTCATTTGAATATTTCATTCAAAACTAATACTGACAATTCTGTCTATATTTTTATTAAATAAAGACTAGGTCTCACTACACAGGTTATGTTATATTCATTTTGAATGGAGCCTACGCTTACGTAAACTTAAAATTATTTTAAAATGAATTAAGAACCTTAAACATATATAAAGTTTAGTTAGTATGTTTAAAAATTGCTATCAATTATAAATTTTGTATGTAATTATACTTAAGTTATTTCAGATATTATCCCAAGTGCACAGCAAATAAAGTTATTAGTTATCTTATATTTTTTCACAGTGGACTTCAGAATGCCATGTTCGTGTTAACGATAAATCAAATAAGACTTTATTTGAAATAAGAGTAGACAGCACCGTGGAAGTTTACAGAATGACTGTTTTCAAGTCTACTCATATATGCAGCGTTCCTTTAAAACTATATCTAAAAGCAGAAATGTACAATCAATTATGTGTCATTACAGCTTTGTCGCTAATTTTAAACGTATACTTAATTTTAAGCAAACGCCGAGTTCATTCTGTGTATGACTATAATTTAATTTTTACTATAATTTCAAACAAAAAGGTTAAAAGCACAAATGCAGCGCGTGCTTTGTTTTTACTGTATTATAATTCAATGAGGAAGATATTCGTTTAGTATTATCGTCGTATTCGCCATCGAATGTTATTGCAATACAAATACGAATCATTATAAAATTTATTTTTACCAAACAGATCTACCATTGAAGCAGATGGAAATAGCAAAGAAGTTTGGGAAGACGTGGAATAAGATAAAAGACGAAATTTAATACCGAGCACGATGTAGAATCAATGTAGACGCTCTATTCCGATATCTAGTGAAAATAAGGTATGATATCAAAGCAATTAGTATTTTAAAAACACTTAAAACTTAATTATCTTGACCTATTTGCAAAATAAATTCAGAAGTATTTTTATATTCTGTATTCATTTCATCGGCCGTTATATGAACTAAAATTCGGAGAAAAGACATCATAAGCCATGATTAATCAAACCGTAAAATTCTTTGTGCGATGATGAATGTTCGACATATTGAACTTATGACCAAGATATGGCCTTAACTTTTTCTGTACTGTCACCGTCCACCGTTGACATTTATTATAATTTAGTAACTGGAAATCGCGGTTCCTTTCAAGTTGAAAATTATTCTTTTTCCGTACAGAAATACATCAAACGATTGTATGGTATTTGTATATATAAGTGCAAAAGGGGATAACGGGGAGTATGAATGAGTTAGTCAAAATATAAACGCACCTTGACATTCGAGAAATATGAGTTCGTACGGGTCAGTGTCCCGTTAAGATCGCGTAACCTTCATTTCTGGGTTAGTAGTAATTCTGTATGCTTGCAGTTTTAAACTTAAATCATGTTTTTAATATTTAACTGTTAAAATTATGAACAGTTAACAAATACTGATTACCATAGCCAAACGGTTATTACTTAATTTTACATGGATAAACATTGTTTTCGAACAAATGCGGTCTATCAGAATGTACCCTACACTATCAAAAATCGAATTTTATTAAAAAAGCTACTCTTCAACCTGTTGTACGAAGAAACAGAAGAACTAATTAAATAAATAGCACCCAAGGAACATACAATACACACGCACCTAAACAATGAACACACACGTTACATATAAATATATATTAAAAAAAATTGTTTGCTAATCATACCTACATATACCTTCATAAGTTAAGGTTCTGAGATACAAGCTGTGCCTAATTCAGCGTAAGAAGCATGTTATGCGTTTTTTTGTGAAACTGAAAAAATTAATGAAATATTGGTTTCTTTTCGTAGATAGTAGAATTCGATATTATATAGATAGTAGAATGAATGAACGTGGATAGTTATAAGGGTAGAGCAAGACCGAGGAAAGTGTGGATGGATAGTATGAAGGATGACATGTGTAAGAAGAGTGTGAATTCAGATATGACCGCTGATAGAGGCATATAGAAAAGGAGTACATACTGTGCCGACCCCACATAGCTGGGAAAAGGGCAGGAGGAAGAAGATAGTAGAACTCGGTTGATAATATAATCCTTATTAGTATATAATTGTAATAACTTGTTGAATCAAATTAAAAAGTACTTATATTACTTTTTTACAGAATAATATTACAGGAAGTAATAGAGACTAATAAGGATTATGAGGTACTCGTGGCATTACCATTGTATTTACAATGAAATTAGTAATAAGCTCATGTACAAAAAATTCGGTGCTTAGGTTTAACTTAAAACAACACATAAAGACAACCGCACAAACCTTATATATATATATATTTAATTTTGCTAATATTGTAATTCCTATATTTTTAGAAGATCATTAACGTAATAATGAAATAGGGAGAAGGCTCTGTCTCCTCAGATTCCGGTTAAATTCCTAGTCCAGGATCCAGAAGCTGCAAGTGTCAAAGACGTAAAATAATTCAATAATTTACCTTTTATCTTTTTTTTACTTACAGTGAACCTAAGTACTAGATTATCCCTTCATAGTAGATTATATTGTAAAGGAATTTCATTTATGTTAAACGTGTTTCGTTTTCAAACATAGTCGTATCGATTTTATTGTATTCTAGTATATAATTGCAAATATTTAAAAACCCCCTTTTTAATAATAATTTAGTAGTTAAAGGTCACAATGAAATTAATTTACTAAAAATTATTAGTTTTATTTATGATGTTTTTGTTGATTTATTTTTCATGATGCTTATAAAACGTGTCTACCTGCTTCGACCATAGTGTCAAATTACACAAAGCAATTAAGATTTTTTTGTTTTTTTTAGTGTGTTGTAAAACTAAAGAGTAAATTTTAGAATAAACAATTTTTTGATCATTGCAATTTGATATTTATGTTTGATCAAATTTGTGCTGTAATTTAACAATATTAACACATTTTTATTCAACGAAGGGATAAATCAAACAGGACATTCACCGATGGTAAATGATACGCCTGCCCATAACAACATGGCGCTAGTTAGGATGGTATACACTGGACTATATTGCGCTCGTTGCCTTTGGACATAAGATGTTAATCCTCCATACCCCAGTAATTTCAGTGCCCATCAAACCGGAGCACGGATATGTTTGCACATTACTGTTTGGCGGAGGAAATCGCAGCTGCGGTGATACTTACCTAGACGAACTCCGACAACAGAAGTCTGTCACCAGTATAACTTGAGAATAAATATAGCGTTCATAATTAACTAACTTATACGTACGTTTCTAACAGTTGAGATATTAGTTTAAAATGCGTCATTTAGTTTTATTATTTCCAACGAAAAATGAAGAACGTTGAATAGGTGTCAATTTCCGGAATAAAAATTATAATGAATGTACACGTGAGGTGTTTTTGATGTTAATTGTATTTGCAAGGAAACTGTGTAAATGTTAGTAAAATATAAATGCTGTTCATTAGGTAGCTTAATTTTTGTTTGTTTTTAGTGTCAAGTGCGTCAGGTCTTCCCATGATTCCAAAAAGGCGCAGCAACTTGCGATGAATTAACGCAAATCGCAGGCTACGTATTGTAAATGTCAATATTTTGAAAAACTCAGCGAGTGGTCAGTACACACAAAATGAAGGTAAAGTTTGTTTAAGCAATCTGTTTTTAGTAAACGTTATACGCACATTTACTATTAACAGTTGTGTTGCGAAATCTTGGAAATTAAAAGGTTTCTAAAATTTGTACCACTTGCTTGTTAAAGAATTTTTACGATTATTCAGTACAGATATATGTAACATGAAATGCCTATTACATAAGTATGTCATGAAAAATTTTACGTTAATTTCTAATATTGTTGGAGTATAACTCTAAAATAATAATAAAAAGTCATCGAGATGTTTTATTGGAAAGATGATACGATATGTAAAGAATTACTTAATATTTTAATAGTAAAGTATCATCCAATGACTGTAAAGAAAAAAATCAATGTTATTATGGTCAATTGAAATATTCGATAGTTTCAATTTAATATCACAGTTTTTTGTTAAATACGCAAATGTTGAAATATGAAATTTATATGACTTAATTTTTAATCGTTGAACAATGGACTATTGGTACATCCCGGTAGCAATTACAACTTTGCAAAAATGTCCTTTGTCTCGTCTTGATGCGTCGCCATTTATAATTCAATTATTAACTGCACTTTATGATTTATAGTTTTCATAATAATTGTCTGGTCATTACTGCTTAATAAACGTTTATTTTTTTTTAATAATTACAAGTGACAAGCAAGCATAACTAAAATATTGAGCATTCACTTGTCAATATACATTATAAAAAAAAGTAGAAAAGGAACAAGGGGTAACTCATATTGCCGATGATATCTAGAGAGGCTATAAAGAGATAAACCAATTATTAATTAGTATTAAAATTTAAATTGTTTCGCTTTTTGGCAGCAATATGACCATTAATTGTCTTGTGGTTAAACTATTAAAATTCTAATAAGATTATTTCTAATAAATGTATTTAATTGCTTGATGTCACTTTTCCAGCTTAGGTAGATGCCATTAAGAATTAAGGCACGGTTGTTTGAATAACCACCATAAAACGTAGTATAGATATATTTATTTTCATAATTCTTTACTTTATAATCTATATCTATAATATATATATATATAATTTATAAATACTTGCACAGACAAGTTTTTTTATCTGACCTCTGAACCTAAAATTTAAAAAGGTACTCAATAATGATCATGATATCACTTAGAGAATATAAAAAAATATATTAAAACATACCTGCTTTTATATATTTTATCTCCGAACCTCTCATACTTAAGTAATATGTATGATTTAAAAACACACTTTTAATGGATTTAAAATTTCAATAAAGAATAGAGAAGCCACTTATTACAATGAACATAAATTTGATGTGTCTACTACTACTATATACAGACATCTAGAATTCTATCTTGACTGATAAGGCCTTTATCGAACGATTTCCAGCGATGGTCGGTTTACCTACCAGGGAAAATCTCACGTTGTCATATTATGAGATCTCCATTTCAGATCTTCCTACTCTAAGTAGAGCACTATTCGTTTCAGCCTAGCCCATCCAATTTCCTCGTTATGTAGACTATTGTGAAGGAAGGAAGTTACATGTCTACGAAAGCCGTTGCTCTTGGAACATGATGGTTTTTCTCCGATTTTTTCCTTAAGTTAAAGTTTAAATTCAATGGGGAACAAACTCACTCTTCTTCGAGACGTATGGCACGTGCAATCGATTAACAAATTAATAAGGAAAAGAGATAGAACAGATTTTGAGTGATGCATAGTTAAGTATGTATTTGCTAGATAAATAACAAAGTAAGTTTTAGTAACAAACGACAAGCTGTATCGGTATTATCACCGTTAGACAACCATTAAACATAACAATAAATTAAAAGATTTGCTTAATTTACTAGATCTTTCACCAAATTTAGTATATTTAAAAGAAGGTTAATTTAAATTTAAAAGTCCAAACATTGGTCGATCTCTGTCGATGAAGATTCTCGCATAATATTTTAAAGACACCGTTAGTTACGCTTTCATTTAATTTTATAGTAAATTTATATGATATATTTCTTAAAACTTCATTGATTATGTTTGATTTTTGATGATGTTTGAAAATATCTAAAATTTAATAGAGTTTTTAAAGCGATAAAAATAATACCAAAATCATAAAATTCGGCAGGTTAAAAAGGTTCAACAACTTCACAACGATGTGCTTTGTAATGGAATGAACATAATATACACTTTGTTCATTCAGTTTTTTTTTATTTAAAAAATTAGACTTTTGTCACTGCAAATAAACAATTTTATATTAAAGTATATACTCGTCGTAAAGTGAATGAGAATATATTTAAAAAAAATTAAAAAAGACACTACGAATCCTTTTTATTATATTTAGTTTATAATTAGTAGTAGTAGTAGTAGTAGTATTATAATTAGTAACTATGTTTGATGTACTGTGCAGATTTAATGATAAAAATCATTTTGGATTTATTTTACATTCATTAATCGGGATCATAATCGTTTTCATTATATGAGTAAATAGATTATTGACCCGTGAATTCGGCAATTAATATTTTCCTATCAATCTTGTACGGTTCGTCGTTATATAAATCACAGCGTCTCTTTTTTTTTCTCACAGTGTGGTCATAAGATCAGGTGTTCGTAGTATGTGAGTTCTTTTTATTCGTCGTTGATAATTTACGAGCGATTCTGATCGCTTTATTGGCCGGTCAGGTTGTATCCATACAAGTTTTATGTAAATTTCACAAGAGAGTCAGCAGACAGTGTGGCAGCGACACGACATCATGACAAGTTTAGCGAACGGCTCTTTAACATCTATGTGTTACGACGGATTCTGCTTTTCTGTTAAAAATGAAAATGAAACGTAAACGTTTCTATTGTAATGATCTTTCATGGCAATAAATTTTAATATTTATTAAAGTTAATTATTTGTCGATATAAGATATATTTCATACAGCGTAATATTAAAATATATATACATATTTCTTTAATGTGTGGTAAATTATAGTGTGATAATTTCCTTATTAATCATTTTATTTCTTTTAGAACTTCTCTAAAAATAGCTGTCCGGGATTTTTATAAAACTTACAAGTAGAATTCGAAATTCTTCAGCGATTTTTAAGGGTCTTTAAAAAAAAATATATTTATTTATCCTTTATTGTACACCAGTTACAAGATATGGAATACATAATATGAATACATAAATGTACAATGGGCGGTCTTATTGCTCAAAAAGCAATTTCTTCCAGACAACCGTTTCTTGTTAGGGTTTATGTTCAAACCATACAATTTACACCAATCCGTAACACAAGGAAGATCAGAGTTAATGTTGTGGACGGCCTGACAGAGATCACCAGAAGAAGCTTGTTGTGATAAGAGAAAGTATCAGCAGTTAGCTGACCATGTGTTGCAACATGGCCAAGGGAGGACACAAATATTAAGTCAAGAAGAGAAGGAGCAGAATTAGGAAAACGTGTAGTATAAGTAGAGAGGAGTTTTAAATTTGCTTCTTCGATAGTGGATATAAGTTTAGAAGTCCTACTATTATTTTTTAATAGACAATTATTGAAATCACTCATAATAATTGTATGATAATACGAAGGGGACAAATTTTCTAAAAGATTTTCCAAGACGGAGAAATAGTCTATGAGAAGGACTCTAAAACACTCCCACAAGGAGTTTAGTGTGGAAGAGGGTCTCTTCTATAAATAAAAATTCAGATTCACTTCCAGTATGGAGTGAAAAAGCCTGGACGATGGTATAAAGGATATGCGAACGAAGATAGATAGCGAAACTCCTCCACCTCTATCGGGTCGGTCGTTTCTAATTAATTGGAAACTTTGAAGCGAATAAGGTGTAAAGGGAATACATAGTTTGAGCCATGATTCCGAAACCAGTACTGCGTGTATATGTTTGCTATCAAAACTTGTTAGTAAATCAGGATAATGAGCAAGGATACTTTGAGAATTTATATGAACAATATTAAATTTTTTATTTTTTCTCAAAAGGATAGAGTCTAATGAAACATTTATAGGGGAAGTGCTTTCAATAGTATCATCACTGTCTAAATCATCAGACGAAGAGACAGGAAGTGAACTATTGCTGTAGGTACTATTCATCAAATGCTAACATAGAATTTAAAAAATACAAAAAATATTTTAATCAATAAATACGATACAAGTAACCTAACTTCCAGTGACAAAAAAAGAAAATACAGTGAATTAAAAATAAAATAATGAAGAAAATAATAAGAATACTAACATAACATTAGAAAAAAAAATAGGCCATCTTACATATTTTGACAGATGCAGACGTTAAACAACACAATTGCCAGTGAGAGAACGCTGTCAATGGCAAGTGTCGTGTTACGACAATATAAATAATAACAGACTACCGTCAGAAAGAAGCACGGTTGTTGCAAATTGTTTTCAATTGTGAACAAAATAACGAGAACTATAAAAAAACAACGTATGTATCAAAATACACAGATATAGTAAAATAGTAACTAATAACAGATGGTGCAATTGTATCAATTATGACATAAAAGAGAAAAAGTTATTTTATAACTGCCCTCTTAGTGCGCGGAGCACTTTTGTCGATACAAGACTTGGTGGCATAGGAAGCTACACTGCAGCGGGCTCAATTTTAACGGCGTCCCGTTCTGCCAAAATTTCGATCTGGTGTCGAGTCCCACCAGGGGCTAGCATTTGAATGACGCCGTCTCGAGTCCAGCACTTCCTAATGCCGTGTCTTCCCCTGGCCTTTATAAATACGTTATGGCGACTACGGCGGCGTGCGGAACTCGAACTGTGTAGTGCCTGTGCCTTTGAGCTTAGTTTTGCAGTATCACACCTTGTCACGAACCGAAGTGTCACGAAATTGGACCCCTATTGGCCTGGACGCTTTCTCCGTGTTCCGTCCGAGATGGTGGCAATGGCTGATGGCAGTTTCGCTAAAATCAGTGTACTGTAACTTATAGGAGGTTATAACTGCAGTAACTGTGGTACCCGCATTTTCCCGAAGTTTTTCAGGGATTCCATCCAATAGAATAATTTTTCTTCGGCGCCTAATTTCAGAGCAATCTAGTTCTCGAGTCAGAAGATCAATCTGCGTATGAACAGTTGTAAGTGCAGAGAGCATGTAATTTTTGAAGATTTTAAACTCTGCAAGCTAAAGAAGACATGGAATTAGTAGCATTCCTGCAGCTCGCGCTGGAACTTCTTCAGTTGTGTGGTAAAGTTTACAGACAAGTCCTTGAGTGATTCTTGTTGTTCCTCCAAAGTTCTCGTAAGTAATAAAAAAATTTGTTAATAAATAAAAGTTGGAAACTGCATTTGGAAATGATCACTGGTTGATAGGTCCACTTCACATTTAAAGATTGTTCATAAAAATCAATTGTAACTAATATTAAACATTAAAACTGTTAGAGCAATATAAGACGCGTCTTATTTCATGACTACTGTTTGTTAAGGTTGTTTATTTTAAATTAAAAAATTACTACAGGTTTCTATTACTGTACAGTGTAATCCTTTTTTGTTTTACACTGATTTGCAGGCTGCCTAGTGACCAACATTTAGTATTTGTCTTTATACAAAAACTGTATGTTTTGGGATTATTAGTTTGTGGGTATTTAATTTAACACTAATAAAAAACTACTCTTATACTTCATAAAAGACGTTTGTTTAATAGGAAAATATCATTGATCAATGTATACAGTATTCATCTTTAATAACGACCTAAAAAAGCGGTGTCGTGAGTAAATTTTGTTGACTTGTTTCGTTATAATTGTATGTAGCATCGATACTCTTTAAATGCGAATTGAACTTTGATTTCTTATTTCATTCCTGGCGAGAGGATTTTATACATTATTTAACTTAAGTTACTGTTAAGTTTTAGAGTGCGCTTTAGCTTTTATTAATGTTATTAACACTATTCATATGAAATAAAAGCTAAATTTTCACACATTAGTTTCTATTTTAAGAAACCCATTGAACATTATCGATCATTAATTTTACGGCTTTTCATATTAACGTTTACTTTAGCACCTTGTTAACCTTCGCTGGCCATGTTCCGCCCATGCGGTCATACCTACCGCAGACATACGCGTACATCAAACTTCGCTACTTTAATTTCATTCAGTTAGTTCATCAGATTTTTCCTCATTTGTCTTACTAATGGTAATTTACACGCAATTAACAAAATATAGAAGCAATGTGACATTTGACATCGAGTAATTTGAAAAAAAAAACTTGTATCTTATTAGTCATATACAAATTTAGACGATGTAAAAATGTGGCTCGACTAGCTCCAGGTCAGTAGTTCAAGCGTAGTTACAATAACTCTTCTACTTTTGTAACGGCTTCTTAAGTTGTATTATATTATTTAAATGATACAGTAAAATGATGTCACTGTCGCTGCGAGTCATTATTTTATTTTTAAAGATTCATCATCATCATCAGCCGACAGAAAACAAAACTGTGTTTTTAAAAATTACTAGAGTACAAATTAAAACAATATATCCATAGCTCTAAAAATAGTAGAATAATGCTGATGGTGATGATGGGTAAAAAGAATCTGTTTATAATTAAAAAAAAGTTAAGTTACTTTACTCCTTATTTGCTATAACAAGTGTGTTTCACAAGAAGTCGTCGTTAAAGATTGGCAACTGCGTCGATATTTCAAACGTTTATTTTCTTTGATAATATAATATTAAACTGAACATTTAAACCCTCTGCTGGTGTTAGGTTTCTGTTGCCGAGGTCTGTCTAAGTAGGTACTACCGCAGAGATTATTTCTGCAGCCAAACAGAAATGCAAACAATACTGTTTTCCGCATTGAAGTGAGTTGTAGCTAGTGAAATTACTGGGGTAACGAGACTTAACATCTCTCAAGGCGACGACCACAACATGGTACAGTGTATATGTCATTCTAGGTAGCTCTACGTTATGAGTAGGCGTATCACTTATCATCCGGTGAATGAACTACTCGCCTCGTAGGCCACATCGGTTAAAAAACCCTTTTTTTATTAATTCTATATAAATTAAAAAGGATACAAAATATTTTTAGTAAAGATTCATTTGTAAAACATTAAATGTATTTATAATACCGGATTTTATTATTTTGCAGTGTTACAACAATTTGTCTTAAAGCCTTTTTTTTTTCAACGCATTAATTTTTTTATTGTATTTCAATTGTAAATAAGTGATGTATGAAGCCTTGACTTTTAATTTAAATTCTACCATCAACAATTAAGTTTTTGTAGTTAAAGTAGTATGTTATCGAGATGATTAATTATTTCCTAATTATTTGCATGTGTTAAACTACTCAAGTATCTTATGATAAATATAAAAACTAGCAGCAATCGAGAGATATTGAAATAGTTGATGAGAATTTTATAGCATTTATAATAAAAGATAATATGCGTGAAATAATAAAGTCTTTGTAGTGTATTACAGGTTATATAAAGTTTATTTTTCTATTTTTTAATATATTATGGTATAACCAGGGGTTAAAGATTGTACGTATCCGGATTATTTCATTATTTAAACATGTTAAATAAGGTTAATATTGAGGTTCGAGTCAAAGGCCGCCGCCGCCCAATTGAACCTGTGTTTTATTTGGTTATCGAAATAGCATATAACTCACAAGACTTGTCAGTTGAAGAAATAAGTTTCTACTAGATTTATCGTTTTCGATATATTTTCAATATGAATAATAGAAAATGATTATTTTTAATTTTTTATCCCTTTTTCGTTTTTCTAGCAAGTGTATGCGATAGTAAATTGATATTCACTCACAGAGTAATCGTCATGTTGATAAGAACTGATGCTCAATTTAACTTCATCATTACATTAGAAATTTGACTTAAAATCATTTATAAGAAAATTTATTTATATATATAAGTAACAAACGTAAGGTAATTATAAATATTTAGACAAAATGTTGGTTTATTTTTGTATCGTCGGGCTTTAGAATATAAACGTTAATAAAGAATACTGATCAAGTCTACCCCATTCTTATTGCTTTGTAAATGTAGCCTCTGCAAGTGACTCGTTGAAAGGTCAGGGTGGCTCAAACTATACAGTAATTAAAGGTTATTTTTGGCGATAACCATCAGTAAAACAGTTACCTACAAGCGTGAAATAAAAAAGCCGATGATTCCACGTCAACAGACCTTGATATGAAGGACTGGAAAAAAAGCCAGACAATTTAAAGTGATATTAACTAGCTGGTTAAAAATTTGCAGAATGTAAAGTTATTGTGTTAAAATTGTTAACATTTAATTTTACAGGAAGATACACCAAAGCTTTTAAGCTGTATCTTAGTGTCAGATCATAAATGCAAGATCTTTTGATGGTAAAGTGGTACTTGCTTTAAGCTAAAGCTCAACGTTTGCACTCGAACTTGATTTATGACTCCTCATAAACTTAACCTATTATTTACTTAAAATAACAACTACTGCAGGGTCTGAATAATTGTTTATATCGGAAGGGTCGTAAAATTGATAAACATTTTTTTTCTTAATGCGTATCCTTGGATCAAGGTACTTTATAGTGGTTTTATGGTATTAAAATAATGATGAAAAGAATACAAATGATTATACTTTTTTCTTAATGTTAATATATCATCCTTAGTATTTTTAAAAGTAGTGATTGAAGATGTAATTTCAAGTAATGTATTTCACATTTATACGTGTTGTATAAGTAAACGCTGTTCACGGCGAAAACTTGTTCATGAATTGTTGGTCGTCAAATAATACACATTCTGAGCTAAGGAACCGCGGACCACACAAATATCTTTTCCGGAGAAATAGCGGATACATTATCACAGCGCAACCAAGAAAGCGGTCACTGCTTCATAACACAAAGGAATTCTCGCTAGTCTTATTGATATATGTACCTTGTACTTACTAATTTCTTGATAAATGGATGTAAGAAGTATATATATGAACATTATGATGGCAGTGAGCCTCTCGGTGTTCTACCGAATGCATTTCGGAGAGTTTACATAAGAATTTTATAATTTGATATCACTCTCGCCCTTTTTACAATTGAACGTATAGATATATCGCAGATATTCCCTTCGTTGTCAATATCCTGCGTGTTAGGTTAAAGCCTTTCGTTTCGTTATTCATATTGCGAACTGGATAATCAGTCCAAGTATGATGTGGGAATTTTAAAGAGAAGAATTAATATGCGACTTCTAGATATGTGCACTTTACCATCAGACTACTTTACCGTTTATTATCATGTGGGTCCGTGGTCAAGCGCGTGTCTATATAATAAAAAAAATATTGTTAAAAAGAGCAAGTTGAACTGTACTAAGACTATGTTATTATTTTTAGTTATAATCAGCAGTCGTCGACGGTCGAAGCATCGTGATGAAAATCTGAAAATGTTTAACAAAAATGATCATCATCACTCTATTAAGGACCACAGTTGGGCATAGGATTATACTAAATACAGTTTGTTTCCAAACTGTGCGCATCTAGCAGCTTCCCGGGACGTTCGGCAGAACGAAGGTCAACCGTGCAGTGTCTCTACTACAACACGTGTACAGACCGGTATGCGGCATATAATATTTATCTTTACTTCATACTCATATATGAAAAAAATATAAAGAATTTTTATACGTGTATTTTAACAAAACCTTGTTACTCAGCAAAATGTTTACATATATAAAAAAAAGCATTTTTAGCGACAAAGCGCCGAGACGAGCGGATTGTCCATCCGATGGTGAACGATCTCCTCGTCGTGATACGTCTGTCCTTATCAATGAGACGCTGATTAGAAGTTTACACAAACAGTACCTATTTACTTATTGAATTAACTTTTTTTAATTTTGATTGCAGATCCGATTTGATTTATATTCAACTGTGTTTATGGTAAGTCCAAATCGATTTCTTATTTCCTTATCTAATTTCTGGTATATACATGATAAAGCTATTCTTGGTAAAGTAGTCCAATTAATTTAGCTATAAAATAGTTAAGGAAAAAATATATCACTAGAAATGAGATAGTTGTAATATTACATTTAAGAAACTTTTATAAGAAGCGATTCTCATTGTGCGGTGGTGCAATTTTGTGGAAGAAAAAAGTTTCTTTTCTTTTGTTAGTTCTATTGACTACTTTTACAGCTTGATCACATACAGCGGATTACGGATCCGCGATCTAAAATATGTATTCAGTATTATAGTAAAACGTATTGGACGACTTCGTGCGTTACAATCACTTTTTTATACGTGTTGCAATTCTAATTGTAAAACTTTATAAATGATATAAGTTTTCCTCAATGATTTGAATTCAATTATACTCATATCTCTTTTGATGTGTCATGAATATACAGATATATAATTTTTATCTCCCAAGTTGATTGGGCTTTTTATTATCAAAACCAGACACCTTGGCGTCGAAATTTTCATATCGTTAACATTTCTACGCGCAGAACTAATTAAAATAATTTTGTGCCATTTATACTTTTGCATAATGCTAAATTCCTCTTTTATAACATATATTTTTGATATGAGGCGAAATAAAGTACTATTTTATACAATTTATTCTCAATAATTATCTACTAGTTTAATTTATTTTGAACAATACGTTTTGATAATGTTTTATAAATTTTTGCCGATGTTTTTTGATCGTACGCTTTTGCAATGTGCGATATAAATATAACCAAATGACAAGTATAATATAATATTCTGTAGTATATATTCTAGGAAATACATATTTTAATTAGAAGTTTACTTATAAATAAAACTTTTGACAATTCATTGTCTCCGAGACCATAGTAAAAGTAAATATACTAATATGAATCTAATCCTGATTCTATCTAATCCTGTATAATTTCCCTATACAGTTACAACAAATAACTTTTAGTAAATGTCCGAACTCGTGAATATCAGAACTAAAACCGTAATCCCTTATGGATACACTATCAGTTCCGATTTTCTCCACATTCACTAACTTCGTTTTTTACAATGACGATAACAAAGATCAACTTGTTAGCTACGTAGTTCCCATTCAAATCGATTTGGGTATTCCGAAATATAAATTTTTTCGTGATATACCGCCCTCAACTACGTCAAACAATACATATAGTAGTTAAACACCAACTGATGCAAATTAAATGTTCCAATATTAAAATTCCTAGTCTAATTTTATTACTTATCGAACCAGTTCTCTACGTTTGTTTAATTTAATACAATATGCTAATATATCGCGCCATTTTTTTATTATCTTATTTCTAATCTTAGGCTAAATGTATGAATTGTAACCAATTTAATGATCTTAATGTAAATAAATAATTATACTGGAGGTGACATATTTGACCCATGATTTTGACTTTTTGTAACTTATTTAAATATCACGAGGAAATGTAAACGCCTGGCAATGCCCTGATGATTGGTAATAAATTTTTTGTATTATCCATTTTTTGATATAGATTTATATGAGGTTTTATTAACATTGCACTTTTATAACAATCGTTATTAATAATCTTTGATATTTCATCACTCATTGTACGTTACCAGTGCTTGATATAGGAAATGGTGAAACGGCATATAAATATTATGTAAATTTTTTGCCACAAAGACATGACGAACAAGAAGTATATATGGTAGTGAATTGTCAGCATACTCCGAGATGCTGGTAAAAATATTTACACAACATTTATCTTCCTGGTTTGTAATATGGTACAAATTATTAAAATAATTTCTACTAACATGATTAGGAAAGTTCTCTCTTATTGCTTGACGGTATAATTTGACGCTGCAATCAAACCTGAATGAAGTAATCAATAAACGCGTTTATAAAAAAACAGTATTTTCAATACGGTATATTTTCCATTGATTATATTTCAATGTCACAGCAAAAGTCAAACAACATAACCAAGAAGTTATGCGATTAAAAGTAATATTAAGATTTAACATGAAAAATTATTAACAATTATAATTAGCGCCATCTTACTATATTTAGGTTTATTCTACAAACAAATATATTTTATGCTAACATTATACTTGCATGTAATATGGAATAGATGGCGGTTTATTAAAAACCTGGCTATTAAATCTTATAATAAAAGAAACCGAAGAGTTCCCAATCAGATAAAATATTATAATTATACAAGTAATTATAACGGCAAAATCTTAAATATAATAATGGTATCGCCGAGATAGGAAGAGTGTAAATATTTCTTAGATCTTAAACGGTAATATCTAGTAAATTTATTTTTCCTTCGATGTGAGACAAATTCTCAAATCTAACGATCAACCTCCGATAATGAACACATACGGATGATCTGGTGAAAAATTTTTGTTAGGGAAAGTGTCTACTTTAATTGAGCGAACAGTTCATGAAATGAAAAGTGATTACCGTCATCTAAAGGCAGTCCCAGCAACTCATCACGGGTATCAAGATACTATTTCAAGTTTCAAGGCAATGCCTGATATCCGGTGATCAGCATAAAATGCCAACAACACAATTACACAATATTTAAACATGATTATTAAAAACCATATGCTTTATGTACCCAGTATAATAGTCAGGGTAGGCGCTCTTCAAGCAAAAAATTAAGTCAACATGAGTATTTATTTTTAATAAATTATTTAATGTACTTAACATGAATAATATATAATAGTATATCCTAAGAAGATATAAACTAAGCCAATTATTAACACGTTAAATAAATATAGGTTATATTAGAACAATGACACTTAATAGTTACAAACATTCAATAAAAACTGGGTAACAATCTTCTAAATCGTCTTCGATTATTGCTCTGGCTATAGGGTTATTTGAATTTCTAAGCTTGATTTTTGTGTTATTGTTAAATACTATCTCGTTGAAAGAATCGACCAAAATATTATTATGTGGAATAGTGATTAGCTTATCAGGCATCAAAAGTTGTTTTGCATGTCCACTTATGAAGCCCAGTTGTCTGCAAATTGCTTCCAGATGAGATTTTGTATGAGTTTTCGTGGAATAACATTTAGTATACCAAACACCGTGAGAACGCACTATTACTTTACCCGTACCATACCTAAAATAAAATTTATATATTATTTACCATTGTTTAATATTGAAGAATGTTTTTCTTTAAATTGCGAATAATGAAACTAATTCTTGCTTCTGATATCTTTATGTAGTGTTATTTGTAAACACATGCCATAATACTCACGGAGTTCCCGGCGGAACACTTAATCCAATGCATATCTTCTCATCTTCACCGTTGCTACAATCACGTATCCCATCACAAACCATGTCATTTGCAACGCAACTTTCTTGATCAGAATTCCTGTTACACCTATATAAAGAAGATGTAGTTTAATTCAGGTTTCTGCTGTAATTTCTTGTAGGTGTATTTTTAAACGGAGTTATTACGTATATAATTATACTGTTTACTTATAATATATTTAACTGTAATAAAGGATATAAATAAACCCTATAAGACTGTAAAAGAAATAATATCCTATGTTCTGCAAGAGATGATATACGTAACGATTAAACATTACAGTTCAGGTGCGCTTTATCGGTATTTTCTTTTATTATAATATATAATATATATTAAAGCTACAATTTCACGTTTTCTGAGTGAAATAAACTTATGTTTTAAGAATTTATATTTAGAATTATATTACTTGAAACTATTCTTCGAAAAACATTTGCAAAATGTAGGTTCCTCGTCGCTTCGGTCGTAGCAATTAAGTACACCGTCGCATAGTTTCGAAGGCATGACGCGACTTAGGTAATCGGCACAAGTCGTTTCACCCGGCTCGTCGGTACCATCGCCGCAATCATCTCGACCATCTTTAAATAATTCCTTTGGAATACATTGACCGTTACGACATTTAAGTTGATCTGATGTGCAATCTGTAATGAAATATTCTACATATAGTACGAAAGTCCACAGATGTTTAATTCATAGATCTACTTTTCGTATTTCATTAAGAAAGACCAAAGGACTGTTTAATTAAATAATATCTTTAAAAGGACGAACAGACATTGTCGCGTAATTTTTCTGTATAAAACCAAGAAAATAGCAATATCAGTATTTTAAAAAATCGTAGGGATCGTTAATTAAAAATCAAAATTACCACATCCACTATGATGAGGATCTTCTGAACAAATACGAGATTTGATATCACACGCTTTATCCGATTCATCTTTTCCGTCTTCACAATGTCTTATCCCGTCACAAGTATTGCGTAGCTGAATACATTTTCCACGTCCACATCTTTGGCCGTCACATTCGTCATTTATTTCTATTTGTGCCGATTCTTGTAAAGCATTGTCTGAAAGCAATGAAAACAACATCGATATTAAAGTTAATGTAAATAAAATAATTGCAGACTTTCTTGGGCAAATAACGGACTGTTTCAAATGGTGTTTCTTGTCAGCTTACTACATTAAAAAAAAAGATTTAAAAGTACTCAACGCTAAACAAACCTTTCACATATTTTATTTCATTCCTTATATTTTCGATGTCTGTACTTATAATATGAGTATTTATTCCACATTCTCCTCTACTATCTACAAACGTTGCGGCAGGATACCATCCTTGGTCAGTGTGACAGCTGATGATTCCAGCCCAAGGCCGATGTTGAATATTACGCTGCACATACATATTGTACTACATATTAACAAATGTTTTATACAATTTGTGGTAAGCATGCTTGTAATAATTCATAAAAGCAAATCTACATTTGAGTTAATTACTTATTTAATTTTTATTAACAGCTAAGCTAATAGCAGGTTTTTATTAATTCTAACGTAAGTATAATAATACTTGTGGCTTACAGAACAAATAGATGAATTTGATATTCGCACAAAGCATCTATTTTGACTGGGACAGTTACGCCTAGTTTCTTGTAATAAAATGCTAATTGTTTTATTATTATTATTTTCACCTACAGCAACACAGGTTGTGTGATTACCTTCTGACATGTACCTAAAATACAAACATCAAGCTAAAAATTTGAATAGTGCTAAAAAGTACGTTATTTTAAAAATGTAATACGTACGTGTGCTTTATTGACATTGGTTTTACCATACTTGAATACGTAGCTTTGCCTTTCAAATGAAGAATAGTAACTTTGTTTAAATATAAATCCTTTTTGGCATCCGCTCGAAAAACTTGCTCGTAAGGACCAATTGATGACGATAGAGTTTTATGTGATCCAAGTACAACAGATACATATTGGTGACTAAAACTAATACGAAATGTTCTTTTAATAAAACATCTTCACGTGTCAATCCATTTATTATCACTGGTTATTTTAATTATGAACGGTAAATAAAAACTTTCCAATGAATTCAATAATTCCCGAAATAATCTTACGAACTTATCATCGCCATTAGATAATTTATCTTAATTATTAAAGGTCAAGCCCATCTCAAAATGTACTAACTTATAATATATTTTACAATCATTACTGTTTTCTAATATTAATAACATTTACGTTTTAACAAACATTGAACCTTATGTTAATACCTTAGTGATGTCCGGCAGTGGACGTCCATCGGTTGAGATGATGGTGACTTGAAACCATAAGATAAGTGGACACCATTACCAATAATAAATACAAATACTTACAGCGTATTCCATAGACAGGTATTACTAACAATAACCCATGAAAGATCTATCAAAACACCCGTACATTTATATATACCATCGACATAAATTTTTGCAATCCATGGCCAAGTGTGAAATATGTTCTCTTCTATTTTTGTTTGCAAGGAATTATTTTGTAAATGACTGAAATTTGTAAATAGTGCGTGATCACAAAAAACATAGAGCGCCATGCAAGTTTTCGTAACATTTGGTACACAGTGTTCTTTCAAAACTTCAGGTTCTTTGATGTGCATTTCTGAAATACTTTCATTTGTATAGGCTCTAACATAAGTAAAATGTATAGGTGAGTTAGTGTTGCGCTTGCTTCTAATTTTCTTTCGTTTTCATGTTAAACAAAGTTTCATCCTTTATATTTATATATTTTATTACATGTCTATTTGCTGAACTGTAAAAAATAATAAAACAATTTAAATGATGGCCGATGTTTCCAAACACAACATAATTAAATAATAAATATTTTTAAATAAAAACTACCTGAACCCTAAATCTCGACAAATCTGGTTAGCTTTTTTCTCCTGATGCTCCAATGTTAAATTATCTTCACATAAAATGTGCCAAACATTTTCATGTTTTACTGAGACAAATCCGTATAATCTTAGTTTTGGACGTCCGTCAAAATCAAAATCAATCTCTTTACCATTTGACAATGCAACTGAAATAAGTCAATCAATTTGCCTATTAATCTAAAAGTTAGTATAATAATAAGGATCTACCTTTTCAATTACTATTATTTCTCACATATTATTTATATTCGGCTATTTGTAACATATACATAACTGAAAAATAGTAAAAATTACCGAGGTATTTCCCGTGTTTTGGGATTATACGCTCCTTGTTGTTATTTCCTAGGTTTTTCATAATGTGGCCTTTAAAATGTTACATAAATACTACTAAATAAAGAAAAATATTGGAAAATTTTATTAAATGTACTAGCGGAAAAATGTTAAACCATATATCTAGTAGAAATTTAAATCAAAACCAGAATAGACTTACAGCAATCATTTTCATCTTCAGCATTAGGACAATTAGCTTCTCCATCACAAACATATTGTTGTGGCAAACAATATCCACTTTTTCCACAAAGAAATTGATTTTCATCGCAAATGGCTAAAATTTTGATTAAAAATCATTAATTAATGATTAATCTTTCATCAGTACTATTGAAAATATTTTTAGTTTATAAATAAAACGGCTCTGTACTTACTACAATCTACTTCGTCATGGCCTCCGATGCAATCATAATTTCCATCACATATGAAACTTTTATTAAATGATAATAAAAAATCAACACACGTACAATCTTGTTCATCAGTACCATCTTCACAATCAGCTTTATGGTCACATCGTTCTAAAAAGGGTATAATTTGGTGAATACTGAAATAAGAAATGAATATAATTGTGAAACCAAGATTAATGTAAAGTACATGTGGAATAAAATTGTGAATTACCGTTTACATTCAAATTTTAATGGCACCTCTGATTTTTTTTTAGTTTTTGCAAGGGATATTTTTGTAGTTCCATTAGTTTTTAACATTAGTTGATTTAGCTTGGCATTAATTTTATTTGTTTCGTTTTGTCGATTGGAAGTGACTTCACCTTTTGTTGTTGCCTCAACACCATCATCAAGAAAATGTGATGGAGTTGTGGTAATAAAATTTGTGATGTGATCAAATTCAAAAGATTTATTTTTTTTAGTTGCATCTTCGTATGGCACTGATGATTCTAAAATATTTTTAGCGGTTGTGATTTCATTACTTGTGTTTAACATTGCTAAATTTGATAAATTTTTAAAGACTTTTGCATTATTTATTTCAATTTTTTCTTTTGACAGTGAGGACGTAGTGTCTAAAACGGTGCTCATTGACATTGTTTGTGTTTCAAATAGCTCACTTTGCTTGACAGGATCTGTTGTGACATATTCGTTAGAAGTTTGTTGTTCAACAGTTTCTTCTGAGGTATCATCAACAGCAATCTCAATAGTTGAAGGATGTTTAAAGTCGTTATTATATATATCATGACCCATCTTATTCGTATTACTTTTCGCTAAAGTGGTTGTTTCTTTATCCGTAAAAGAATCTTGTGTAAATCTAATAGTTAAATCATTACTTGGCGATATTGTTGTACTGAATGTACTTAACATATTGTTAACATTTAATTTAGCTGTATCTTCGATAGATAAGGAATGCTTTTGTTGTATCTTTTCATTTTGTTGTAGTTTTTCTTTTAAATTTTTTTTTATAACTATCTTGTTATTATCTTGTCGTTTAAGTATGTTATTGTCTGATAACTTTAAATTATGAATGTCACAACTAAGTTCATCTTCACCGCTAAGACAGTCAATTATTCCATCACACATTCGTTTTTCAGGTAAGCATTTTAAAATTCCAGATTCACATCTGAAGCCTGGACATTCTTGTTTAGGTCGTATCGAAGGCAAATTTTTAGAGACTACAATAATTACGAATAATTAACGAATATTTGTTATAAAATTAATAACCACAATTAAAAAAAAATATTCTCATAGTGAGTGGACATACTTACAAATGTGAAATTTTATCCAGTCTACAAAAATACTGACTCTGGTATAAACACCAGGTTCATTTTCACGTGCACATCCATCTCCATGGCTAACTATACCGGCTACATACCATTGTTCGGAATTCATTGGATTTCTACAAAGTAATGGTCCTCCACTATCTCCCTGCAATTTATATTAGTAGTACACATAAAAAAGTCAAAATAAATAAAAGATACAAGTAAATTTATCAGAAATTATTGTTTATATTTGTTAATTTATTTAATTTACGTAGCATCTTGATGTTTTAAAAAAAATACTTTGGACTATTATTTGTAACTGCTAATTATTTTGTTTGTAATATTTTACACTCTCAAAATTTGAGAATTAGTTTTTCAAATTAATGAAATTGATAACGTACGTAGGTATAGCATAAAAATAAATCTCTTACTATATTTACCTGACACGTATCTCTTCCGCCTTCTTTCAAACCTGCACAAATTTCTTTACCAGCTTCGTCATGTTTATGTTTACAATGGCTCCAAATAGGCACTTCTACTTCTCGCATGTGATCAGCTGCAAAGACAGGATTTACTGTCATCATTGTGTTAAAATTCATTACGATGACATTTTTATTCATTCTGTTTCATTAGATACCTTTTTCATACTTAATTCTATTGGTTTTTTATATATAAAAATTCTCACGATCTAATCCTCGTTCAACAGTAGCTCCCCAGCCGACCGCAGTGCAAATGGTGTCCGGATCCGGACCAGTACGCCAGTTAGGGCCTGCTGTTTCTGGTCCTGGCAAACAAATTGGACGAACCCATCTACTGAATTGAATAGCAGGTTTAATTCGTAACAAGGAAAGGTCGTTAGTCATATCTTCTTGGTCATAATTTTGGTTGACAATTATATGAGACACTCGGTGGTTTTGTTCCTGTGGAGAGAAAGAAAGGCGACGAAGCATTCCTACTTGTACTTCGAAGTAATGCTTCCAAAACCTGCAAACAAATAGTTGTTAGCATTATATATTAGTGCTCAATATTAATACCATTATAAGAATAGTAACAGTTATTGCTGGTATTCTAGTGATCAAATAGCAGAAGCTTTGCGCTTTTGTTACAGGAAGGCATATTTGAAAAAACACATTTTATTTCAATTATGAGAACTATTAAGAAAAAGGTGCCATTCTTCGTTTCATTATACAACTTACTTGTGAACACAATGTGCTGCCGACATTACCCAATGTTGGTTTATTATGACTCCGCCGCAATGAAACATTCCATCTCTATATAACGCTGCAACCCATGGCCACGCTGCCGGTTGACTTGGTCTTCCACCTACAACTCTAGTTTCCGTTCTTTTATTTCTCATGTTTGTGTGCGGTTTATAATTATCAGTTGTATTAAAAGCACGTCTCTTAAACCGATTTCTGTGTAACATCAACGAGTATGGTTCTTTAATTAAATATCTTTTATTACGTCCGTAAAGGTCGCTATCCATGAAAAGATTCTGTAAAGGAAATCAATGTAAAGAATAACTAAACTTTAATATAATCGTCATAGTTATGTAATTTCCGTGGACTACTTTCGTGATGCATTGGCTACTAATGGCTTGCTTTGTTACCCGAAGGTCCCCGGTTCAATACCAAAGGTACACCTTGTGAAGTTCGGCTAGTACAGTGCTGCCGTTCCTGCGTAGATGGTTACAACCTTCATATTGTAAATCTGCCGCGGTATGGCATTTCTTTGTTCCGATTGGCAACTTATGAAAGCCAGAGTATATTGAGCGAGCATGCTTCAACATTCACGGTCTTATTGTCGCTTAACAATATGTAAAGTTTAGATTAAGGGTTAGGTCATTGTAGACATAAAACAGTAATAATGGTTAATATTGTCGTTTAAAAACGTTAAATAGAACTTCAAATAATCAAACCCACCTGGCGTAGTAATTTGCCGGTTGCTATCATTCTCGTCCCGCATAATAAATCCGGACATGTAACGTAGATCGCAGATGAATTAAAGCATGTATTAGTCGTATGGACGAAGCCGCCGTGACCAGTGTTTAAATATGTAATCCTTTTCAAAGGATCCACGTCAACCAATTGAATAAAAGGTGGCCTAAAACACACTTAAGTTTTAATTGAATTCTGCGTTTGATTTATACTATGTATGTGTATTTCTTCTGAAGGAAATCATTTTGGTATGTACTGCTACGCACTTCTACAACACAAACCGTACTATGGCACGATGTTCTACTTGGGATGGTGATGAATGAATTTCGGTGGCGACTTTCATCAATTTCAACCATGGGTATTTTGATGAAATAGGATTTACCTTTCAGCACTTAAAAGTATAATCGTTTTGCTGCTATGCATTAAAAATATTCGATTTTTTTTTACCTTATAATTAAACCCGTTTCTCGGCGACATGCATCATGAGCCCACATATAAGGATTTTTACATACAGGATACCAGACTCCCTTAAAATTTCTATGAAGAAAACCTTCGGTGTTGGAAACGGCAAATAACTATAAAGAAATAAATAAGCTTACTTATGAATTTATTAAATTCTAATATGTACTCGTTTAATTTTTATTCTTATATTAACAAACCTTCAGGTTTAAAGCCTGTGTGGTGTTTACTATTGTATGTAAAATACGATTATATCATCAATTCTAAATTGTTATTTTAAATGTATATACTAACATAAAATTATGTAATGATTATTGAAAAATTTGTAATCTTACCGGTTTTTTATGTAAGCTAGGCGCCAGTAAACTGCAGTCAACTTCATCTTTACGATTAGGACAATCCGCAACATTGTTACATCTTTGTTCTTTAGAAAAGCACATACTTTGGGAACTATCTTCGGAATCACCACAGCTGAACATGTTTTCTTGACAACCTTTTTTTATAAAAATAGAATGTTATTAATAAAGGAGTTTTACCTTATAATTAGTAAACAATTACGAGTACAATCTTTAATTCTTTTTTCACTGCTACTACACTATTATGCTATTACAACGAAGTAGTAAATTAAAAAGAAAAAATTAATTAATTTGCATATACATACTACAATAGCAAAGTCATAGGTTACTCCAATAGTCCAATTCATATTTATTCAAAACTAAATGTATTTATTAACAAGCGGTCGAAAAGAGCACCTATGTATGAAGGATCATTTGTTTTAATTATTTTATTCTAAACCACTACTTATATTTACCATTACATCCCATTTCATCTTCGCCAAAGGGACAGTCGAAATAACCGTCACAAATCCTAGATATATCTACTCTTGATTTACAATTGCACCTTGCTTCATCACTTATATCCGTACAGTCAACATTACCATCACACCATTGACTATTAGGTATACAAGCTTCTCCGTTTGAGCATGGTACTGTGCCTTCTGAACAATTTGTATCTTTCATGAATAAATTATCGTTAATTTCTGTAGAACTCTGTTCGGATCTGTAAATATGAACAGGGATCAAAATATAAATGGTGACCGATAGATATTTAAAATCACGGAATTTTATCTTTTCTACAAAGTTGGCGGAATATTAACATGACCGGGTAACAAATTCACTAAATACTATCATAAAATTTGAATATATTCCCTGAATGTAAAGATTCATCTAAATATAACCGGGAATTACACTATATTATTGAAGATAGATAAGTAAAAATTAAGCGAATTGCTTGACCCTGCCCAAGGTAGAAGAACTTTTCTTTTTTTTTACGTGGGGGAATTGCTTTCGCATACTTGCCCTCGAGGGGGCAAAGACAGGTTATGTTGGACTTGCATCAACTAAAACCCCCACTATGTTCCACCATCGTCGCTTTACGGCAGAGCCACAGCAACGCTTTCGCACACCTCCGCAATCTCGCCGCCCTTGGCTGCAACCCGCAGTTCCATTTTAGGGGAGAAATCCCTCACCTCTTTTGTTTTCTCTTATATATATATATATATATATATATATATATATATATTATATTCCAGCGCGCCCTCCTCCAGGCCTCCTATCGTCACGTAGGTAAGGGATAACCCCGAATTTGTCACTCATAAATCATGGGAGCCAAGAGGGAAACTCTCCTGACTCTCTGCCGCGGATCTGGTTTTGAGTTAGGCCGCCAACCGTTGTACAGCGGCGGAGAACAAGGAGAGCCACAAAATGCAATACCGACACTCCTCTTCCCCCGCGGCCCCACCGTCGTTACATCAGCGGTGCAGCACCGCTTAGTCGCGCAGGGTAGGGAGAGGGGCGAACCGCAATACCGACACTCCTCTCCCTTCGCGGCTCCACCATGGCTGCGAGGACAGTACAAGCTTGCCTTCACAGCCCACCGGCACACATCCGAAGTGAGCTCATGGAACTCACCTGGAGCAGCAACATCGGGCCGGCCGGATAGGTTTCTCTTAGCTTCACCGTAGGCAACCAATCCACGGCTACTGAGCCCCACCTCCACAACCAAGTAGAAACTTGTTCGGAGGGAAGTTAGAAGACCTACCCGACCATTTATCCTCCCAAGATAAAGATAATATGTAACTTGGGCGAATCACCAATTACTTTTCCCTTTTTAACATGCAACTGCTTCTCTATTTAACCATATGTTAAAATAGAGTTTATATATTATGTCTTCTTCTTAAATTCAAAAAACTTACTTGGACATTAACTGCATTGCTATTTCAATGTCTTGTGGGTGTATATAATTCCGTCTTTCATTTACTTTATAATACGGTGAAGCGTATCTAAAAGCGTAAATAATTAGTTAAAAAAAAAACTTTAATTTAGCTCCACATAATATCAGCACTGCAATTCTAGAATCTGCTACATCAAGAGCTGAGTGGAGACATTTATTATCTCGTTGCATTATTACTAAAAATGTTATCGTATATAGTTTTACCTGGTCTGTGGAATAGTTTGTTGTATTGACTGTTCTAAATCTGAAATATACATTTGTTGTTAAAAAACTATATTTATAACAATATTTGAATATCTATTAAAAAATTTACCTACCGCCCAAATGGGGATAACTTTCTTTTAAAAGGCGGGCTAAAAGACATGTATCAGTCAGTTTTGAATCAGAATGTTCGTGTTGATGCATATGATCGTTTGCGCTTTTTAGTTCTGATAAATTTTCAGATCTGGGTTTTGATGTTTCTCGTTTAGAAATTTCCGTTGAAGTTTTTTGTTTTCTCATCGACTCAATACTTTTTTTCTTTTCTCCTTCGTTGTTTTTTGTTAACTTTTGTAGCTTCAAAACCAAGTCTCTACATATTTGTTGATGATTGTTTTCATTACATAACATTTTATGTTCTTTAATTATTTTTCTAGCACCCCGAATAGCAGATTCGTCAAATAAAAGATTATTCACGTTTTCGGGTTGACGAATTGTTTCCCCTATCTGTCTCTTTTTACGCGTTCCAGTATTTGTTGTCTCGTTTCGATTTCTAATCTGAATTATAACATCGTCTTGAACTAATGTTTTGATTGAATTGTCATGAATTTCAGAATACATGATTATTTTAGAAGTGCGTAAATAATCTGTAAGGTAAAATAATTTTATTAAAAACTTTGTAGTCGCGAATCTCTAAAGTCGGAAAAATTCTTTTCTTACCAGCACATTCCAACCACTTAAATACCCAAATCAAAGCGCCTCCAACTATAACTATTAGAATAATTATAACGATAAGTTTTTGGAAAATTGGATAAAAACACTTGTGATAGACTTTCCGATCTGCAAAATAAAGATATATAAGGAATTTAAATAAAATAAATAAGCATAATAGTTACCATTGGGACCCTCTCGATGTAAGGTCACTGAATACGCCGGTGTGATGTTAAATAGACGAACCCCAGAGGCTACATTCACATTCGGTAATTCTTATTTTACTAACATATGAAGATAAATTAAAATTCAGTATCATCTAGGTGAAGTCATGAATTCTAAACTTGACTATAGTCGAGATTCATTTTATTTCCGATAGTGTTTTACGTAGGTTAATAACTAATTTCTTATCATATTCCAGTAAAAAAAAAACTGCTTGAAATCCATTTACACATATTGACGCATAATTTTTATTTTATCGACGATTTATTCTAGACAAAATTTCCGAAGATAATATTCGATTTATAAATGACAGTTTCTTTTGCGAAACCTAAATATGTATAATTAAGTTAAATCAAGTGATCATATTCACAAATAGGTTATTTGGTCAGTATATCCTAACTAGAGATCTTTAAAAGTTTGTTTAATTTGCAGAGTTCAATATGAAGTCAAGATTTACCATTCTTCTTTGATTCTGCTAAATCCATTGGTAGTAATCCAATTTGACTGTTGGTACTCCTTAATTTCTTATTGCTCTCAACCATGGTTCGTACAACGTCAGATAATTCTGAAATGTAAAACGGAGATCACAAAATCGGATCATGGTATAGTACAAAACTTAAATTTACCTTAAATTTTCGCTAAATTTGTTTTCTTTCTTAACATTGCAAAATATACGAATTAGAAATTAATTATAACATCTACTGAAATGTTCAGTCCGCCGAAATTTTTATAAAACATTTTTGTAATATTGTGTTACATAGAAAGTTTCGGTACTATTTTATGTCATTTACTATTGACATAAAATATGCATAACTTTACAATCAAATATTTAATCATATGTGTAGGCTTTTTCAATAAAAAACATATACGTATCAAGGTCCCAGAAAAATTTACAAACATCTTAGAGCCAATGATATTAAAGTCACTAATTTAGTACTACAGATTAGGGTACGTTAAAGTAAAAAGTAAAATCTTTTATTAAGAATAAAATTGAAGATGTGTCTCATTTTGATATCTAGTAAAAAGCTGTCTGTATATAATTTTTAATACGATTATGTTTTTATTTAATGAAAGTCGTCAAAGAGTTTCATGTTTGAAATCTTCATCAATAGTCTTATTTATGTAAGCAAATAACCACAATAAATGGCAATTTAATCTTTTTATTCTTGCTTATTAACACTTAATTTATTAATTAACCAAAATCATCATACTTTCTCCCATTCTATACCTTGAATTTGAATTACTACAATAGTTAATAATGAAATATTTGTGATGTTATATCATAAATAGCGTGGGAGTTATCAAAATTAACCGTCATGAAACTGAACTGTTATCGAGTTTGTATCGATGGGATCGCGAATTAAAGCAATAACCACTTGCGACAAATGATGATATAGTAATAACATGTCACCGCAATAATATCTAATTCACGAACTCGTAGTCTGAACCACATCGATGTAACATTACATTTTCATATATATTAAACGTACAATTATTTTATACTATTTGTAACATGTATATAATACTTTTTCTAATAATAAATATATTTTGAATACTTGTAATCTGTTTGATTGCCATGTGCTTATTCGATAAATATATAAAAGCAATTAAGGATATGTTAAACACAACTTACAGATAACACTCCACTAAAGTGACTGACACTTTTGCTGATCGTAACCTAATACTAAAATCGCATCGTAAACGGTTTGAAAAACGCTTACAGTAATAATCACCATTGTCTTTGCAAACAATATGAAAAAATTCCGAACATAACATCGTTATATATCTAAAAGTAATTTATAAGTATAGTAAAAGTGTAAGTTTTATTAAAGTTTACATAATGGACACATCGTAAAATCTACATTATTTACTTTCGAATATAATGTTATCTTACCAAAAATGTGTCACTTCGATTGTAATACATTGTGGCTGCCGTGATCCATCTTTCACTTAGCCTCTAAGTAGACATTAGTTGGACTAAAACATAGAATAAAAAAATATGTATATAATCCATCATTATTAGCTTTACATCTTAGGAAATCGTATTGAAAATAAATATTCAAAATAGTTTCTTTTGTATGACTTAAAAACCAAATAATACTATAAGAAATAACATAATATTTTACATGACATTAAAAATTTTAGTACCATAGTAATTTAAGTATACAAAGAATAATTCAATATCTAGATTCTGTATATAACCACACAGAAAATTACAAGACACCTATTTCAACTGAAAATAGCCTACAAATATATGATACAAACAAAATGGCTACACACTTGGAGAAACTAGATAATCAAAGTAGTAAACTTAATCAAATTAGAAATATTAAGAAATATTACCTTCTTATCTCTTTTTTATTCTACGATATGACCAGACTAAGGGACGATGAACTGATGCTAAGTGATACACCTATAACAAAGCAGCGCTTGTTAGGATGTTACACACATCACCACATTGTGCTCGTCGCCTTCAAAACTTAAGATGTTGACTCTCGTTACCCCAGTAATTTCATTATCTACAGCACTCTTTCAAACCGGAACACAGTAATGTTTTCAACCTACTGTTTCGCGGCTGCAGTAGCCGGTAATACCTACCTAGCCGGTCTCTGACAACAGAGAAACACCAGTAATCTCTCCTGAGTACTCGACATTGTCAAAATTAAACTACTTAACGAGGTACAAATTTTTGTAACCTAAATTTGAGTAAATGCTAGTAACACAAACTGAAGATTCGCCTTTTAAAAACATCTTATAAAAACCTTTTGTTTTGGCAAAATATACCTTTTATATTCTCAATAAAAAATAACTCAACATGAAAAGCGAAAGAAAGGTTTAGGATTTTCCAGAAAACCATTGAAGAGTTTTATATGAATAAAACGAACTACTTAGTCATTTGAGTACCTTAGAAGATAAATCGAGAGGACATATTAAATTTCCTTTAGATCCTTTTATTACTGTCAAGAAGCCTACTCGAAAGATAAAGTAATTGAGCATTTCCAGCTACTTAGAGCTAATCCAACTTTGAGATATGTCGGACTTTTTTAACATTTATCTGCAGATCAAAATTCTTTTAAAAGTAATGTTTCTAACTTTTGCTTATACATTACGATAATTTTCGAACCACATATAAGAACTCTTACCGCTGGACTGATACATAGATTTTAAATTGGGTAGGGAGCGATACGAAGAGCAGTGCTCCATATTTCTTTTTATGAACATAGTTACAAATAACCATAATCCAAGGATAGGGAAAAACATCATAGGGTCAAAGCTTGTACGTATAGTACGAAGGAATGCAAGACGTCTTTTTTCTAGTCGGACCGTCGATTTGGTTAAAAAGGATGAGCTAAACAAAGACCAGGAGAAAAACAGTGAAATATTTGTATCCAGCAGTGGTCTAACATAGGTGGAGTAAGAATGGGAAATATATCATATATTTTAAACAAAATAGTCAAATGACTTATTATGTTAAACGAGGGCAAGTGGGTAAATTTGTCATTTACTATAATAAACTTATGTTTAAATTTTTTTTTTTAAAACCGACAATTTACTGTTGCGCTTTTTTTTTCCAAACAAATTGTCACTTTAAATTTGAAGCGTATAAGAGTGTAAGTATGTAAATAAATGTTACACAAGTGAGATAATATTAGTATTTACCTTATACATCCTCGTGAACAGGATATTTACAGCGTAGTATTTTCTTCCTTTTATGCATAAACGGATACGACAGCATTGATATGATTTAATTAATTACGCGTATATAGTCATATAGTCATATAGTCACCAAAACTAAAATAAACTTAACTAAACTGCAATTTAAAACAGATAAGGGTTATTTTAGTTTAACTTTGCTTAATTCGAATAGTGCTTTCTACAACAGAAATTTGTATAAATTTTATGTAAAATGTACTACTTACTACCATATTTACTTATATATCTGTATTTCTCGCGTTTCTTCATGTCTGAAGTTTGGCTGTTAACTTCGAAAATAGTCAAATCTCTTGCGCAAGGTGAAAAAGATCTTAGGTGGATGTGATTGCGGTACACTGCTGTTTCGTAACCACGATTTCTTCCGTCTGCCATTTATATCTTTGAAATAATACATACAGACCGTTCAGCGTTAAAAACGTTTAATGTCAAAATGTTCAATAATTTAAACTATTTTAACGTTATATTCACAACCCAATCTAATAAGATCCGAAATGCTTCTAAATCGTTTTTCTGTTAGAAATAATCCTAAAAAAATATTGCTGAAATTTGCATAGCATTGAATTTTCCTTTGAACACTTAAATTATTCATCCACATGACTGTACAAAGGAGTACGTACAATGTCCCTAACGAATAAATCGTTGTTAAAATTCAATATGGGAGATATTGGATTTTAAACTCTGTACTTTTTTTTCATGCGAATTGTTTCATCGTAATCGTGTTTATTTGATGAAATTTTACTAAATAATCATTCAAAACTCTTTAAGAAAAAAAAGTTGGGATAATCCTTCACGTGTACATTTAAAAAAATCTTAGTAAGGATACCGTGACAAACGTTGTTACTTTCGTCGGCGTTTATACGTAGATAATTTATTCAATTAACCGACTGCAAAAAGGAGGTTTCCAAATTTTCCTTTTATCCAATTAAAGTTCAAACGAAGTTGGTTTGTCAATAAAGTAGTAGATTAGATAGCGGGAGGTGCACCTAATGGTAAGTGATGCTCCCGCCCTTAACAACGTTGTGCTGGTTAGGATGTCAAACACAGCATCACATTGTGTTCATCGCCTTGATACATAAGACATTCAGTCTCGTTACTCCAGTAATTTCACCAGCTATAGCGCCGTTCAAAACGGAACACAGTAGTGTTTGCACACCACTATTTGGCCGTAGCAATAGGTGCTGCGGTGGTATCAACTTTTTTTTGTTTTACGTGGGTTAAATGCTTTCGCGTACCTGTCCTCGCGAGGGTAAAATTATGGCTAACAAAGACTAAAAACCCCACGATATTCCACAGTCGTCATTTTACGGCGGGACCACAGGAACGCTTTCGCACACCTCGGCGTCACCGCCAGCGCCGGCTGCATTGTGCAGCTCTCTATCTCAGGAGAAGAACCTCCCTGTTGCACCGCTATACGGGCGTGCCGGAACATACAGCGCGCCCTCCTCTAGGCCTCCTTCCATCACTAGGGCAACGAATCCCCCCAAATCCATCACCCAGAGCCCATAGAATCCAAAAGAAAAAAACTGTCCCGACTCTCTGCGGTGGATCTAGACTTGAATTCCGCTGCGAACTGTTATACGACCGCGGAGGATAGGGAGAGCAGCGAACCGCAATACCGACACTCCTCTCCCTCCGCGACTGCATCACGGCTGCGAAGGGCAGTGCGAGCCTGCCTCCAGAGCCCTCCAGCACAGATCCGAGGTAAGCTTAACTTCATCCTCACAACATGGCAGAAATCAATTGGGGGGGCTGTGATAGCTCCCTAAACCGTCTCCGACAACAGAGACCTGCTACCAGTAAAGTGAATTAGTTAAATAAAAATTAAGTAAATTAAGTTCAGTTAGATTTATCATACGTATAGTGTGTCCATGTATCAATTAATTTGAAACTATGCGAACGGAATCGTCAGGTATGAACGAGTATATATATCAATAAATGTCAATTAGGGTTCCGTCGTGCGTTCCACAAATACATGTGTGCGGACATCAATTGCTTTGATTGATGCTTTGATGATTTGCTTCATGATTACATAGAATACCGTTTACTTTCTATGTCAGTAAACACCATATAATGTTCAGTGGTTATTCAGGCATTACACTCGAGCCTTAACCTTGACGAGTAAAGCTCTACTATTATAGAACATATGCGACGAGTCATTTTATGGTTAAAACATTTTATGGTGTACATCGTTATAAACGGTAAGATCAAATAAATATTAATATTATTCTAACACAATCTGTTTGACGTTACATAAATTTCCATGATTATCTTCGTTACTTTAGATTTTTTTTGGTGGTTGGTTTCCTTTTTCAGGCACCGTCTTGGTAGATAGAGTAACACGCATTTTCTTTACCAAGTAGTGAATTGTGAGAAACATCATTGCTGTTCTGTTTGAAGGCCCCCTCGTTGTTATGGACAACAGTATGGCTCACTATCTGTATAACATCCTCCTCATCTCGCCACTGAGTCGAACCAAAAATGCTTTTGTCGATGAAGGCGTAAAATAATACGATCTTAAAATATGGATGTTGTGGTTGTAAGGAACTATGTTTTAGTCCTTTTCATTATATCTCATAATTTTTGAATGTTTCTTTTAATAGAGATATTTTTAGTTATAACGTATCTATGCAACCTTATGTACTTAGTCATTGATTCTTACAAACTTATTCCTAATTTTCTTACTAATACAAAAATTTATGAATTATAATGAATAGGTACACTATAGCAATTATTTATTAATGTTAGTTTCTATAAAATTATTATTATTTAATGATTACGCGATGATGATAAATTAATTGATAGGCATAATGTTAGATCTCTTCATAATGTAAATGTAAAGTAAATATTCGATCAATAGTGTCTATGGTAATATCTGACAAACGTTAAATCTTGAATACTGAACATGTTTAAATGCAGATATGTATTAGATCAAACATGATTACAGAATTATTACTAAATTTTTTGCTCGGTTAAGTTAAATAAATTAGTTCATTTGGTGTTAAACATCAAAATAACATAATTACATAGGTGTTAGGTCTTGTTGGCGGAATCCGTCTAAGTAGGTACCACCGCAACGCCTATTTCCGCTGCCAAACAGTAGTGTGCAAACATTACTATAACCCGGTTTAAGGGCGCTGTAGGTAGTGTAATTATTGAGGTAACGAGACTGAACATCTTACGTTTCAGGCGACGAGCACAATGTGGTGCAGTATATATCCGGACTAGCACCACGTCTTTATGGGCAAGCGTATCACTTACCATCAGGTGAACGTCCTGCGCGTTTAGTCGCTTAATTGAATAAAAAAATCTAAAATTCAATTATTTTATACTTCATTACCTTTCAGTAAACCTGTAAACAAAATTTGTGATATATTATTAATGTACCTTTGGTAGAATCCAAAAGAAAACATATTTTTTCATCATCCTCATCATTATCAACCTTTGTTTATCCACAACTATATATAGGCCTTCGCCCAATGTATACAATCCTCAGCTTCTCACATCCGCCCATTTCCAACTGCAATATTTTCTGATTTGTATAGAAATAAAAAAAATATAAATTATTAAAACAAAACGCGCTCTCTCATTAGTTATATAGAAATTTAATACTTCTTTTATCTATTAACATGAAAGTTATTACTCATTTCAGATCAATAAAATTTATATCCGCTAAGACATGTTTAGCATAATATCATAATGAAAAAAACGTTATTCAATACGGAAATGATGCGTGTATCATTTTTTATATTAATCTTATTGATCAGTTGTCGTGGAGATCAAATTGCGGAATCTGAAGCATATTTAAATCACTTCATAGCAGACTTATGGCTAGAAGGTGCGGATGTTATGAAAATTATATGGAGAAGCATGCTCAAAAAAGGTACGAAACCCGTGTGGAGTCGATATCATGATAAAAATTCCTTAAACAAAATTTGTCTCCAAAAATTTTTATATCATATCGTTCATTATTTATTCAGGAGGCTTGGAAAAGTAATACAAAATTAAGAATATTTTTAATAATAATATTATCTTGTTCTTGAGGATAGCATTTTAATATACTCTAAAGCAACTTTTTTTCAATATGTCTCAGTTGTGGAAACATTTCGAGACTCTTTCTTTTCCATCATACTAAGCTCAATTATAAAACAAATAATTGACTATTTTTATAGTATTTTAACCGTAGTTGAGGTGCTTTGAACTAAAAAATAATGTTATTTTATATTTCAGTTGGTAGAGGTAAAGGATGTTATTGACTACAAGGATTACTTTCCAAAATTTCTTAGATGCATGAAAAATAAAACCCTTAGAGCTTTAGATCGATCATTAGATTCCGACATCATTCCTATAGCAGAGGGGGTAAATTTAGTGAGATTTGAATTAGTCGACGGAACTGGAAATTCTATTTCAAACAAGAGTTCAAGGTAACAAAATTTAGAAGAAATACTAAAAATTGTTCAGATCCATGTTGTTAGAATTTTATGAAAATCTACTATTGAACGTGGTCAATATAAGATATAAAACAATTATTAACCGTGTATATTAATAAACTGTGTAGGTACATCAAACTTATTATTATAACCATGGATAAAATTATAGCTTCGAATCGAATTTCTTCACCAGTATTCGTTTATTTGTAATTGATACACGCCTTCGTTTCGACTTAATTTCGTGTTATTGACCGGCGAACAATGCTTACACTGCAATTATATGCAGGTTTCATATTAAAGTTGCGCAAGACAACGTTCCAGTTACCGATATGTGACGAAACAATGACGATAGCCATCATTAACGGAAATTGATTTATAACAATATAATTTTGGCACACACATCATAAATATAATATTTAACTTAACACATTGTAACCTTTTTTATTATTAATTGGTCTCTGATTTTGCAGGGGTAAGTAAATACTAATGGCTAGATTTCTACGCCTGTCTACGTAACCGTGGTGCTTACGTACGTGTCGTCTCTTTTAGTGGCCAACTGTTAAAAAATTACTGTGGGCTTGTTTGAAGTCTGCTGTAGCTAGTCATATTATTAAAAAAAGCATGAGGAGGTGCTAAGTTAACATCTTTAATAGCCACTATATTGTTAAAGCTAAATCGATAACGTTGATGTTAAAATCAATACAATAACAAGTACACATTTTGGTAATGCTAGTTTCATTGGATAAAATAGAAAACTCATCCGAATTACTTCTTCTTTTCGATATTTACACGAACAGTTTCTTATTAATGCATTAAATTGCACTAAAATCGTTCAATTGGTTAAATTATATTGACGACGGTCTAATTTCAATTAGTGAGCCTTTCCTCTATCGCCTACTATAAAATGTCTATAATTACATATGATGCTTTATGACATACTAAACATAATAAAGGTCAAATACTTTCGAACAGACGCAGACAATTAGTTTTATTTTCTCAATTATTACCTTGTAATTACTGCACTGAAATATATGGACATCAACTGATTCTACGATTTCCTGCTGATGTACTAATTATAATCTGTGCTTACAGTTCATGGACTGAGAAGCAAATAGAAGAAGGAGAGTGGCGTTCACTTGCTCTGCAACGTATTGCGAAAATTCTTCGGACTCACGTCATCAAAATAGAATTTGATGACACGAAAATGATAGATGGAGGTAAATAGAAATAACAACGTGCACAAAATTACATCGGGCCATTAATCGGAGACATGATATTATAAAAATACGCTTTTAGAAAAAGTCTAATTTCTAATTATTAGTGTGCATTCATACACACATAGTCATTAAACTGTAAAAAAAAATCATTTAAATTTATAATACTTACTAAAGAGTAGCCACGTCGAATTTAGCCTAACATAGAATAAAATATTATGTAACTTAAATAAAATTAATGTAATGGATTATATTTTAATATACTCCCTATTCCTAAACAGAACATACTTGATAATACTAAACTATGATGACCATTTATTTTGTTAGTAGAATTTCGTGGTCGAAGACGCCATCACATAATGACCATGATGGTATTTGGAATTGTTTCCATCGGCATGATACTTGTTCCTATGGGATTCCAATTCCTCGGAGTACTCGGAGGAAAGGCACTTCTTTTAGCAAAAATGGCATTAATACTTGCATCAATACAAGGGCTCAAAAAGGTAAATTCATTCTTCTTTTAAGTATTTATTGTTACGTATTTTTATTTTAGATACACCTCAAGTTACTTTATGTAGTATTTCATTTAAAATGTACTAACGTGACGAGCTTAACTGTTGCGGATTAACAACACTAACCCGGAATTAAAAATTTAATATTCTCTTTTAGGTAGATACTAGTTTTGATGGGTATCATGGGGGTACAAAGGTATGAATTCACATAATAGATGTAATAAATAGCTCCTTTCCATTTTTATTTAACATCTCTTAATATTTTATACTTTAAAATATGTATCACACCAACTAATGCTTACAGCACTAACTGATATGTTACGATTATAACTTGTTAACAAATGTTCTGTTCCAGATTGCTACTAGTCCGCTGAACTATGGATTTTATCATTCTTATCCTTTCGAACATTACGAAAAGAGAAGCATAGATGATTGGCCATCATCAACAATGACTCCGTTTAGTCTCTCATCGTCAGTTATACCTCATAATTCACCACCGAAATCAAGTTCGAAGTCAGATAAGGATGAAGATCGAAATGATCAAACTAAAACAACCAAACATGAAGCAAGTACGATATCGAAACCAAGTATCATTGAAAATGGGAGAGTGAGATCTGAAGCCAAGTTGTACTCTGCCTATCCTGGAATTTTACCGTCCGAATTTCCACCAGCCGATGCATCTTTTATACCTGAAGATGATTTTACATTGAGCCCAAGTGAAGTCCAAGCGGATTACACTTTGGAAATGCCGTATAATAGATTTCGCTCTCAGAGTTCCACTCCTATCGTTCCGTCTTGACTTATTTGTACGATTGTTTCAAATATTGTTTGATGTAGTATCAAACATATACTCATATTTCGCTCAGGTTTTGTATCCTAAGAGACACGTATTCTTCAATGTTTATTAAAACTTATACCTTATAAATTAGGCTACAGTTTTTATATAGAAATATCTACTCGTACATTTAGAACCCAAGTGTTTTCATAATCTTTTGAAATATGGCAAATATTAGTATTTATATAAGGCATTTTAGTTATTACTTATATTTATCTCGGCATTTATTAGTTTTGTGAATTAAATAATTTACCTGTGGGATTTTTCTTATTTAGTACTTGGCAATATTGACTTTTAATAACAATTAGTAGAATCAATGAGTTTGTCTATGGATTTTTGGTCATAATTTTTGGTAAACAATCTGTAGAGAAAATGAAAAGTATGTATCTTAATCTTCGTAAAAATTATTATTTCTTCCTATCAACTTCCAAGGTTCAAGAGTTGTATTCAATATAGGCTGAAGTGATGATCTCATATCGATATTCGGTACTTTAACCACAAGAAACAGCCTTTGAGTAAATGAATAAGACGACCAACACAGCAATATCTAGAACTATAAAACCTTAAGTGCTTAAAGGTTACGACTGAAAATAAAAATACCGATATCCATTATCGCCTATAGTAATAAAAGTGTAATATGCAAGAAACATTTAAAATGATCCATTAAATATTCGACCAGACGTCATAAAATACAATTAAACAAACCTAAGTTACATAAAATTATTATTAGAAACTTGTAAAAAATCATTCTGTCATGTTTTGCACACTAATTGTCCACGTTTTACAAATTGCCTGTGACCCAACTTCATGCTTTATTATATTTGTTAGATATGCAAAATAACCGTTTGAAGAGACGAGTAATAAGTTCGACCCACTTCAAGTTTAAGCAATTTGGCAATACGCATGTTAACAATATATTAATTGAAACGGTAAGAAAAACAATTTATTTTTTTTTAGAGCTATGCCCAGCTGTAGATGTCCATCGGCTGAGATGATGATGATACATTATTTTTTTTAAAATACTTCATTTGCAAACACATATAAATGTGCAGAAGGGCGAACTTAATACCAAAGGGCATTCTCTCCCAGTCTACACAATGTTAAGCAGCAAAGAAAATAAAGGTACAGTTACTTTTAAGTATAAAATATACTAGATGTTTCTGTATCACTTTGCTGACCGTAATATATAATTACATTTGATGTTTCGACTTGAAATTAGTCAGAAATCTTCCAGCCCGCGGCAACTCGAGGCTCCTGGGCTTATTCCCGACATTAACACCACCGCAACCCCTTTTGGGGAGTAACATTTCGCAAAATCTGTTCTTAGCACATCAATACTCTGTGAAAGAAATAATTCTACCAAATTTCAAGTCTCTAAGCTTTATGTCTACAATAATATCGTGATGTGCCTCTACATAAATAGAAATCTCCTACATATATAAAGATTATTACATATAGTAAAATATAAATAAAAATAAATATAGCTCAAACAAAATATGATCAGTAGGTATAGTTATATTAATATAAATATAACCATACATACTATTGATAGCTGACATGTGGTCGGAAAAGAGAAAATGGAATTCGCTTAAGGAAGCCTTATTGACAGCAGCGTATATATAGTCGAAACTCAATACAAAGCCTTACAGATCGAGTAGTCAATGGGTTGTAAAAAAAAATTGGTTAGGCAGAAAGAATTATGCAGGGCGGAGCTGGCAGTAGACTGAAGACATCATCGGTTAACTACATATTTTCAAAGACAAACCGTAAATAAACGTGTCGCCTCACTAATTTTGTGAAAATGTTTTGCTGTCATGAATAAACTACTTGAACAAGATTTTACTTATATTGTATAAGAAAGTAGAACACCCCCACGTTCCGTACAGAATATAAAAAGAATTATTGGTTGATGATAAAAGTCAACATATTTTTAGGTATAGCCAATTTTTCACCACTGTATATAATATATAATCAGGTGGACAGGTAAGGATGGAATATTTACGTTTTCTCCTACACCATACCCTTGTATATATAAAATAATCTACCACCAAAAATAGCAGTATCTAAAATTGAAAATCTTTATTGTATAATAATACCGAAACAGACCAAACAATTTTAGTGTTTGGATAATATTATCGCTTACCAAATATCTTCACTCAAGTTATTTTAAGTTACCTGAAAGGGAATTGTATATACTCCCTAAATTGTTGATTTGAAAAGTTTATAAGTTTGTTTTAATCAAAGCTGTTCTGTAAATAGATAACGTAGAATAATTAATACTTAACGTTAAGTTTTTATTACTTATCGCCGTTTTAATTTGACATTGAGACGACGTATCATATTAATATTAATAAAAGCAAATGTTTCAAACTTATATCTAAGAACGGGTTCCCGTTGAAACTTTCTTGCACTTGTACTTTCAAAGTTTAATTACTTTAACGTGTTAAAGTTTATATTAAACTCAAGTATCACATAATATGTGTGAACTCAGCGGAAGTTAATTCCTGTAGCTAACATAATCTTTTAAAAATGTTTTCTAAGAAGGATCAAATAATTTTTCGAAATAGATACGTTGTTCATAATTGAATACTTCTTTGACTTTAACTACATGCGTTTTTTTCTTTACTGTGCCTTGGTTAAAAAAAGACTAATGAACGTGTTAAATTATTCACTTACAAATCAATAATAATTTAAAGCACACACAATTTGCTATTATTAAAGGATCGTAACTTTTATTTCTAGAAGTTAAAATAGTTTTATTTCTAGGGTCTGTATTGTTATTTGGATGGTATATGCTCAGCAATGAACAACAACAGACTGAAATGATGATTCTGATATTTTATATAAATACATTCCGCTCTTATTACCAACAAAGTTTTATACAGTATATTAATCACTGTTCTTATGGTCCGATTAATATGGACAAGAGAAAACTACTTTGTTCTTACTACATAAAATGAAATTATGACTGTACTGTACACATGAGACGAATAAATATTGCTTGATATCTAATTTTATAATTAATCTTTGATAAGTAGACTCAATTTGGGCGTGGTCAAACAAATAAAAAAAAAGTTAATAGACATGCAAATAGGAAAATTCGATTATAAGCCTAAAAATTACTGTAGTTTTGCTTACGAACCGACGAAATGAGCAGGACGAGCAGGATCTTATGGTAAGTGATACGCCCGCTCACAGCAATGTGGCGCTAGGTGAGATACTATACACAGCACCATATTACGCAGATCGCTTTGAGACATGAGATGATAAGCCTGGTTACCTCAGTAATTTGACTAGTTACAGCGCCCATCAAACCGGAACACTTTAATGTTTGCACAGTACTGTTTGGCGGAAGAAATAAAAGCTGCGACGGTACCTACCTAGACGGTCCGGCAACAGAGACTTACCACCAGTAAATTACTTGATTTAAAGACTAAACAGTCTTTTTTCTGTTTTTATTATTTGATACTTTACAACGTTAGAAATGTTTTTTTTTTCAAATGTCAAATAAGGATTTTAATTAACAAATAATAACAGAAGAGTATAAAAATAATTTATATATACTCAGAAAACAAGTAAAAAACTCCCAACGTTAATTATCTGGCTTCAGTTTTGTTGTATGAACTGTGGATTACGTTACCAGGGGCTTAAATCCTGGTTTGTTGATTTTCAGCAGCGTACAAACTTCAGGACATTAACTCTTAATATTAAAATCAGCAAGCGAGGTATCATTACTTAAAACTGATTCAAAGTTATAAGGATACGGTTTATTTTATCTTGCAATTAAATAAATAACGTTCACGTGAAAATAAACTTAGGAAACAAATTAAATTAACTGTTTGTATATAACGTAATAATATAATAAAAATATTTTCTCTTCCAACCTCATTTGAACCTTATAATGAATACTTGTCGAAGACGTTAAAAATTTAACTAGTAGCTGTAATCGCCATTCGCTGTTTCAGTTCAATTATTTCCTTACAAATATTGAAAGATTAATTATGGATGAATTTAAATATAACATAAATAATACTTTTGGTTCGCAAAAACAATAAAACTATTAAGATTTATTAAAATAATCAATATAGAGCTCACTTAACATCAATTTAAGTAATGCGGATTGGCAATGACAGTGCTAGCTAGGTAGATGTACTCTAAATACCCTACCACTATCAAAATTGTATCACTAGTGGGGTTCTGTATCACCAACCCGTATTGGGCCAGCGTGGTGGGAAATGACCCAAATTTCCCATGTGAGCCCCTACAAACGACGGCCCCTTGTGCCCAGCGATGCGGGGGGCGAAGAACCGATTGATGTGGGGATCTTTGATGGACGCCTATGTCGAGCAGTGGAAGTCTATCGGCTGATGATGATGATGTGGCCCTGTAACCTTACCCAGGGATCCTTATGTTACAAGTCAAATGGATAAAAGGAGAAATATTCACAATTTCAGAAAATAAATATTCAAATTATAGCAAATAATATACCATAATTTTCTTTTAATACTTAATAATAAGATGGATTGCAACGTGAATGGGATAGAATTTATTATATTGCCATCATATTTGAAAACTATATTAAGAAGAGAAATTATAGAGATTGAGAAAAGTTATCGATTAAAATTGATTTGTGTCTTTAAATGCCCAAAGGAACCTGTCTACTTATCTATTTTTGTTATCTAAATATCATATAATGATAACGTCGAAAGAGAGAGATTCGAGCTGTTTCCCAGCCTATTTTTCTAAACAAATTATTTATACTCCAATTTGTGTGAAGTCGTGCAAACCAGACATACTAAACTAGATATATCTTTGCTATTAACGCGTGTAATAGTTGCTTAATAAATAAGAGGTTATAAAATTTTAAACTAAGAAATGATAACGTATCATCAAAGAAAAATTGTGATATTCTTGAATACAAATCGTGTCTTTATGTCCTGACGATTTAATTAAAACTTAGTTCCATATTAAAACATTCTTTACTTTAATATGTAGAAAAAAAAAACTTACTTTAAATGTAATAATTGTGTCGGTTAAACATCTATCCGTACGTAATAAGTAGGTAGGAACGTGAAAGCGCATCTGAGGGTGCGCAGTAACACTTTGTGGACCTATAAATGGAGATGGCTTTGTAAACCCGCCCCATTCACAATTTACTCGACTCCGTCGAAACAGCCCCGAGCAACGCAGCCTATCACCTCACGGAAGTTTTCCCCAATATTGTGAAGTGATCAATTATAACAAACTAACAAAATGAGAATACTTCTATTCCGCACTGGTTCTGATAGCGACCTGCGAAATCATCAGTTGCCTGGTTTATCCGGTAAGCGATTTTTTTTCACAGCATCATCATCATTCATCTATAATTGTATTATCTCTTATCAATATGTAATTTTTAGCATATTTGTTAATTGATAATGCAATTAAAAAAAAGTTTTTTTTATTTTTTGACAGTTTACAAATTAAAAGCAGTTAAATTTTTATGTACATAAACTTCCGTTGAACTTTAAATTTGTTAGTAATAAGGTTAGTATTAATTAATAAGGTTTGCCAATATAAAAATAAAGTTAGGAAATACTTTGAAATACTATTTGATATTCTTAATTTATTTTATATATTTAAAAATAAATGATCATGATTTAAGTATGAATTTACATTTTATAAAAGTTAATAATTTTGTAATAACTTCAGTAATGTTGTGCAATGTGTTCTCTTAAACGTACAATTTTACTTACTTCGGACAATTTGTTGCTAATATGTCTGGAGTTTTGTTTTCAATAAAATGCAAACCGGTTACAGAAATTCATTGAAGAAATACATACTAATAGATAAAATAAATAATATAAAATATAACTAATAAAATAATTCCTTTATAAAACAATTTTTTCGGTTCAAAACATTTCAAAGATTTACTTTTCTAATATACTTTTAATGTAAATCAACAGGTTCGATTATTTTAAAAAATTTCTGTCGACAATTTCGCTTTGACATTGTTTTTTTTTTGTGATTTAAAAATCGCTTAAGCGAACTCGTATAATGCAAGTAACTTGCAAATCAAGGGACAGAAATTTTATTTAAGATGGTACGATGTACGATAATGAATATGTAAAATTTTTTAGAAGCCCTTAAATTCTGGAAGAGAGCGTCTTATGAAATACCCAATAATAAAAAAAATATATCGTAGAGACGAGTTTGTGTATTTAATACACATTTTGATTAAAATACATTTAAAAATTACTAAAATATTTTAATACGACAAAGCGATCAAACTGGCAATACGTTCACCTAACGGTAACTGATACATTTGTTCATAATAATGTGGCGCTTGTTAGGATGATATACACTGCACCACATTAGGCTCGTTGCCTTGAGACGTCGAGTCTCATTATTCCAGTAATTTCACTAGCTACAGTGCCCTTCAAACAGAATGAGACACGGTAACTTTTTAAGTAATTTGCACAATACTGTTCGGCAGTAGAAATAGGACCTACCTAAATGGTCTCTGATAACAGAGACCTATCACCAGTGAACACTTTTTCACTATAATTAACCGTTTTGAAACTGTGCAATTTTTGCAAAAATTTTGCTTAATACATTTTGAAGAATTTGATAAAAGACTATCAACAATATCAAAGTTCCTAGAGCTTTGAAAAAGATTTTATGCAAGTCAGTAATATAGATAAAAACGATTTGACTATCAAATTTAAATGGATTTTTTTTAATAATATCATTTATTAGGACATAATCCTTAAATAATGTATAATTCAATTACGAAACACTAGTAACAAAATATAATTAAGAAAGATTAGTGAATTCACTGAAGTCCACTTAATCCCAAATGTATTGGAAATTTAATGAACATCCGTGGGACGTAATAATCCTGATTTAACATTTTCCAATGAAAACTTTTTTTCGTTTCTTTAACGATTTCCCCATGGAAAGAGTGGAAAAAAAATAAAAGCTTTAAAACTAGCTTAGAAAACTATGCTATATACAGACTCTATCCAAACTTTTGTAATTCCGAAGAAGTACCGAACAAAATGGGAATTAGCTTGTAGCTGTTAAATAGTAAGTTTTTGTTCTTTTTTTCATTAAAGTTAATCACTCTTATTATAAGGTTTCATGTCTTATTAAAGTTTGAATTAAAAATTTACATTTTTATCATGTCATCATCATCAACGTCCATGAGTCATCATAGACCACGCCCAAAGATTATCAAAACGATCTGTGCTGCGCTGTAAGTATCCAAAGCAACCTTCGCTTGATCATCGGTTCTCTTCGAAGAAAGCCTACTGATACTAAATCTAGTTTGTCTGGAGAACATAATTGCTGAAACGGCTGTCAAATCTTCTATTATACTACTGTGTCGTGTAGTTTGTATCTTAGACTAGTAAACCTTCAGTATATCGGTGAAGATAGTTTTTTTATGGAACTTCTCAATCTCATTCGATCACGCAGATAATATTTAAGCAAGTAGTCGTTTTTTTTTTCAGCGGCTTCGAGTCTTTTTGTGAGGTCCATTGTAAATAGCATTACACATACACACACAAAACAAAGACTAGATATTACAGAAGCGTTTATAACCTTTTTAATATCCATACAATTTGAAGGTCAAAAACAAAATCATAAAATGCATAGAGATATTTTTGCTCGTGAAATGTAACTTAGATTAAATGTAGCCAACTTTCGAAACATAATTAAATATTACGTTTATAAAAGTTATATTAGGCAACGAAGCTGTAAATGAATACATTTGTTATGAAATTTGCGAGCGTTTCAACATGTCGAGTAAAAATATTCGTTGTCGCGAATGAAAATTAGGAGAAAACTAAACTAAAACGATAGCATACAAAATGCGGAAATGTAATAAAATAAACTATTCCAGTAACTGAGCCTGTTAATAACTAAGTCATATATATCATAAAGATCTTTTGTAAACATTGACTGATAATAATAATGATTAATTTGATAAAATATTAGTACAAATTACATTTTAATATAATACTTTACTATATGCTGATGTATTTTTATATTGCAAATTCGTTGCTTAGTGAGTATTATTATTTAAAAGGATGACCACGCTCAAACGTTTGCTATAAAAACAACTAGTAGATCCATTAAATGTTCAAATATTTACCAAATTAAAAGAATTCTATTGTCACGTTAACGTATATCTAAAACTAATAAATTCACTGATATATATATATATATATATATATCAGTGAATTTATTGAAATTGATTGCATTCATTAAATGATATATATATATCATTTAATTTACTATTGGTCTCTGTGTAACGCTTTATTAATAAGGTAGGATAGTTTTCTTTTTAAAGTTATCTATTAAATGAAAAGTAGATTTTTTTTTGTGTACATTGCTTAATATGAAACGGGGCCGACATATTTCTAAGGGATAAAAGCACCAAAAAAAAATTGGACGAAAATGATTATGTTACAAAAAATTCAACTTATGTATAATAATATTAACAAAATCATTTGTTTCGCAATTCCTGGAGCTGTTTCTTCGATATATATACTCGTATATATACATATACAAACATATATTTAAATTTATCTTGTGTACAGTCTTATTTGTTTCTGTTTAATTTTTTCTCCTATTTTGCATTTTAAAACTACGAAAAAGAGAAACTGTCTTTGCAGAGTTTACTTCATCATTTTAATTCATTATAACCTTTTTATTCCTCAGCATGTCTAGGTAGGTGGTACTAAGACAACTATCACTGCGACTCGAACAGCGATGTAGCTAGTAACATTATTGGTATAATTTGATCGAATTTTTTAATGCAACCATCAATGATTGTAACTAAAGTTAAAGTTAGGAGACATTTGTTCATTTAAATAATTTGTAACAAATGTTCGTAGCAATGGAATAGGCTTAATAGGAAACAAATTAGTAGGTAATATTACTTACATCAGATATAATAATATCATCTGAATTTTCACAATATTGCCTTTGAATTATAGATTATTAGTCTCATCGCCTACGATGTTCCGACATTCACCCACGCCCTCACTTATTATACTCTTATTCAGGAAACGGAACAGCTGTCGTTCTGTATATTTTTTCGTTCTTCATTATTTGGAATAAACGCTTATAATATTATCGGTACATTAAAGTATGTTGCTATATAAAGTACTGAATTAAATCTCGCTTTTAATTACTACGATTACCGTTAAAAAGTTTACCGTCTGTAGGAAAGCCTAAAATGTATGCAAAACTTTAACGAGTTCAACCTTAAGCTTAATTCAAACAGGTCGCCGTGAGTAGCAACTGAAAACACAGTCAAGTTTAATACTTTATGTTGACGCGCATAATAAGTGTTGAAGCAGTTTTTGCGGAATATTTCTGGATTATTCATTTATATTTAAAATAATAAAAAATGAGAGGACTTATAAAAAAAGTGTTAGACCATACTTCACCATCAACAGTACAAGCTTAAGTTCATTTATCATATATAACAATTTCGTCATTAAAACATAGTTTGATTGTAACGAAATACTATAGGAATTAGACTTTTTGTTAGTCTTTACAAATTTCTATATAATAAGGCTTGCTTAAATTGTACTTATAAAATAATGGATACCACTCCGCAATGATTGTCCTTTATTAATTATAAGCTGTATAAATTAACATTCTAAAGTCCCTTCATATAAAATGTGGTTAATTTGCATATGTTGTATCAAGTGATCATAGATAAACTTTGAACGTAGCTGTTACCAATGTTTGTTGAGTTGTTATGAGCTTAATTTAAATCTTTAACGAATATCTAGTTCATACTAACATTAGATATATAGGTTTATTATGATATTTCCTCCAAAAACATGCCAAATGTTTTTTGATCTAGTTAAATTAATTATTTTTTCAACTGTTATACTTCATGCAACTTTCATTGACTTAAGAACTTACCAGATAATGATTACAAAAGCTATCTACATCTTGTTGCTCTCTAGTTAGGTATTTACTTATTTTGTTCTTTATTTTAAGATGTCTCATCGACTACTGGAGGTATCTGTAAAATAGATAATTAATACGTTACTCAAGAGACAGTATCAATTAAGAATAAACAAGGAAACATAAAATCAATAATATTGTATAATTTTTTAAATAAAATTCGTATATAAGGTCGAGTAAAACGAAATGTCGACTAAAACAAAAGTTTTTAATAGGATGTACAATAAGTATTATTTGCATAACCGGATAAGAAGTGTAGTGCTAAGTATAATATTTAATATATTATTGCTACCGTATGTTGAAGTATTTCCCCTATTTTAAAATGTTTTACTATGTTTAAAAAAAATTGTTTGTAATCGACACGCTAAACTAGCCTATGAAAAATCCGTAATAAATTCAAATCTGGCGTTCTAGTTGTGTAGCTGCTTTAGGATACACAGGACAATAATAATATGAAGTGTTATATATAAGTAGTTTAAGTGAAAATATTGTCTACAAGTTACGCGTCATCATGAATTTTCTTCTTTGGGAAGTAAAGCTTTATTACGCCCATCACGTATTGTACGATAGATACTTACGGTCATTACATTCGAAGCCACTCAGCAAACGAAACTAAATCTGGAGAAAATACTTATGGGTCACACATAAGTAAACCGACTTAACTGAACAAAGAGTGCAAATGTCACCAAGGATGACTTGCAACGTTTTTGCAATATGCGTTGTATGTAGAACAGAGTAGAACTGAAGAATCTATAATCTAAAGAAGATTTATAAAAAATATTCATGTCAAGCCTTCGCACTTGTTAAGAACCATCTTACTAAAATTTCACTCTAAAATTTGAACACGTTTTTGGCGTGCAAACGTCATTCCTATTAAACAAGTAGAAAAAAACAAAGAGCCATAAATAGGAATCGGATTATCACGAACTAGCAGCAAAGACATCTTGTATATATAGGTTACAGAGCTTTAGATTTTATGTAGATACGTTGCTGATAGAGGAAGATAAAAAAGACAGAGCTGGAAGCTAGAAAGCCATGGCAAAGAACATGCAAGCTGATTTATGATCTGATTATGTGTCGCCTGTATTATCTTTAAATGGTAATTACTATGGAGATGAGGATTTTAATCCTTCAGCTCCACTCTACATAATAAAGGACTTCTATATAACCATGAGAACATTTTTATTCGACTAAGCAAAGAAATAGTATGCGAAAGTGACTCCGCAATTTTAACCAACGACTAAACACACTGTAATCCTATATTTGGTTACTAGTCAAAATTAAACATATAAATAAAAATCAAAATAATGAGTGTTTGAGAAAATATTACATAAACTGTCTCTGAATAAATGAACGAGTCTAGGTAAAAGTGAATTCTGAGAGGATACAAGGATATATAATTTAAGTGCGTCACGTTTACTTGTTAAGATTACTTATGTCCTCCAGAAATATTGACGGGAGGTCGGCAATATGCCCGTGGGTGTCAACCTACTTACATCGTCATAAAAATGTCTAAAGCAACCATATTATGAAATGAAGCTCAAATACATTACCGACATTATTTTATTGACCAAACATGACAAAAATATTTTTGGTTCTTTTTTATTTCTATATGTATCCTCATTTTTTTGATGATAGAGTAAAAAAAAAACAGAAATTTAAAATATAGTTAAAAACAAATAGCTTCAGTTTATAATACTAACATTTTTGTTTTAATAAGTACATTATTGTGATATTCTCATATAACGTTGTTTTAAATGTAATAATTATTTTCAAGTGTATGTTGGTATTACTTTCAAATATATGATATTTTGATTTATAAATAATTTTTATATTGCATTTTTTTATTTTTCTTCTGCTATATTTATCTAAATTGGCCTTACACTTCACGTGATATTAAATAACTGTGAGGACGTCTGGCAAATATGCTCTCCTAGACTACTCTGGCTGTTATATATAACTGCTGGAATACAATCTGGTTGTCAGACAGCTCTATCACCATGAAATCACCACCACTTATGAGCCCGGAACCATTGTGTTAAATGGCAAGGCCGTAGTCACTACATTTCGACAATAATATCATTTTTTGTTATAACAGAATCAGATTTCCGTTTATATTTCATTTATGTAAAAATATTCTATTTTTATGCATTTGCTTTATATTGTTTAAAAGTTCATTAGGTGTTTCTTATAATTTAATATTTTCTACGCAATAATTTTTAAATCGAAAACGTGCAAAGAATACATTAATAAGTAGGTCTATTTAACTTTAGAAGGAGCAATATTTAGTATGCAATGTTGGCCTGTTAAGTTGCTTAGTAAGAGTACCACCTAGACTACTATGGACAGTAATTTGCATTAATGCATCTAGGCTTCTAAGTTATGGACGGTGTCGTAAAGCAAAAAGTGTTCTTTATAGACAACTATGTAAATAATTTTTACTTAAAATTGATTTTGTGCTGTATTTATTTAGCCATAAAAGTTTTTTTATCGAAAATTTTCTACGTTATTACGTATTTTACACTAATATAATTATAGATGTAGAAAAGCTAGATTTTTATGTCCGCTTAAATATATTTAATAAAAGGTAAGCATAGAAATTTTAATTTTGGCAAGATTTCAAATACTAAAGCTTCAGTTTACAAAAATTGTTTAATTTTTAAAATATGAATATTTAAGATAATCAATGTTGTTAACTTATTCTTCGATTTTACAGTTTACAATTACTAACGTCATGAACTATTAACCAAATACACTTACCAACATCATAATCAGTGTTCCCCAGCGAACTCTTCCAACTGCTTGCAGTCTCCTTGGCCAGGCAAAACGAAGTTATCAGTAAAATATTATTAAATTAAGTTCTACTTTTTCTGTGTTGCTTTTGTCAGTGAGGACAAAACTTCTTTGCTTTCTTCTCTTCTAAGTTTGACCGATACCTACAATGAGTTTAAATGAACAAGCGCACTGACAACCATGATTTAAATGTCTCGAAGGTAAATCAAATCAGTAGTAAGGAGACGTTTAGTATCATATATCAAAACATTTACCTCCTATAAACGCCTTCGTAACGATCGTAAAGGACTAATTAATTGTTGTTGATTTTACTTATTAATAAATTCAACACATCAACCAAAATTTAAGAGCTCACTTCTTCCCCAAAACTTCCCCATACTATAACTGATTCTTAATTTTTTTCCATACATTAATCTTTTCGTTATCTGCCTTTAGGCTTTTATTATTAATATTTATCTACTTAAATTACACGAACGTTCATTCATTACTTCAAACGGGTTTATATTACATACTATCTTCCACAAAATTATTTAACGAGCTACGCTACGCCGTAGTCAAACGATATCATCTGTGTTAGAAGCTATATTAAGGTCAAATAGAAATTACACTTGTTTTATCCTTAGCTGTGCAAGGTAAAGGCCGAGACAAATTCGGTTTTATATGAAAATTAACTAAATTAACGTCTAACTTTATTAACACGAAAGAATTCCTTCTCTCAGACCAACTCAATGAGTTTAATTACGCTTACAATTAACTATAATAATATTCTGTTTTCTGTTCATTATGAAGTAGCCTGGATGAAATATCTTTTAGATTAATGTCACATATTTAAAATAGCTATTTATATATATATATATTTTCCTTCCATAAATTTTTATATATATTTGTATCTATCTCTTATCATTCTACAAGTCCGGCATTAAGAGAACCCTTTACTAAAACCAACTGGTAGTTTATAGCAAGCTATTTCACTATTTTTATGGATTTAGTTAACACCTTCATGTCTAGTAATAGATGAAAATGTTAACTAATTAATGGACAATTAAACACTTACCGTAGGGCAAATATAATAACGAAATCATATTTAAGTATTACTCTGACCAATTCGCTGTGTTAAAAATCTATAGAGAGTATATCTATATGAAATATAAATTTGTAATTGTTTATTCTTAGGGCAAGGAGTACCCTCGGCAACAGAACTCTGTTCAATCTTTGTCTTGGTTCCCAGGAGTCCGCCGTTTGCCTGAACCCACACACAGAATTATAAATCCTGCTGAAGGTACAGAATAAATACATTTGCTTTAAACACTATGGCTTACGTAAGATGCATAATTTTATCTTATAAAAAGTAGTTAGTTATTAATTTCATAATATATATTATAATCATATCATCATCAGCCGATAGACGTCCTCTACTGGACATAGGCCTGCGCCAAAGATTCCCATATCGATCGGTGATACTGTACCCGCCTCGCCAGGTACCAGGGGCCATCGTTTGTAGGGGTTCATATGGGGTGACTTGAGCCATTTCCTACCATGCCTGCCATTGCGGGTTGGTGTGAGCCAGAGCCTTGGTTGTTGATTAGCAGGGTGCACCACTAACAGGCGAGGTTGGCTTAGCTATCATGATTTGTTGTGCGGGATGAACTTGCTGCATAACGACTACTAAATTTATTATATAAAAAAATGAAATTTTAATATTTTCTTTACAATAACTCATCATCCTTGAATTGTCATTGTTATTATTGAGTTACATTTAAAAATCAGAAATGTTTTCTTAAAGTTCGTGAAACCTGAATATATCCGATAAACTCTTTAAAGTAAAAAAATATAAACTTCTTTGCTACTGTTTACATTTATATAACTTGCTAATGTAAGTATTCTTGTAAAGTTATGATTGAAAATGGAGTATTTCGTTAAGTCTATATAAGTCTCCTTTTCGACTTCCTCGTGATTAGATTTTTATTCATAATGTGATTGGATGTTACCATATTACGTTTTACTACTGAAATCTTAAATTATTAGAAATTAGGGACTGTCACAATTCACCGGGAGTGGTCAGGGATATGATACGTTTGTACATATATTAATAATTGTTTATGTATTAGATTTACTTACCTACTCATGTATATGTACGTATATATTCGACGGTAATATTATATTAAGTCAGCATTGATTCATACGTTAATGATTATTTTCATAATTACTAAATCTTTATTATACATTAATTCTTTAATATCGCGTAATTATGTGAAAAAACTATGTTATTAACTTTTTTTGCTGGCAGATTGTTTTCTAGTCACCTCTGAAGAAGGTGAAATGTTTTACAAATCACCTTCGAACGAACCTTCCGTGTGTGGAATCTACATGATTACTGATCCCGACAAGAGGATTCAAGTGACGTTCAACTATTTGGATGTACCTTGTGAAAATGGAGGACTAGTTGCGGTAAAAGATATTTATTATACTTGTCATAATTACATGATTATCGGTAGTTTTAAATACAGCTATTTATCATCATATTATTAATTTATTGCTATTAAAGAATTACTGTATTCTGGTAGTCGAATTTGAAAACCAGGATATTTTAGGCAAGCATACTTCACCATCACCGTTGTCGCTTAACATCACGAGAATCTGTTAGTCGATTGTAAACAAAAAAATGCGTATTTTTTGGTCTTTTGAATTAATAATTACCGACTCAATATGCTCGCACGACTAAATTCTAAATGTATTACATAGTACATCAAAAGCTTTACAAATACAAAGAAGCTCTGTAATCTTCTTTGAGAAGATAAAAGTGATTAATTCTTTCTTTAGATCTTCATTATCTGCGTAGTCGTGTATTAACTTTTTACAAGGACTATAGAATAGAAATAATGATGATAAATATTATTGGCACCCTGAATTAACTTTATTTAATATCCATAAACAAAGCCGCAGAGAGTCTTGGAATTTTATTAAAGGTTATTTGAAAAATTATTAGAATCTTAAATTGCACTTTTGAACAAACAATTAATCCAAAGAAACTGAAGAACATATATTTTCAAACAACGACGCAACGAATTGAAAGGTTAATTTGATGATATACATATTATATTATAAACATATACTGTAAATTATGACGTTAGTTTACCTGATATACACTCCACCACATTGTGTTTGTCGTCTAAAAACATAAGATATTAAATTTTATTACCTCAATAATTTTACTAGTTAAAGCGGCCTTCTAACATTTCTGTTTGGCGCCACAAAAGAGCACTGCGGTGATGCCCTTTAAAACAATTATAAATTCAAAGTTAATAATTTGATTTTTGGCAACATTTGCTTAAAGTTAATTATTTTAATTTTTATGTAACTAGTTTTAATGAAATATTTCTAACAATAACTATTTAAATCGATTTAATTTGCTATAACTTATTCGTGGATACAAAAGAGCATAACTATCACTTCTATTAGTGTTGCCAATTAAAGCATGTGTAATCGTAATTGACAAAGAATAAAACGGTTTATTGTTTCTGTACAAAGTGTATCTCATAATATTATTAGTACTAGCTCCTTTTTACAATTTAATATTATTTCCTTTCCATGATACATTTCTAATTTTTTTCAGCAGTAAATGATTTTAATACAAATTTTCGTTTGGCGATACATAATAAAATTCTCTTATACCCAGTTAAGACTATTTATCTGATTTTGGAAATAATTTGTAATAACTGTTTTTTGGTTGTAAATTTTCTAAGGAACTCTATTATTCAAACTCCGAAACTATTTCTTTAAATCCGTAACTACTTTAATATTATAATAAAGGTTTTTTTAAAGTATTATAAAGGGAATGTTAAACCATTTATTTTTGCTTTAATAAATCCTAATGGGCTTATTATTTAAAGAATATATGTAAGATTTATGAGGTGTGTTTCAGTGGGTAGATGGTTGGGAATTAAATGGACAAGTTTGGCCAGCGGACGATTGGGATGATGAGCGCCTAGTCGAGTCTTGTGATAGACGACCACAACGCAAATTGACATCAAGACAAAACGCTGCTCTCATACAGTATCGAGTACCCGCCAGGGGTAAAGGCTTCGCGGTAACTGTGCGACATGTGAAAAATTCAAAACGTGAGTTGTGTTTATTAAATATATTAAATAGATTTAGTTAAATTTTATAAATTCAAAATGAATATTCTGATCTTTTTACTACAAACAAAGATACACCTACTTGGTTGTCTCTTCTTGGCAAATTGTTACTTTATATAAATTTTTTATAGTCGCTGAGAAAAAGTTCAAACGTTATTGTTGAAAACAAACTTCCTTCTTTAAAAGAATGTCTTTTTTTTGATGTTCGTATAAAAGGGTATTTTCAATTTCATGGTACAAATAAAGAAGTACAGAACGCGTCTTTTCAATATATCAACGTTACTTTGGAATCTGAATCATTTTGCCTTTCATTCTTGCTTTTTCACACCCTCCTTAACCGTCAAACGATTACTTATTTTTATTCGCATTTATTTTCCTTAATGATTTCTACCTTACATTTTTATATAAATAAATTACATTTTTAATGCTTCAGGAATAAGATATTTTTATAAAGGTGATTGGTCGCAGTTTATCAGAAACAATCGAACCCTCAAGAAGTGAGTGGAAGAAGGAGAGTAGAATATTTATATATTGCCTCGTTGTCTGTGAAGAGAAGAGGCTGCCGATAGCTGGTTTATATTAATTACATGACGAATATTTAGTGACACTCAAAAAGAAGTCACTCTTTTGTTTGCAGCATGCAATGTAATGGTGTTTGGCTCCGAGGGTGTGTACACTCTGCGCAACCATGGCGAAACTGGAAATTGCTCGGTACTAGCAATATCGCCTGCAACCGTTCGGATATTGGATCTCGACGTTGGACAATCTATGAAAAGGGGCCCGCTGAGCCTTGAAACAGGAACTATTCATCGCGTGAGTTTTGCTTTAGACTTACAACAATCTTTTGATTTTTAACTTCTAACCGACGTATATTTTTTAATTGTAATGTACAATATATTTTACGTGTTTACGCCAATTTGTGGACACTTCTAAGTATGAACTCATTTCAAAACATAAATCAAATTCAAACATGAAATACGATCTGTGTGTATATATATATATATATATATGTATACACATATATCTTTATATATATATGTACATGTTTGCAAATAGCATTGGCATTTTATACCATTATAACGTTATTTCATCTTTTATAGTCAATTTCTTGTAAGGGTGACATGTTATAGTGTAATACGACATTTGTGGAATGCGTTATTTATAATAGACGTAACTGAGGAAATGTCATAATAACTTTGAGCCAACATTTATTTAACACAATTATCTACTTAATATGTTAAATGTAGTTAATTTTGTGGCGAGTGCGACGGGAGTAAATAAATCAACCAATATACTCACAAAATTGATAAAGTTAATAAGATTTAACTTTAGCAAATTATATTATAACCCCCATTAATAATCTGTTTAATTACACATGTAGGAAAATTTTATAACCTATTAATAATTTAGGCAATAATTCTCAAGTAATTATTATGTAAACCTTTTATGTCTTTAACGCTGCGAATTGTACGATACTTGACACTTATAATTTTGCGCTAAATTTAAGTCAATATCTTCTGGAATCTAGAATTCCTCAGATATCATTTCTTTAATTAATAAAACCTAACGAGATTTTTTAAAGAAAAAAACAAATTTCATCATACCTAACAAATTTTATGAAGTATTGATTTGAAATAGTTTCGTAATAGTATGCAAGCTTTCTCATTTAAAATCCTACAGAGAATAACTTTATTTCACGAAAATATTATTCATCACAAAAATATTCAGTAAACAGAAGGGTCATCCAACATTTTGCTTTCTATCTCTCTAAGTTATCTAAGCGCTTAAAAAGTTTTGCTACTTGGCAGCACTAAAACAAAGCCGCGCTTTGTTATAAATGTTGTGAACTAGATAGAAACGGTTCTAGGCGATAACGACGGTTAATATGGGTGACTGACCGAACAACAGCTCCTCCTCCTAACTAACCCTGTTTTGTCGTAGGCACAAGTCTTATCTGAGATTTGTTCCATTACTAAATATTTGTTTCACAGAAAAGTTATACGATAAATAGAAACTTAAAAATTAAAACAAAGCCTCTACAGTAATAACTAAAGTTTTATTTTTATTCCACTAAACGAGGAGAGGAGCGGGATGTTCACGTGATGGTAAGTGATACGCCCGCCCATAACAACGTGGCCCTGGTTAGGATGATATATACTGTCGGGTCTCGTGACGAAATTATAGTAACTACAACGCCTTTCAAACCGGAACACACTAATGTTTGCACCTTACTGTTTAGCAGCAAAAGTAGGCGCTGCGGTGGTACCCACCTCGACGGCCTCCGGTAACAGAGACCTTCCACTAGTAAATACTTTCAACAACTTTCCCTGTTTAATAGGCTTGGCTTATTTTTTTTTTAATTTTTGATACGAAATTGTAAATGTATTTTTTCAGGAATAAACAATGATCTAAATAAGGCTTAATACTTTAAAAATTTGATTATAAATAATCGTCGAATTGATGTCCTCGATGTTAACAATGTTATAAAAACAAACCGTTTACTTCATAATGAATTATTTTCTTAATCATTCGAGCTTATTTGAAAATGTTGAAAAGCTAGAATTAACATTTAATTTTCTCGTCACCAACGCTTAACTTTTATTGTGTTTGAAATTCGTTTCCTTTGATGTATTTGAACGTATATTACATTGTAAACTCATTTCTTCTGTATTAAATTTAGCATTTATTTGCATCTTCAAAAGTATTTTACATTTTTTGTCAGGAATACTACATAATATAAACGTCGTCCTGATTAAATTCTATTTGTTAAAATTATAACTATTTTTACGTTTGTAATTTAAGTAAAGATAAGTAGCGTCCTATGAATATTTACTGTTTCTTTATATCAATTCATTTAAAACATGTTGTATTAATACATTATCTTATATATGCGTAAAGTCAATAGTTAACATATGATTGAGAGAAAGAGGACATTTTGATAATCTTTATTAACCACATAGTTTAGAATTTTTAATTCAACTGTTTTAATGTAAACGCGTTTTAAATTAATCTTTAGCTTATTCTTAAGTGTATATTTCTCTGAACGGAAATAACCCTAATAAACCTATGCCGATTTTTCATAAACCATTCCATAATCGAAATAAGTTATTACAATCTTCTTATGTACGAATGAAGTCATCTCACGATAAGCAATATTAAGTTGTGTTAAAATATTAAACAATAAGTTTGGTAAAAAATATTGGACAAGTCCCTAAAAAAGTCATGATATGCTTATAGGTGCATGCGTACGTACTTTGCGATATAAAACGTTATTCCCACACAATGTTCACTTTATTATTATTTTTTAAGCATTCTAACAATAATAACAATAACCTTCTAAACATCACATCTGTAGGTCATTGCTATTTAATGATAAATTTAGAAATCAATTGACTTAATATACTATTGTAAAAATAACAATTTTTTTTTGTGTAGTGCATAAAGCGGGGTCTGCCTGATTACGTTGTCATCGGTGGCAGTAGTGGTCTAGACCACACAAAGATGGAAGTGCTCGAAAGTGTATGCGGACTGGACTCCAACGAAGGTAATATAAAATGGTTAATGCTTGATTGCTATTGGTGTGATTAGGCGGTAAAAAAGTGGTACGATACTTTTTACTTAGGCATCAATGAATCTTTAATTGGTAAAGATACTTTCAAGTGTCATAAATGAAATGTAGTCTTCTAGGAAATCGTTAAACATATTTTTAACAGCGATGATAACATTACCACTATATACATATTATACAATTACTTGAAGAAGTATATATTCAGTAGTGGACATCACTGGGCTTTAATGATGATGATATGTAAATAATGCATATTAAAACATCGTGAAGTTAGTAAAAATTTTAATTATTAATATTAATTTAAAACGTTTTTGTTGTGCATTTTGTATTCATAAACACAACCCGAATGAATCATCTGTTTTAAAGCATAGTCAGCAAGGAGGCTGTGAGATTTTTTCGACACACTATTGGAGCACTCAATAATGCTTAAAGATTGATTCAGTAAGTTTAAAAAGGAAAGATTTGAATCTGCAACAAGAATTGTTGAAGGGTCATCTATTGAGAGAAGCTGACGGGATCAAGCCGATAAGGAAGATGTGAACGAACGTTACGAACCAAAAGATGATCGAAGATAAAAAACTCATTTCAACAAAGAAAAACTCTATTGACACATTTGCGGCAAAGTGCAAGATTAATATTTCATTGAAATGAAAAAAAATATATCCCAACAGGAAAGCGAAATGAATTGATAATCTCATAAACAATTTTTTATTTACTTATAACTGTGGGACGGAATCGGTTACCACTTTAAGGATTGAAGATTTATACACTTTGTTGAATTAAAATTAAATTATAAGGTACATTTTATCTTTAGAAGAACGACGTAAATTTTTTGCTATCTAGAAATAAAGTTTACTTAATTGTTAATTTTAATAACAAACATTTCGCAACTTAATCTTCAAATAGGTCGGAGAACATAATACCTAAAACATCATATAAGTCCATCGATTTGATTTATTGTACGGACTAAGTATCAACACAGACAATACTAATTCAATATTAATATAGTTGAAGATTTTTAATATTTTTGCATCTTATCATCGTCATCAGCCGACGATGTCTACTGATAAGCGTAAACTCATCGATCAATCCGGCGCTATCTGAATCCGTTCCTAACGTATTTGCATACGTACGCAAATAAATCAAAACAAAAGGAGCAAATAATAAATAAATTATAATTTAATATTTATTTATTACTCAATAGGCACATAATATAGCATATTTTGTGCCCTAATTAACTCAGGAAATTAAATGCAGCACTAAAAATATTCAGTACCACACATTCAGTCATTCATTGATGGAAAGTCTTTGTCTATTTCTGCCACAAAATAATATTGGGGAAATATTAGTGTTCCTTTTAAAGCGTAACATAAACGTAAAGTTTGAATAAATTTATATAAGAATATAAGTTATTATTTATAAATTAAAATCCTTATTTCACATTTAAAAAAAAACTTTCCAAAGTTGTAAAGTATAAAATAATAAAAACAGGAAAACACTAATCTGTTAAAAACAAGTAATTTACTGATGGTAGATCTCTGTTGACGGAGACCGTCTAAGAAGTTACCACCACAGCTTCTTTTTCTGCCGCCAAATAGTAGTGTGTAAACATTATTGCGTTCCGGTTTGAGAGGCATTGTAACAAGTGATTATAGAAACAACGTTTTTCTTAGGTCTTAAGACGTCAAACAAAATGTTGTGTTGTTTTTATCATCCTAACTAGCGCTATATTCTTATAGGCAAGCGTATCACATATCATGAGGTAAACGTCCCGCTCGCCGGTCAGTAGGTAAATAATAAGTCAAATGAATCTGTTTCAGGTCAACGACCCGCTTACATCGCATGCGAGGACACGGTTGTTCGTTTAGTGTCCAGTGGGCTATACAAAAACTCCGTGACACTCGCCTTCGGACCCTTGCCGCTTGAACACATCGAACAAGCCGATTTGATCTGTGGAATAACCGATATCTAAAATGATTCATCAGCCGGAAGCTTCCGCCTATCGCCTCTGTATATTGAACCCATGCAGTTCGTATCTTAAGTAAAAATATTGCGTAGTTTTTGAATATTTGTTTGCTATATGTAATTCAATAACAAAATCAAAACTTATGTATATCAACTGAGATGTAGAAACATTTAAACTTTTAACAGTACATATACTCGACTGGTGTCACAATTATAATTATATGTAATTTAAAAAATTGGTAGAAATCTTTAAAACAAGTGTATTATGATACAGAATTACTACTCTTATCTACTTACTATTCTAAAATAATCGTAAACATTTAAATTATATATTTAAAACACCTGCCTCTCTTTGCAGATTGTATTAAATATAATTTCGTACAAAAATAACTATTTAATTGTTATGATTGCTTTCACCTTTATAATTTTAAGAAGTAATGTATTAATCTGCACATAATTTGATATTAAAAATCTTTAGGTGAAAAATACAGTTGAAATTGTTTGTATTTTATTCTTATAGTACGAAACTTATAAACTACTATAACTGATTTATTAACTCATACTAAAATTATGAAAATAATATTATACGAATGAGTTTTACTAACGTATCGAATTTTAAAATAAACAAAACCATGAATTAAATGATATTGTGGATATTTTATGTTGAATCTTTATGACTGAGCACAGTATGTACCTAATCTAGTCTAGTCTAAACATTATGTAAACTATTGTATTGAGATGACTTAAACTAATAAAATGAAAGTACTTATCATTATATTTTTGATTTAAATTTAAACTCGACACACTTTTCGTTTGAAAGATATAGTTTTACTTACTCTTAGTAAACATTAACTGCTATAGCAAATAAATAACTTTTACAATTTTTGACAAATTTGTTGAGAAAGCCGTCTAGGTATACACTATCCACAACAGTGTGTATGTATTTCTGTTGCCAAATAGTTGCATGCGAGCAGTATTATTTAGTAATGTTTGTTGTAGAGCTCTTTCAATACCAAGTGGCAATGAAAGAGCTGTAGCTAATTAAATTATTAACTCAACTCTAGTTATCATCTTATATCTTAAAATGTAGAGCACAATGTGCAGGTGTAGATTATACTAACCCCACATTGTTAAGGTTAATTATTTACTCTCAGATGAACATCCTGCTCCTCTCGTTCCTTAGTTAGAATTAAAAAATATAAATGTTGTAAATACCTTATAAAGGCTTCTATTAAAAAAATTTTAGAAATTTCCAAAAAGTCCATTGTTAGATATATATCCATAACGAGTCTAAATCAAGAAAAATCCCATTGAATTCCATAAGTTAGTAATCCTATAATGCTGCAATACCATAACAAATATGTATTTCTTTTAAAAATACTTAATTTCGGTCTTAAAACAGTTTTTATATGATCTCTTTGGCAATGCATTTCGAAATAGTATTGTAAGTATGTTTAATAAAACCTATTGACTCTATTAAAGAATGCTCCAGAGACATCTTTACGTTATAAAATGATATAAGTGAGAAAAAAAAAAGAACTAATAAACTCTTTACTTCTGTCATGTCTATAACAGACAGTAGATGGCGGTATTCTACATAATCTGTGAAAATTTCCTTTTCTTAATAAATAGTAATTTTTCTTATGAAAACAGCAGTACCTGAAGAAATTCTCCTTTTATATGCCCCCATAATGTTACTCTTTTTCTTTTATACAATCTAAAATTATAATTGTAACAGGTATACTAATAGAATTGCATTTGCATTAAACAGGTAATTGTTTAAAGAAAAATTAAATTTTTATTATACTTTATTGATTCAGGACAGAGACAATAATATTTAATTAAATATTTAAGCAAATTATTACTATTGCCTAATGTTCAATTAATTAACTATAACCAAATAAATAGTTCTGTTTTACTGTACAAAAGAATTTTAAAATACAACGGAAATATATTTATTTTCCTACTTTCTTTCATAATGAATAACATCTAGTGGAAACGATTTGTAAATTGTCGGAACATCTAGATTTATTTAAGGTATTACTAGTCTAAACGCGGCAAAAGTATACAAATTTAACATCAAAATCTGTGAAGCATTACTTAATCCGTCGTTTTATATTTGCTCGATCTATTCATAAGAACTATCTAGTTAATTAGTTTTATTAAAAACAAACACAAACAGCAACATTCCCTTGTAAAGCAATGAAATTGTTGATATACAAACAACGGGATACGACGTACAAAATGGATATTGTCAATGTCAACCGCATTTCTGTTATAACTTTTTTTAAATAGATAATATAAAATGAATAAGTGCACACCGATATGTATACGTTATTTAGCACCTAATTTAAAGCAGTGTCTACTTTTACATTCAATTTAGCATAACGTTTAAAAGCACTTCACAGATAACATTTAACATTTAATTATCTAAACAAACAATATTGAGATTCCGTACGAACATCTAAGCTTTAGAGTCCTAAGATAGTAGTCAAACATGCCTGTATTTTTAGTTTTCAATGTAAATAGATTATCTTTCATAATATACTTTTCAACTGTTACAAGTATTAGTTATTTTATTTATATAGTCTACTAGAATTTAATCGGATGTAAATTTGTTATATAATAATATTCTTGCTATTCATTAACTAATCAAAGCTCATTTAAAACTAAAAACAAATTTACTGTCTTATTTTTATCTTACAATGTCAGACATTTATAAATAACTCTAATGTCAATCACATTCATTCTAATCTTTAATTTTATACTAAAACTATGATGTAGCACAGATAAACATTTTAAGATAAAAACCAGGAAACTTTGAACAGGAAGCATTGTACATGAATATATTAATAACAGATTTAACGAAAGCATTAAATACGTTTTAAAACATAACCTGTGTTAGTTGTATTCTTTTACACATTTCACTCTTTAGGCCAGTAATTTATAAAACAATTTCTATTATTTAAAATCAAAGCTTTTAAATCAACTTACAAGAACAGGTCAAAGATATTAATAACTTTCACATTAATAGATTTTCAATTTAACAAGGTTTTTTTATTAGAATTTCACGAGAATAACCTTATCTATAACATATCCTTAAATAGATACTATTATATCTTGCATTCAATAAATTAAAATAATTAAATTTTTAATGTTTCTAAACTACCTGCGTAAATAGTGTCTGAATAAAGAGAACACTATTTAAGTAATATTCACTATATATATATATATATATTATATAGTGAATATTACTATATATATATATATTATATATATTTATCGGAAAAAAAAATTTAAAATACTTTAGTATTAATCTGTAACGAATCAATCTTCATACTTAATATTTGAACTTAGCTGTACTGGTGACGTTTAAGTGAAAGTAAATTGATAAGTAAAATTTTATATCTTAAGTTGTACGTATCTTATTGGCTACTACAGATTATACTAACTACATGCTACTAATACCATACTTGCAAATGTTCATTGAATTCCTCTGAATACTTTTTATTATGATCTCGAGTAGCATTTCCAAATTAGTATTTTCCAGTATTAATATACATACACTTATATTATAAATAAATCTTACAGTTTATGTTAACAATACGACAGTTCACCTAAAGCAACTAAGTGAGCTATGACACTAGGCTACAAATAAATAGTCATAGTAATATAACTAAAAACAACTTTGAATGAAATGTTGATCTTAAAACATACAGATATTTTATGTTACGTATAGTTTTATACTAATTAAAGCTATCCCATACAACTTCTTAGATTGTGCTAAATTCAACGTGAAAGCGAGTGTTGGTGCAAGTTTTTTTTTTTTTCAGAATTTACACCGTGCGTCTGATTATAATATTCCTTACGCAAGGGAACTCTTTGCTATTAGTTAGAAGTAAATGAAGGTTTTCAACAACAAAGGTGTTTCAACTTGTGAGACGTTATCCACTTTATATACCAGTGATTACCAAAAATTATATATAGAACAAAACCTTATATATTAGAAGTTACCATTTGATAGTGCGCACTATTTCTATTATAAGATTTGTGTTTAAGACAAAATCGGATCTCTCTCGAATGTGTCAGTGATAGTGATCTCTTTCGAATTGCTCAGTGATAGTACTTGAAATCGCATAATAATATATAACAGCTAATATTTTCATTTAATAAATATTATTAGAATACTTCTTACTATATTCATAAGATGATTTTCATTTAAAGCATTATTATGCAATATAAAAATAGAAAGTACGTCTAATGCACATAGTTGAATAGCACGAAAGGACGATTCGAACGTGTGGTATGTAAGTGTAGGTAAAGCTAAAATATGAGGAAATAATTACACAAGTTTTATATCTGTGGGAATCAGTAAAAAAAGAAATTTCCATAACTTATTAGTGCGCTAGCGTGTTTGTTATATTTATATATATATCAATATAATAGTCGAAAATTTTCTTAAATACACTTTACTATTAATCTTACAGCATACAGCTTTTAAATACATACGTACATAGAAAAGTCTATTCAGTGTACAAAATATATAGAACTATTCATAAGAAGGGTTTATTTACAAAATATAATATTATTACTTGATCATAGTCATAAGATTTTGGGAGTTCATAAGAATTTCAAGTGGTACGAATATAATATAGCGTCCTAATCACGAACAGTCAAAAATATACGGGTAAAAATATGTCTGGCAAAGAAGCTAGACTCTAAAATATTTTTCTTTAAATGTATACTTCTAAAATTTCACTACGATTAAGATATGTATCATTTGCTATATAAGCAGAGGCACACATTGATATGTATCGTGATATTAGTCGAACTGTCGTTTGTAAGCAGTGCTTTACCAATCGAAGCCGACCTATGTTTTTATATATGTTTATTACACAAAAATCTACGTACTTAAATCCCACATGACGCAATACTAGATTTGAATTTAGGAGAAAAACGGTAAGTGAATACAATATTACACAATTGTATGAAAACAATATTTATCCTGATCGACTTTAAAATTAATTCAATATTTATCAGCGAACATAACATTAATTAATGAAAAAGTACAAGACAATCCTAAAGTCTGTTTTCACGTTTACTCATCCATATATATCTTATCATCCATTCGTATTTAAAAAACAATTTCTTTACTTTTTAAGACAGATACTTAAAAAGCTCATATCGTCGATTGGCTTAACACAACCCAATTGTCCGTCCTTATTAAACTGTTTCGAATTCACCAAACCACACCAAAGTCGCAAAGTAAATTTTGTCCAACATTTGCCTATATGCTTTTCCTTAGGCTTTAAGTCCAACACACGTTACATTTCCATCTTCATCTTCAATCCACCAAAAGCAATCAATCGACAATCAGAGCAACGATTTAGTTAATTAAATTTAAACATTATAACACCGATTTGAATAACTAATATATTTAACTATTATATTACAATAAATAAACACATTTAAGTGGAGGTTTAACGAATTAAAAAGCAACTAGTTTTATCGAATAGTTACAGTGCCGCAGTTGTGGCAAGCGTTGTAAGCAGCACTATGGGCAGGCTTGTGCCGGCCACGCTGCTGTAAGGGCCCGTGACTGCACCGTCACAAGGTACGTGTTCCAGTTCTGAAAATATAAGTCGAAAAAATGTTTGACAAGTGTTATCAAGTTACATAAGTTATACACCTGTTTAATAATGTGTTGCAGTGTGTTGTTCAAGTAATTCATATACAGACAATTAAAGATTGTTCACGTTTTGTTTGTTGTCAAGGCGACAAGTAGAATGTGTTCTTGTGTACCTCGTCGTTTCAACGAATAAATCAAAATTTTCAGCTTCCTATGCATGAAAAATACTTACAAGATTTAAAGTGATAATAATTTTTCTTTAGTTTGACTAATTATAAAAGGATGGATGCGGAGCAATGATTGTTAGTTTGATAGTTAATGTAATACTTTATAAGCACTCCATAAGTATCCTATAATGCTCTCTTATTACATTTTCTAACATAATCATTATCTTACCATTAAGCTTATTCAAGAAGTCGTTCCAGAAAGCGCATGCAGATGCACGGGGCCCGCGGGGTCCGGCCGGTCCGCTGGTGCCGTCCGCCGTGTACGTGTAATAATGTGGCGATGACCTGGAGTAGAGAGGCCACTTCTCATCCGGTTTGTGAGGCTTTCTACAAATAAGATTAATTTATTCACAGCAGCATTATTTGCAACATGAATTCAAAGCAAATACCAAAACAGAACAAAACTGAGACTTTTACATTAAGTACTTCTTTATTTTCGTTAAAAACAAAAAAAAATTATGATTTCGTTTTAAGCTCAATCAAAAAAGAAAGAATTAACAAACTGTAATTTATTAGTAGTAAATTTTTACCCGGTCAAAGCAAATCTGGTAAATGACTGCATTATGTGGGTAGCCAGATCTCGTTCACGGGTATGATACTGCAGCGACATATTCAATGGATGGCCAAACACATACTCCATCTCATCACCATGCATAACCCCCATCCATTCACCCCACAGACTTGTACTTGTGCGCTGAAAAATTTTCAATATCTTAATTAAAACAAAGTTCAAGTTTAGATATACTATAATTACAATAACGTTTCTTAACTACCAGGTTTAGATGATATAAGCAAAATAGTTATTTTTCACCATATCCCAATGTTAATGTATAAAAATTGTTTTATAAAGAGCGATAAAAAATTATAATTGACAATAATATTGTAAATCTAGATCTTTATAATACGTTTGATAACTATTATTGATCTTCAATATTAAGCATTGTAAAGCCAAAGTTACAAAGGTTTTCTTTTTCAATCAAATAGATGTATAGTATGATAAAGTGATATTAACGTTTAAAGTCGCTGATAAACAAAATTGTTTTAATACTGAAAATCATTCCTCCATGTGTAATAAAGTTTTTAATGCCCAACGTAAAATTAAAAGAGTTTGTTGGGATCCGAGTTCTCATTATTAATGCAAGGGCCCGGGCCGTTCCTCGGTATGTGTTGTTGTAGGAAACACACATAAACATACAGTGTATGCTGTTGAAAGGTCAACCCTCATATTAAATGTATTCTTACGTAACTTGACACCTACGATGTGGAAGCAAAAGTTAGGTCATAAAGACGGTGTTCTTTTTTTTGTTAAATTTTCAATGAGCATTATGGAGTAATTACTATTTAGAGTTATAACAATAAAACCGACTGTTGACGTTTTTTTTTTTGGTAAAGATAATGCTTCTGTTGTTAAAACTATGCAGGAAATGTGTACGTTTAGTTTTAATATAATTAATTAAAGTAATATAACCGTAACCTAACCTTAACTTAAACCATCGGCGGTTGCGGAAGAACTGCTCGATGTTATCCCGTGACCCTCGTGCATACTGTCGGAATTGATTGGAATACCGTGTGAAGCTTTTTAGTCGGTTGGACAATACCCCGTTGCTGGCCCTTGGTTCCGTTAACTTTTTGTTACACACGTGAATAGAAAAAAAAACATAACCTAAACTAATTTAAGTAAACAGATCTGATGTTTTAAAAATAATAACGTCTGTACGGGTGAAATGACTTCTTACATAAAAATCTCTAATTACCTATGAACTTGTGATCCCTAAATTAAACACTAGACACATACGTAACTATTAGAAAACAAATAAAATAGTTGTTGAGATTTTTATTATTAGATTACTATAATGAATACTTCATAGGATACAGAAATAGAATAATGTAATTTGTATCTACATTCATATAAAAATATTTCTCTACCCGAACACAGAAAGGGTTATGAAAAATAAAACAAGTCTCTGAAAGACAATAAGGGATTGAAATCTTATAGCCACTTTTATGTATCTCTATCAAGTTTTTATAAAGGAATTATATGTACATTAGTATTCACGATTTATAAAGTAATTATTACCTATTAGATAAGATTAAATTATTGACAGATAGCTAAAAGCGAGAACTATATAAACCATCATAGTTTTACTCACAGCTAGTTTCTACGTGTAATCTGAATGTGTAAAGTAATTTTACATACAAACTTACAAATTATAAAAATAAAAATATCAGATTTAAATGATACGCCAGTTTTTCTTTGCTTAATTATTAACAAGCTGTATAATTAATTCAATTAGAACAGTGCACCTAATCAGGTAAAAGAAAGCTGACCTTGAACTAATTGGTGATATACTGCTTCGTACAAATTTGTATGTATACAAATTTAACGAGTTTTCAACCGAGATGGGAACGAGAGGCGTAGTCCATTTGATGACGAAAAAGATGTTTTTAATTGGATGTTCTGGCGGATATTTCAGTTACAAAGTAATTTTGAAGTCCCTAAACACATTATAGGAATCCCATTAAATCAAACTTTCTAAACAACAAAACGAGTAACAAAGATGATATTGACATGTACACATTGATATTTTTTTTTAAATTAAAACAACTTAACGACAATGTTTTTTATGGTTAACCTACTGACTCATAATATATTTTTACATTATCTTGATCGGAAATAAAGTTTAATCAACTAAAATCTTTAAAGAAAACTAGTTCAAAATCATTTTCGTTTCATTTTATTACTAAGCACTCCATGCCATGTAACATGTACTTAAAAAAAAACTAATAACGTAAAATGTAAACTATTAAAAATAAACGTTTCTTGTACATCATACTCAAAAAGTTAAACCAACATTTCATCACCATCATCGTTGATAAAAAATATCTGACAATTATATACCAACAGTCGCAAAAAACGTTACGGTGACAGGTCAAAACCCGAAATAGAGCGCTCTTAATCTGTGACCTTTGCCTCAGACAGCTACTGCTGACCCATGCCTAATTTATTAAAGCAACTCGCAGCCATTTCTTAACGACATCCAACGTCAGACCCTCCGTAAATTTTTATCTCAATGTCCACAAAGAAAAAAACTTACTTCCTGCTTTTCGAAATAGTCTGCTCTTAATCCAATCAATAATAAACTGACACATAAATTAAAGCATTATAAAATAAAGGTTAAGGTAAAATATAAATAGAAAATCTTTCGTAAATTCAAAAAATTGAAATAGGAAACAGAGCAAACTGTAGCAGCAAATATGTCTTTATATTCAATTTAGCATATATCCGGACTTAAATGGCGCATGTCTGTTGCCACAACTTCGGCATAATGAAATTGGTTCATAAATTTGTATCAACTCCATAAAGAAGTTGTATTGTTTATTTGTTCGTGTTATACATACTAAATCCGGTAAAACATTATTGTATGCAATGAATACACAGGAGAATATTGTTATTAAAAGCAATATCGACCACTATTTATAATTATCATCTCAATGGACGTAATTCTCTTATTATAACAAGGTGTACTTCTTTTCTTGAAAATTACAGAACAAATTTTATTGAATGAAATAAATAATATTGTGTTACTTCTACTAGCGTACTCGAATGCTATTCGTAATTCGTTTTCTCTACAACAATTCTTTCCTGTTGCAAATTCCTTTGTTGCAATATGACATTGCTTCATCATAACAACTTGAACGTTGACATTGTGTCATGCTGTTAGAATAAGAGCAAATGGATTAGAGAAACAGTTCAGCCTTTGAAAATATATAAGAACAAATTTAATATTATAACAAAATAATGTTAAAAATATTCCTAATCCCTAAGTACTAGCTAATTTTTTAAAAGCTTACTTAAATTGCTACTAAGATTGATCTTTTGCTGACGTAAACGTAAAATAAATCTGTCTCTCAAAATATAACTTGAGTCAATTGAGTGTTTGGACACTCGTGATCCATAAACTGCCAGCCACCGCTCGTCTGTCAAAACCTAATTCCATCGACGAATGGTCGATGTCGCCAACACCGCTAACTTTTTGATTTATCGTCAGACATTTGTTATTTTTCACATTTTTATACTTCGAGACTTTACTTGAAGCAGAAACAAATGTTTTTCAAAGCTGAAGGCATTAGTTGGGGTGTTAGGTATGAAAAATATTTACAAGGTATAAAATAAAAAAAAATATATGAACTTTGGGACTTCGCTTAATTGTAAAAGACAACAAGCTACTGAGTTTGAAATTATATCAAACATATGCTGGGTAAGATAGAAAAAAAATATTTTTATTTTCACAAACTGAAGAAGTAATGTATTACGATAGTACTATATATAAAAACCGATGAAAGCTCAAGTAAGATTCCTAAGTAGGTAATATGTCGGTACCATAACCAAAAATTACTTCTGTGATATTTGCAATTAATTTATAAAAAATAACAGTTAAATTACGTAAATTTTCTTTTAATAACTTTATTACATTATTATATAGCATAATATACCTCGTTGTTTTCAAACATAAATATTTAATGTCCGCGACAAACATAACCATTCAACGAATGACGTGAATGTAATAACACGGAAAGCTCTCAGCAATTATTATGTAATATCATCAAAATTTGAAGAAAACTCAAGGCGAATAAATTTTATAGCTACAATAAAAACAAAACGATGCAATGGCTTAAAATATAGACAGAATAAACGAACAAGCTCGAGAGGCTATTCTTAAAGAATTGAATGACAAAAGAAGCAAAAAATATTCAAGGGTAGAGAGACGTTAGAGTACAATAGCGACATAATCTTACAGTGTCTTCTATATCTCTCTAGTTATCTGAATTTTAAAGTTTATGATTAAGTTGTTTTATTATACTATATATAAAGAACAGCAAACTTTCAACACAAAATTTCTTTTTAAACTACGTTTTCCCCGTGTTGGATATGATGTGGAGTTTTACGCAAAATTCACGAAATGTTACTTTGCTCTTTCGTTCCCGGCGGAATTCAGCCTTTGAGATTGCAGCTCTGAGGCAAAAAGCAAATTTTGCTGGCAGGCTCTTTATAAGAGCCCTCGCGTTTGGTTCGTTAGCTAAATTAACGTGTTAGCCCGGAACCGGTTTCCAGTTTCAAGAGCGTCTTCCTCACAGAAATGACTTTGAATTCTTTAACCTAAATCCGGATTTGACGTGGTTTCTTTCTAATGTCCGCCATCGTTTAGATTCTTATTATTCTGTTGTATAACATTTAGCAACATTTATTCTTATGGCATTATATTGTATATTTCTAAGAGAATTATAAAAATAGAAATAGCAACATAATTTTTTTACCTATTAAACAAACCAGTTACTCCTTTGTACACTATGTAATGTATATGTTTACTCCTTATAAAAATAATTTTTCATTGTATATTACTAAATTAATACACAGATGAATGCAGTAACTAATAACAAAGAGTTATAATAATTTTAGTATATACATATACCGATACACCTATTTCCTTATTTATTGTATAGAAAGCTTTTTATTTCAAAACTCTTTATAATATATTTAGCAAATACTTCGTGGATTTCTGTCCTTGTCCCTTTAAAATTTTTACTTAATTATTTCTTTTAAAAGAATTTTTCGTTGAAAATTCACTGGCTCTACGGTTTGAAACTATTTTAATAACATGTAAATAAAAACAAGAATTACGTTTAATAAGTATAGCAGTGAAACATTTTATACTTACATGAGTAAAATAATAATAATATACTTCGACGCCGGAATCAGCAAGAATCTCAGCGAAGTAGTTAGTGGGGCACACAAAGAAGTAATCACCTACCACGTCAGCAATCATCTTTTGATTCAAATAGCCATCAGTGATTTCTTCCCAGTCAGTATACTAAAAGAAAAAACATTTTACTTAAAATACTATTATTTAATCTTTGTTATTAAGGAAATTGCGGCATCATCGTCATCAGATGATAAACATCTCCAGCAGGACATTAACCTTTGTATTATTAACCATGCTTCATTACAATTTTTTACATATATTTACATAAAATAAAAATCAAATTTATTTTGAGTTATTAAATATCAATCAATTTAAGGTTTCATCTTATTTTAAATATGAGTACGCTTCATTTCTTTTTTAAAACGTCCATAACATATATAAAACGCGCATCGCTCTGTATTCAAATAATGTACACAAGTATTACGCCTTATAATATAAATTTATATAAGTAAAGCAAAGTATTGGCGTTTATTTATAATTATGGTCTGTGCACACAAACGCTTCTACTGAGAACATAAAATAATTACAGCGTTCTCCCATGGCGACTATTTTACTTGATTTATTAACACGGTGTAATGTGAAATTACTTGCGCGACACGACAGTAGTAATTTGTAACAGATATTTCGTTTCATTATGGTTTTTGATTTACTGCACTGGTTTTGATATTTGTGTAGTTATTATGAAAGTAGTCTGTTAAGAACATGTAGTCATTATTTATATTTTACTGTTATGACAAGAATATTTTTTCTTTTTTTACAATCGACCTAACTATAGTTAGAAATTGAAAATAACAAAAACACTGAACAACTGTTCTATTTTCTTGCTGATAGCATTGTTTTTTTTTTAATTATTATCGCCTCGACTGTTATATAATTTAATCAATTAAATGGAATCTTTAAAAAACCCCAAACATAACCCTATACTATATTGTATAAAAAGAGATAATTAAAATTTTTTTAATATCTTTAAACTGATAGTTATAGCTATGTGAGTGCAAGATTAGATCAGATCTTGAAAACCTAAATTCTATTCTTTTATAAATCTAATAAAGTTAATGGAAAATGTCACATTAGCTCCACTGTCAACGCCGATTGGAGTAATGGTTTCTTTATTTCCCGTTGAGTCGAGAATTGGCTGACGTATAAACTAAATAAAATATAGAAACGAGCAACCAGCCTAATGTTTAAATATTTTTTAAAAACTATACATTGATAATTATTCTGCAATACTGTCCATCGGTTTTTGGCGGTGAAATAGAGGACGTAATCAATTTTCCATCCACAACAAAATATGTGCAATATGCGAATTAAATTGTAGCCGATTACTTAACTTAGTATTCATTTTAATATATTTATTCTTTTTACTCCTCAGTTTAAGTAATTTATTTTATTAAATATTTTATATATAGCGTTTTTTGTGTCTACAGGGTTGACCATACCCTGAAGGATAAAGATACCTAAAATCCTGCTCTGTTCCTACTCGGGTTAGCAGAGAAGCCATATAAAGTAGCCAACGATACGAAGACAGTATAAATAGATTCATAGAGATCATATTTGAAGTTAGTCGAATAAAAAAAATTCTAACTTATAAGCTAGAGAAAAAAAAAGATATAATAACTTTACACCTGCAATGTTTATGTCGAAAATTGTTGCTTTACATGAATAAAAAGACATTTAAAGTGCTATTTACAATTTTATAATAAAAACCGATTAAATCGAACTAAAAAAAGCGTTGTTTCATATTGTACGTACAAAGAACGTTATAATTATTGTAACATGTATAATAAACATTATCCAAATACTTACTTGAAAAACGATCGCTTCTCTCTTTATTTTAGAGAATTTTTTGAAAATTGTATCGACAATCTCCAAAAACTTTTCACGTTGCAAAAAACTGGGGCCGTCTTTTTCAAAATAATCCAAGAAATCATACAGTAAAAAATATGTACCTGCAATTAAAATCTAGATTAGTTACTATCAACTCACACAGTCAGTCACATTTCTACTTATACTCGTAAATATATAAGTAGATAATTACATAACATATATGTAAATAATTTAGGAGTAGAACTCATATCGATAAAAAATAAAATAACAAGTATATAATAAAGAGAAATAATATTTTTTTTCCAACGAAATTAATACAGTGGGTTAATGTTGTTGTTATAAATATTATTTTTGAGGTATTATATGTTATACTAAATTTATAGTTTAATATTCAATAAAAATTATAGTCCATATGGCGTTGTGTAAATATTCGGCCCGAGTTATTAGCATAACGACGAAATAACATTATTATTATTATTATTATCATCAGTAAAGTTAACGACCGAGTAGCGACATATATATAAGATATTTAATATTATTGCAACCAGTTTACATCTACATCAAATGATATATATATATATATATATAAACGACACGCTATCCAATCTGTTGGGTCCGTAATGTGATAGGTGCAATGGTTTCGACGGAAGTCGTAATGATCAGTTCAATTTAAAATAGAATACAAGCGCAGAGTCGTGGCGCAGATCGGATATCCGTTATATATATATATATAACAACTCGTAGTTCCTTATTAGCTTGGATAGTATTTACTACGACAATAGATTTTCATTACACAGATTAGTTCTGATAAATAAAATGTAGCATCAAAGTAGGGCGTTCAATGATTTAAAATAATAAGATTCAGGTGGCAGTGGTACGCCTCGCTTTCGAGAAGTTGCTCTTATCTGGCCGGGCAAGTGGAGGCGCGCTTGAGGGTGGCGTGCGTGGCAACATCGTGCAAAGGAATGGGTGAGGGGGGCCTCCCAACTACGTGGGCGAGTCTGTAGTACCTGGTAGTACGGCTAAAAACCCACAGCGTGTTATTGTTGTGTCTACATGGTTCTGCGCAGGCGTGTGCCTCCCCGCCGTAGAGTACCGGCAGGTGCACAAGCCTCTGACACTCAAACGACCTCGAACCCCGCGCCCGATATTGATAGACGTTGTTTTAAAGTCGTTATCATCACCCATCAAATTAAGTTAAAAATCAGTATTGAAAATTGCAAAGATGACTGTATTTGATTTTAAAACAATATTAGTAATAAACATTTGAATTAAAAACCAATATTACTTTACTTTAACGTTATTCAAATCTGAATTTACTGGAGATATTTATTTTAATTGTCACATAAAATTCTCAAAAATAAAATTTGAAACAGGAAAACTGTTGACAGTATCGTATTAGTTGATTTTTTTTACTAAATCTAAGCATACGATCGATACGAAAAAAAAAGCCTACATTCAAATAAGACCTGTAGTTTCAAAGCTCACTACTACAGACAGACACTCAGATAGGTACACGCCTTTAATTTATAGACTTTGGTTCGGTTAAATGTTACAAGATATTTATAAAGCCACTACAAAATATTGTGAAATTAAATATGTAAATGTCGATAATGAAAAAATTTTTAAAAGTAAATAAAACCTACGTACCCTCGTCTTGATTACTGCCAAGTAAAACTTCAGTATTATGAAAATTTCCTTCCTTAATCATTGTATCCGGATCTTTAGGAAGAAAAACTCCATCAACGGTTGGCGCAGATGGGAATCCCAATATACCAGTGTAAGAATTCCATTGTTGTACAGATATTGTTTTAGCATCCACACCACGCATACAGTCCATAACAAGACTTGGATCTACTGATAACAAACTGCTGTTGCAGCTACAATCGTCTACTAAACTTTTTCCTATACTTTGAGCTCTCTCCCCAGTCATCCAGCTCCATGGAGCATTCAATGTACCAGATTGTAGTATACCTCTTTTGAACAATCCTTTCATTTCTGGGGATAGCATATGTAGACTGACGCTACCTCCTCCTGCTGATTCCCCAAACAGCGTTATCAAATCTGGATCCCCCCCAAAGGCACGCGCATTATCCTTAATCCATCGAATTGCTAATTGTTGATCCCATAATCCCATATTACCAGGAGCCTCCTCACTACCAGGTGAAAAAAATTTGTTTAAATATAAAAATCCGAACGCTCCCACTCTATATTGCATGGAGGCTACTATAACATCACTTGAAGATGCCATTATATCAGCTTTGTAAAGATCAAGTGTAGCTGTACCACTCATGTACCCGCCGCCGTAGATCCAAACTAGTATTGGAACTTTTGGCCTTTCAGTCAAAGGCTTGTCTTGATGATGACGTACACGTAAATGTTGCGGGACCCATATATTTAGGTACAGGCAGTCTTCTGATATATTAGTGTTTGGATTCCACATTTCCTCACCCTCAAATCCTGGAAAGTATTCGTATCTTTCTTGATAACAACTGTTGGGCATGGAAGTAGCTTCCAACACTCCATGCCAAGGATCAATTGGAACCGGTTTTCTAAATCTTAAAGGACCTAGAGGTGGTTTAGCGAAAGGGATGCCGGTAAAGATATGAACTTCTCGTCCCATTACAGTTTTAGCATACCCTTTTACAAGACCACTCTTAGTTTCGACAATTAGCGGGTCATTGTGGAAATTTTTAGGGGCTTGACTAGTAGTAGTAGGTGTGGTTTGCGTGGTCGAAGTTGTAGTATCATGATGATTAGCCCACGAACGGCAGTAAATTCTAGACACAAACAACAGCAATAGAAGCTTCGTGAATACAATTTTATTAAGATCAGTCATCTTGACAAAGTTTACCAACTTCTATTTTTAACAGTAACTAACAGACTTTAATCTAAAGTAGTCCGCTAGTTTAATCAGAAATTGTTTTAAAAACATTTCCACTCTTTTATATTCTGGTTGCTGACAGTTACCTGAAACAAAGAAAATTATACTAATATTATTTCATATTTTCCAATTACGTCTCTATTCATACATAAGATTTTACAGATTACAGATTTTAGTCTAAAATCTTTGAAAACTTTCTCTCAGACTTGGATAGTTTACTATAGAATCGCCACTACTCCTAATATATAATTTGTAAGAAATATTCATTAAAAGATTGTAGCAATTATCATACCTTCATCCTCGACACTAATATAAAGAGACTATTTCAATACTTGAAATGTATTCACTGTTAATATTATTTTTTTATTAATTTATCCATATACATTCACAAATGACTAAATATAGTATTATACCGCTGATAATGCGTGTTTTTTTTTTGTCTGGGCGTTGCATATTGTTCTGTTACAATTTTGATATTACGAACTATTTGTTTAAATATTACAAACTGTTTTATAACAAAAAATATACTACCAACTATATTAAGTATATAATACATTTTGTTGAGTATTTGGAATATATTTTGTTAGCCTACATCGAAGTTTTTTGAATGTTTTACAGAATGTTATTCCCTAAGCCATTTTTTTACGTTTTTTAACTTTTACATTTTATAACAAAAACATTTGCAAGGGGAACTATATAACAAATTTGTTTTACAAATGAAGCAACATGTCAAAGGCATGACTACGAGATTCAATTTATGCTCGGTAGCGAACTCGCGCATTTCTTATGAGCGTCAACTTTGTAAAACTCAATTCAACAACTCGACATACTGAAATTTTTATAATATTTGTATTTAAGATCAATGTAACATGTATTTAACATAAAAGAAACTGAATATGTAAAGACAAACCATTTAAAAAAAAATGGAACTAATATCATTAAAAACTATTACCGCCATTTCTTAACTTCGTGTTTTCATATCAGCTTTTTGTTGATTAGTAATAACAATATTTATGTGCCTTTTTGTAATATTTTCTACTTTTTCGTTTTACCAACAATTTAGCTGTCATCTATATTTTACATTTCTTCCCACAACTTAAATATTAACCGTATATCTAAACAATGAATTTAAAAAAAAGGGCTGACTAACTTAATCACTTTTAAAATGGTTAGAGAACATGGCACTTTAAACAATTTTATGTAAAAAATAATATCCAATATTGGTGAAAGGTCTACTTAGTATTTATAAAATTAAGAGTAAATAAAAATTTTCATCGTTCATTTGTAACTATGGAGTACCTGATCAAATTTTTTCTTAGAGTCAAACATCGGGCTTTGACTGAAACCTATTGCTATTTCATGAGCGTACGAAATCGTTCACTGGGGACACATAACATTGTTTTCGAGCTACAGGTTATGCGAAGAGGCGAATAAATATTAAATTCTCAAAACACGTAAAGGGTATAAGCTTTGAATATAAGTTTTCTTCGAAAGCTTCTAGATCATAAGTGAAAACAAAAATTAAATTGATATATTAAATCAAAAAACTGATGTATCATTAGAGATATAGAAAAAATGAAACGGTTCCTTATATTTGGTTAATAATTTAAATGGTATTCAATATTAGCAAAATTTTAATTAAGTTAAAAAAGTTTAATCTGAACGTCTGTGAGACTGGATAATAAATATAACATGAAATAATTCTATTTCAGACAATGCTGAGTGTCTTCCTGAACAACTTTGTACAAGAAATTTCTATTTTTAAGTTAAATGAGATTTTGTAGAACACTTCTTTGGTTGGTGCCTTCAAGTCGAAGTTATAAGAAATTAACATATTTAATAAGTAAACGTATATACGCTTCACTTATAAATTAAATACTTTATTTTGAAGATCTTTCTGTGTTTACCCTATATATTTTTTTATTTAACTAAGCGACGAAACGAACCGGACGTTCACATAATGGTACACTGTAATGCTTGCACACTACGATGGTACCTACCTGGGCGATGTCTGGCAACAGAGACCTATCATCAGTAAAATATACAGAATACACAGACCAATATTAAATAAAATAATATTAATAAGTACTTTATAATATTCCATCTCATAATTTTGCAACTGTATGTTAGAGATCTTAAGAATAGAGTACTAAAGTGTGTTTTCTAGTCGTTTCAAAATGTTTATGTAGTTTCATTTGTATTTAAATGAATTATTTGATTGTATCTACTTAAAAGTATTACCTTTAATTGTCTGTATAATATCTAATTTACTTAAAATTATTTAGTATTACTTGTTCGTGGTAAGATAAAGCTCAGCTATCAACCCGCACTGGGTAAGCGTGATAAGCTAAGACCCAATTCCCCTCAATTAACTGAGTGGATATCTTTGAGGAAGGCCTACGTTCAGTAGTGAAAGTCTATCGGCTAATGATGATGATGATCTTTGTTTGTGTACTTTTATTTCAATATATTTATCAAAAACTTTGCTCGCTGGCCTAATGGTTAGAGCGTGCGGCCTTCAATCCGAAGGTCGCGGTTTCGAACCTCGGCATGTACCAATAACTTTAATATTTAAGTTATGTACATTTGTGAATTTTAGTAACAACAGCGAAATACAAAAGGGGAAGAAAAAAAAAAAAAAAATCCCCAAAGATTCCCAAAAAGAGGGTTGATGTCAGGCAGGCGGCCGGTCGTAAAAAGTTTAGCCAAAACTATTTACAACATGTTCGGTAATGAAGAACATGTTGTGCCGACCCTACATAAAGTGGGACCAGGGCAGGAGAAAGAAGATATTTATCAAAAACTTTCTTTGACTTTTTAATTAATATTTCTACAGAAACATAATTGTATGTATTTATTATATTCCAGTATTTCTTTACTCATCTCCCTATATACAATCTTTGTTTCCTTTATTGTATACACGTACTCGCTTTTTACTTCTCATAAATTTACTTTATTTCACAGGTATGCTGGAAGAAAACTCTTTTAGGGTTAAGCACTCATATGTACCTTTCCATTTACCTTTGTAAATTTAGTCTTCTTGTATTTGTACAATAACGAAAAAAAATTGTTACAAGTAATTAGCATCGAGATCAATACAAGAATCCATTATAATATTTTAGGTGAAAACGTATTCCATCCATGTTCAGAATAGTTTATTAAAGCACCGTTTGGCGGGATCAGCGGCCGGATCCCCTGAGGGTAGACTTCGTTACAAATTAACTTAAGGTTGCTCTGTATGCAGACTATCGCTCCGTCTAACGAGGTCCGAGACCCAGCGGTGCCGCGCTCCATACACTGAGGCTAAGTTTACGAGATGGTCTCCTCTGAAATTTATACATACTGAACACTTGTTAGCATGCGGTAGTCTACTGTCTCCCGGCTCCCGTCTCAAATATGCATGTACGTCGCCCCTAATTAAAATTTTGCTTATTAATGTCGACTCAGTCAACTTCGGAGCTTAAGGCAAAGGTTCTGCTACATGGAAGTTCTGTCAAGTACCACATTACTGCACCTATATTACAAAAATATAATAAAACGTTTATTTCATTACGTGAATGTTTTGTTCAACCCGACAAATGTACTGCTCATGTAAATTTATTTTATTTATGTTATTACTATATTAATGTTTCTTAAAAAAACCTAAAGTATAATATATGTGAAACATATATTCCAAATATTTGCTTTTTAATCTAAATCGAAATGTAATTTGTGCGCACCTAAAACTTTTTATTATTAAAAGTAACCTATGATATTACTTGAGCAAAAGTCGTATTATACCTTTATTGTATGTATTTATTTATTTATATTATGTAATAGGTTTGTCAATGTCGGTTCAGCCGTTTAAAAGTTTTTGCAAAACAAACAGATCGACAACAATTTTATTTATTTTGGTCTTTTGATACAAGTATCGATTAAACGCTTGTAGAAGAAACAAGTTTTACTCCTATTTTCTTAATTAATGCATGTATAATATACAGACGAAGATTATTATTATGACAATATGTGTTGAAAAATACTATTTTAAAAAGATTAAGAGGCAAGAGAAATAAGTGAAACATTACAGTTTAGTTTAAATAATTACTTCGTTTTATATACGCGGTCTATGCATAGAATATCGACTGAAGTTAGAAATACACTGATGACTTAGCAGCAAACAAATTTTCGGTCACGACAGCGTTACACTTGTTTTCTTCGATTCAATTTGTGTATTAATACCAACATATCCAAATTTAGTAAGGTTGTAAAGGTGAAATAATAAACTACACACTAGAATAAGTAATTATTACGCCGTGTTCTAACGTCTTGTAACTACATCATGAAAAAGACTTCGTTTTAGTAGAATTATTATATTTAATTTACGCTTATAAAAATCTATTAATGTATAGTAATTTTTTTAAACTATTAACAGTCGAATGAAACTTATCACGAACCTATTATAGTGTATTCATATTAAAGCAGAAAAACCTACGTATACAAATAATTAGAAAACGTTGCAAATGTTATCTTCTCTAGAAACTAATCAAAAGCTTGCAGTTATGGACTCGAGAAACACGCTGTGTGATAATGAGGTGGGAGGTAGTTAATTCAAAACTTTAAACTTGACTAAATTGAAAATTTAATGAAGTATTTTAACGTAGTAGTCGTAAGTTGTTGTAAATTTCAGCTTTACGTATAAAATGTGAGAAAGAAATTGTCTTTGATAAGAAGCTTTCATCAAATTATAAACGCTAGTCTTGTGTGTCAAGAGTGGAGAGAAAACGGCAGATAAAAGTCGCCGAAGAAGGCGGGGTACAGGCGGCAAGAGGTTGGGTGCGGCGGGTGATGGTGGGTGGGGGGTGGTGAGTAGGAAGAAGGCCGGCGCGCGCCGCTCGATAAATCGATGTGGGTACAATGCTATGCGGTGGGATGGCCTTGAGCGCTGCAGCCTGCAAGACACACCTCCGCCCTACTCGCAAGTTCAATGCCAACTCGTGTCTTGCGATCTCCTGCTACACATAAAATCAAATGTTTCAACGCATATCACTCATAAACATTGTAACAACATGTATTCATGACAAATATTTCCACACTTTTTTATTACAAAAACATAAACTGGGTTTACATTAGTAAAATATCTATTAGATAAATGTAAGAAGAATTTTAAAGTATTTCTTTAATATTCACTTACATTTATTTGATAGATATTTTACTAGTTCTTGAATATATGAAGATAAAATTTAAAGAATGAAGAACGGAGAGATTGTTCAACGGCTTTACGTCTGAACTAACAAGATTTTTATTCTGGTTAATTATAATTAATAAAAATAAGTACAATTACAAAACAATGTTTTGTAATTTTTCACAACGATTTTACGATAAAAAGACAAGTACAACTTTTGGACTAAACTATGATAATAGTACAAATAAAAGGTTATGTATAAAATCGAATAAAATTGAAACAATTTTCTAAGAACTTCCTTCTTATTTTATTACTTTTTAAAAAACCAAGCAGTATATAAAGTATCAACAGAAATTATTATGACCTAAAAATCATACATAATTTTCTTCCCTTAGGCTTGAAACTTTCTTAAGACCAAAATAGGGTACAAAGTTGTCCGCGGTACATTAAAATGAGAATAAATGTAAGACTCGAATAGATAACCTTATCTTTACCATCGCATAAAATGTATGTAAAGATGATAAACGGCAATTCTTATAGGTTTGAGAAAATTATTGCCTTTACAACTGACAAAGGCCTATTAAGTTAAATAAGTTATTATGCAACTTATCATAACTCATAGATGAATAAATAATCAATCATATAATACATGTTTTATAGCTGGCGTTGATTTTAAAATAGCTCTGGAATTGGAATAAAAGTTTTGATTAGTTTCCGCATAGCCATAGAAAATTTCAGTAAGACCATTTTCGCAATTTTCACTAGTATTAAAGCATTTACAATCCCATAAAATAATTTATTTGGTTTTTAGTGTACAAGTGTATAAGGGATTTCAAATATATAAATTATATTTATTTATTACAACTTTGTATTAACTTATATGGGAAAATATCACGATCAAAAATTTAAAAAATTGTTTATTATATTAAGCATATATTATAGTCAACAGACGGATATATATTATTTCCGATGGTATTATATCTGTTGATTAAAGACGGTCATGTTTTCTATACCGTGGTGGTAATTTCACTTATCTCTGCACAATATAATTTTTTTAAGTTTGAAATATGTACTACTTGCTTTTTATTTTATCACAAAACAAACGTAGTACAAAAATCCCATGAAGAAAATAAATTACTATTACCATAATACGATGGAATTTAGCCCGTAATTAGAAAGCTTTAGAAATTTTCATGTAGATAAATGCAAAGATAAATCCAATAGAATCTTAAAGAAACAATGTGAAAAAAAAATCATTCCAATTCTCTAGGTATCCCGCCTGAATACCCACTGGTGATGTATAATAAACAACAAATAAGATACACGTCCGCGGCCCGATCAATACCAGTAAGGTCACTATATAATTATTATTCTCCTAATGTTCGCCACAATAACGAAATCATAAAAGGCAACAGGTTATCAGAGGATTTCATTTTAAATCCCTTCATACCAACGGTATGTACTCAAAATATATATTCCAGATACTAATATAAAAAAAAAATATATTTTTATTAGTACTATATACTTTTGCTTTGTATTTAATACGCATAAAGTCTATCAGAACGGAAACCTGTTTCTATAGTAGACGACATTTGCTAAATTCTTGTTGATAATGACAAAAAAATATGAAATTCTTTATCCTGAAACTGTCTCTAATGTACATCGTAACATATATAAAATGAAACACCTATCATAGTGGTGTAACGGAAACAGTAAGTTTTCAATTAAATAAAAAATACATCGTTATAGGCCTCGAAAATAAACACAACTCTGTTTGAAGTAGAAACTGGAAACTGTTAAATTCATTGAATTGATTGCTCATGCGATACATTTGACAGTTTCAGGTGTAAATAATATAGTTGTATCCTGAACGAATATCTGAATATACTTATTTTAATATTTAACGTCATATTTATTAATAGATATAAGAAAATAATTAAAGTGCAAAATATGCAACTCGATTTTTTTTTTGGTTTTTAACCAACTTGATGTGTTCCACTGTTTAAAATTTGTTTCACCAGTCATAGTTTTACGAAAGAATACAGTATTTTGTTATAGCTGATTGACGGCAGAAATAATCGCCACGACCCATACGTTTGCCTATAATATCAAGGCGCTATTTAGGATGATATACACTGCACCACATTACGCTCGTCTTTTTTTTATGTAGAATAAGAGGCAAACGAGCAAGACGTCAAAACGTCTTCTTTTTACCCCAGTAATTTCACTAGCTACAACGCCCTTCAAATATTAAGATAGTAATGTTTGTAGAGTACCGTTTGACGGCAAAAATAGGACTTGCGTTGGTAACTACCTATCCGGTCTCCAGCAGCAAAGACCACCAGTAAATCTATCAGTATTTACTGTGTATCGGCATTTTTCAAAGCGACGCTTATTACACATAGATCAAACAAAAACAACTAAAACCCAAAACTCCAGATTTTTAATGAGATATTATGGTACTAGTATGCAAATGGATGTATGGCCGCATATTTGATAAAGATTTCCTGATACTATCTGTCAGTAATGAATTGCGCCGTCATTAACTAATAGCAGCAGCTTTTCTAGTTACCGCTACTAACGTACTGCTCTCAATCAACGTGTAAAAAATATTAAAGGACAGCCTTTGTTTCGTTATGGAAATCAACATGATAATTTGGTGTTTACAAATATTACATCTGATATGTAGATTACCCACATACAATACCCACATAAAATACAATTGTCACATTGGCCGATAAATTCCAGAAGAAATGATAATAACTGACTCCATAAAGATTGTTTTCGGAATATTCCCAAGGAGTTATGCTATTAAAAAATATTATTAAAAAAAAAACAAACTGTAAGGGATAGACCTTGTCTACATTGGTATCGGATATTCTTAGGCACCAAGTTGCATGGTAATACAACAAGGCCAATACATCGCTTTCGTCGAGGTCACAACAGCGTTAAATATTACTTGCGATAACAGCTGAAACTAAAGGTTATTTTTCGTAACTTTCACAAATTTTAACCTTTTTATATTAAACAAAGTCAGAAACTAAAGATCAAAGCATTTGTTAATGGTTTCTTTTAATAGCATTATCTAATCCTCTTAACTACTTAGATTTTAGTTACTACTTAGAAAATATTTCTTATCTGTCCGTATAATACATTATAAAAGTGTTTTTTAAATGTTTTTATTACCATTAAGGAAAAACAATATTAAAAAAAACTCAAAAGTTTTATTAGCATACAAATCATCTTACATCGAATACAAAGTCCACAATCAGTGATCATCGTTTCTAACACAATCACAACTTGTGACCTTACTTCCATTATCTACAGGATCATTTACTTATAAACTTTATAAATTTGACAACTTTACGTTTATAGTGAATTGTACTTCTTACAAAATACACAACATTGTTGTTTGATGACAAAGCAAGTCCACACAACGTAAAGTTTCCTTCTTTCCAATCGTCTTTCTGATTGTAGTAAAAGAATTTTCTACTCCTGAATAAAGCAGCAACAAATTGATACCTACTCTGGCGGATTAACACTGCACCTAGTTTTTTTTTTTGCTAATCTTCTCGTGATTTATGTGTAGTCATTGTCATCCATGATAAAGAACACGCGATATCCGGATAGTATTTACAACGTTGATTATTAACCCTGTATAACGAAATGCTATAAAAAAATTATAGTTTCGTACCGTAGCGTGACCCCGGTGAACGTCTTCATAAGTATTTTAATAAACTTGTGCAAATTACGAATTCGCTTATGTAAATTGAAACGGTGCAGGTCGTAACGAGTGGCGTCGCCATGTCACGACACAGTGAAGACCTCGATTGTCTGTTCAAAATTCGTTGTATTTCTTTGTACTTATTTCATGAATACATTTTTTATTATTCGAATAAGCGAGGAGACCGATAAGACGTTCGCCTGATGGTAAGAGACTCGTCTGTCCATAACAACGTTATACTAGTTAGAAAATTTAATTTACTACACCACAGTGTGGTCGTCGCTCTGAGAAACAAGATGTTAAATCTGGTTACCCCTGTAATATCATTAGCTACAATGCCTTCCAAACCGGAATACAGTAATGTTTATACACTACTGTTTACCGATAGAATATGGAGCTGCAATTATTTCTACTTAGACGGTCTCCAGCAACAGAGACTTAACACCAATCCATTCATTTTATAATTATATTATTTATTATTATCACAAGGACACAATAGTTGTGTTTTTATTTACCTTACATTATTATTTAATTACTAAAAAAGTTCATATTGGAGTAACACGCCAACATTCTGAAATGTATTAAGTTTTATAATAGGCACAGTTCCAAAGAAGTTTCAAGGATTAATCAAAATGTAACTTTTCCAGTCGTCCTAAATACTAATTAGACTAGAAACAAGAGTACCTAATGGGGTTAATTATACTTTCTATATCCTTATTGATGAGGAAAGTATAATTAATAATTGATATGAGAATGTGTCAAAGACAGCATATCAAATAGAGAACATAGATATAAATACTGAACCAACTGTACAAGAAAATTTTAAATATTGGGACTTTTGAGAACTCATAAAGGGAAGTCCGCTCTGTGTACTTATTGGTCAATTTAGGTTTATTAGTGTCCAGTGGTTTTTAGATCAAATTTAATTATTTGATGTATATACGGCATATTTTAACCAACAATAACCGGATGCTTTATTTACGAAATTTTTTAGATTTTGCTCAGTTATTAATGTTGAAAATGCTATTTTATCAAGAACAAATACCATTTACTGTTCATCCATTATCGTCCTGTGTGTTTTTCGAAGTCATATCTCGAAGTTTCTTAGCATTAAAAAGCTATAATATTGCATGAATAAATAATATAAAGCATTAATCAAGTTTTAATATAGAACTAAAGTTATTTCTTTGCACTGTTAACATCTGACATTGTTGAAAAAATGTGTGAGCCATAAGAAAAATGTGCACAATTTTTCAGTTGAAGATAACATCAAGTTTTTGCGTGCGTGTTGTGTTATCTTCTTACAAATGGAGCTATTGTAGCACATTCTGGCTTCACCTTTTATTTACTACTTCTTGATTAAAAATTAATTATTTTGCAACATATCAGATGACATTTATTTACCACTATCTAATCTTCTCCGACATTGATATTTTTAGAAGAAACAAAAGTGTAGGACGTAAAGTCTAAAATAATTTCGAATGCAATAAAGACAAGGATATTTTTTGTGTTTGAACATATTATCTACGATATAACCTTTGTAACGTATATACATAAAACAATTTATTGACAAATTTAGCTTATTGAATATATATTAAAACCGCTGTATTAATAAAAGATGTAAATGTCCCCAGGTCTAAATATAGTATACAGCCCTCAGCTTCATACGCTTTACTTCCCGTGAAGGCAAGCGATGCGACCTAGGAGAATTTATTTTCAGAAACTTTATTTTTAGAGGCAATATAATTCTATAAATATATATACAAAATCCCATCTGACTATCACATAAAGCTTAAAATTGTAAAAAAGGTAATAATAGGAGTAGATGTGTGACACAAGAAAAATTAATAATGACACTGTTAAAGCTGCGTGTTAGTCGGAAATGTCTGAAATAAAATGTAAGGATACCCGCAAGAGGGAATTGTATCGCCCCAAAGAAACCCTTAGCGTAGACGACGCTACAAAGAGAAATATATAATATTTTGCAAAAAATATACACATATAAGAAAATTATGGGAATGAATATTTAAAATACATCTTATATTGCTACTTACACTACGAAGAATATTTCTTGACAATTTATAAATAATTTTGACCATAGGCGTTTTTGATTGTAGATCCCTGTTGGTCCTATGGGTAAATACTTTCCTATTCATAAAAAAACAACTCTCTAAATATTAGATCCGTACATATGAAATTGTTGTTTTGTTCGGGAGGAATATAAAGTCAATAATTTTTTTTTTGTAAAATATGTGTAATTAATTAAATTATGCACCGTTGTTATGTATTATATGTACTTTTGCCATTTCATAGGTAATTCATTGATCCTTTACTAAATAAACCATAGGGGCGAGAATCAATAAACTCTTTGAAGGCGGTCTGGATTGCCGCATCGGAGTTGAATTTTTTCCCTGTAAGAATTTGTCCAGATTCCGGAAAAAATGGTAATCTGTTGGGACAAGATCCGGGGAGTACGATGGATGTCGCAGACATTCCAATTGTAGCTCATCTTAGTGGTTGTTTGTTGTGCAGTGTGTGGTCTTACGTTGTCGTGAAACAACAGTGGCCTAGAGCGACTGACTAATCTCGGTTACTTAGCAGCTAGTTCTTCCTTCATGATTTGCAGTTGCTGACAATAGTATCTGCCGTAATCGTTTGGCTAGATTTTAGAAAGCTGTAGTGAACGAGACCGGTAAAGTAACTTTTTCTGAGTCAATTTTCGTTTAGGTCAAGATTTGGCTGGATCTTCAGGGTTCAGCCATCGCAACGAGAGCTTCCGATTATCGTACAGTATCGACTTTTCATCACAAGTAATGACTCGATTAAAAACACCTTCATTATTGTGTCGGTTGAGCAAAGTATCACAGCAGTCGACGCATGTTTGCAAGTTTGATTCACTCAATTCATGAGGTACCCATCGTTCAAATTTTTTTACTTTCCCGATTTGCTTCGAGTGGATTAATACAGTTTCATAAATAATACATAAATAATCAAAACATAAATAATAATAAAACATAAATAATCAAAAACAACTCTAAATTCATCTGAGGATGCACACACAAAATATAATTAACAATGAGCTATATATGTCTGGTTCACATGTATTACTTTGTTTGCTTATTAAGTGGGTAAAGTAAATTAAAGTTAGAATTATGTATCTGTTGCTTGTATATGAAATAGTTTTGTGAGTAATTTAACATTAATAGAATTTCAGGTTTGTACTGTATTTTAATTTATTCACTGGTGTAACAATGTGAATCTTTATTATTTCTAGTTTTGGTCATGTTTTCTTTTAGATTTGCCTTTGACTAAATTGTAGTTTAGTTAATTTGTCTCTTTATACAACACTCAACTGGTAGATGGAAACATTTAGTTTGTTTCATATCAACTCATTCAACTTAATATTATTATTTTTTATTTATTTTCTTTTCGTTTTATTTACTTAGACATATATAATATACATACAGCATTTTATTTATACTAATATGTCATGTATAGAAGATAGCGACGATTCTGATGGGTTCTTTTCATCAAGTAGCGGAGGCGACAGCCTGGGTTGACCGTTGCCTCTCTCTGAAAGCTTATCTTCTCAATTATCTGATGTTGCGAAGAATTTTAATGTCACTCATATAAATGCCCAAAGTATTCCAGCACATTTCTCCGATTTGCTGGCCACTTTCAGTTCCAAAAACACCCATGCAATACTCATCTCCGAATCGTGGCTAAAGCCTTGCCTGCCTTCAACAAGCTACTCATTACCAGGTTTTCACCTCATCCGTAATGATCGTGCAAATCGTGGCGGTGGAGGAGTTGCAATTTATTTACGCGCAGAGTTTAAATTTAAAACTATTGAACATCTCTTTATTGAAGTAGAACTGCATCATAGTAAAGTTCTACTGGGTGTATACTACTGTCCCTCCTCTCGGATTGACTTTTTTCCATCTTTTGAAAGCCTTTTGGAAAAAACTTGCCCGGCTTACTCACACGTCATCATTATGGGGGATTTCAACACCTGCTTGTTAAAAAAAGACTCGCGTTCATCTACCTTGCAAGCAGTTTTATACTCGTGTAATCTTTCTATTCTTCCTCTTAACGCTACGCACCACTTTCCCAGTGCCACACCTTCACTTCTTGATCTTATCCTTGTGTCTTCTCCTGATCTTGTTGCAAAACACGGTCAATATCCTGCCGACGCCTTTTCCTATCACGATCTTATATTTCTTTCCTATAAAATCCGTCCTCCCAAAGCAAAGTCTAGAATTATAATGCAACGTAATTTTAGTGGCATGATTCTGCATAACCTCCGTGAAGATGTCTCGAACATAGATTGGACTCCCGTTACCTCCGCCTGCACTATTGATGAAAAAGTAGAATTATTTTCCTCTACACTTATAAACTTGTATGATAAGCATGCTCCCGTACGCGCTATTAAAATTAAACATCTTCCTTCACCTTGGCTTACAGCGGAAATTAAATCTTTTCTTGATAAAAAATCTTCTGCAAAAACAAAATATAAATGTAAACCCTCATTAGAAAATTGGCAAAAATATGTAAAAATTCGAAATCACTGCAATAAGGTGTGTAGGGATGCACAACGCCATCACATCCACAATTCTGTACAAAATGGTGAACCAGCAAAAGTCTGGCGATTTCTTAGATCTATAGGAGTTGGTAAATCGCAGAAAGACTCTGTTAATAAAGACGTCAACATTAACCTATTAAATCAATTTTTCTCCACTTCGTCAAACTTAAACGACGGTGTTAAGTCTAAAACTTTGCATTATCTTCTATCAATTCCAACTCCTAACTGTCCCTCTTTTACTTTTAGTCAGTTCACTGCACGTGATGTCAAAAAGAGCGTTTTGTCTATTACTTCTAAAGCTGTAGGAAACGACTGCATTAGCCGAAATATGATCCTCCCTATCATCGATGACATCGTCCCAGTTCTATGTGATATATTTAACTACTCTATTTCAAATAGTACCTTCCCTTCCATATGGAAAAATGCCCAAATTATTCCACTACCTAAAAAACATAACCCTGTATCCTTTTCTGATTATCGTCCTATATCAATTCTACCGTTCCTGTCTAAAGTCTTAGAGCGATTGGTATATGATCAGCTGAGCTGTTATCTCCAAGATAATTCCCTCTTAAATCCCTTTCAATCAGGTTTTCGTCCTGGGCATAGCACCGTGACAGCTTTAGTTAATATAACAGAAGACATTAGATCAGCAATGGACGATGGGAAAGTCACTATTCTTACACTGCTCGACTTCAGCAACGCTTTTAACTCTGTTGACTTCGAGGTTTTTCTCGGCATACTTCGCTCTCTTAACATATCTCCATCAGCGACCGATTGGTTTCGTAGTTATCTGTCCGAGCGTTGGCAACGTATTCGAGTCGATGATACCTTTTCGTCGTGGTCTACTACTTCTGCTGGTGTCCCGCAGGGTAGCGTTTTATCGCCTCTTCTTTTTGCAATTTTTATTAATTCTATCTCTCACCAATTAACATCTATACCACCTTTACGCAGATGATCTTCAAATATACACCCAAGCATATCCTAATCAATTATCTCATGCTGTTACCACCATAAATTATAATCTAGCACGAATTTCCGACTGGAGTCAAGCATATAGTGTTAAAATCAATTCATTAAAGACGCAAGTTATAGTTCTGGGTAGTACAAAAATGATTGCTAAAATAAATTTTTCTGAAGCTCTTCAGGTCTGTTTTGAAGGAAATGTTCTTCCTTTTATTAATAAAGTTAAAAACTTAGGTGTACACTTTGACAACAACATTTCGTGGCGACCACAATTGGAAGAATTAAGCCGCAAAATATTTATATCTTTTAGATCTTTGAAAAGAATGCGTAACTTTCTTCCTACTGCCACCAAGATTACACTTGCTGAAACCCTTATTCTTCCTATAATAGACTACGCCGATGCTAGCTATATTAATCTTTCCGAGCAACAACTTAACAAACTTGAGCGTCTTCAAAACATCTGTATCCGATTTATATTTGGCTTGCGCAAATATGACCACGTTTCCCATTTCCGTGTTAAGCTCAAGTGGTTGCCAATTCGACTTCGCCGGAATACTTATATACTTTCTCTTCTTTACAACATTCTATTTCAACCTTTGTACCCGCCTTATCTTAAAGAACGCTTTGAATTTCTTGATACCTCACACTCTCAATGTTTAAGATCGGCCGAAAATCTTACCCTAAAAGTTCCAAAACATTCCACCAAGTTCATAGAGCAATCGTTTTCTGTTCAGGCTGTACGTCTATGGAATGCTCTACCTCTTACAATAAGACAGGCGCGGTCACAGCAAGCTTTTAGGAACCTTGTCAGGAATCATTATCTTTCGCTTTAATCAATTATATATAATATATAAAGTCACTTTAAGTATCTATTTAATGTGTATGTATGTATTATTGGTTTTAACAATATTATTATATTATACATGTATATATATAAATTAAGTACCCACACCAAATTTTCGGTTATTTTTAATATTTTCCATCCAAAGGTTGTCTGGAAGAGATCGCTTTTAGCGATAAGACCGCCCGTTGCGCATTTATTGTTATATATATTCTTTCTATGATGTAACATTATTTGGTGTGCAATAAAAGTTTTTCTATTCTATTCTATTCTATTCTAAAAAAATCTCGGATATTACGTAGTAGGTATACAATTATTAGTTCAGGTACGACTTATTGTTATGAAAAGAAACTAAATTGTAATGTACGTATGTGTGTACAGTTAATAAATTATATTAAATACTTAAATCGATAATCTTGATTGATGATTAATAGTGGATGGATCGAGGATATATAATAGGCGTAAAAAATCTTTTTTTTTTTTCATAAACGAAGTCAAAGAGACTTATTTGGTCGGCCCCGCACGCAAATAAGGACGCCCGAGGATGAAGAGGCTCATAAAAGTCATAAATCATACCTAATTCTACGTCAGAGTCACACTCGCAGCGCCCCATCCGTGAACAGAATATTTACATTCTTTTATCAAATAGCATTTTAGCTATTAAAAACATATAGTTATCCCATTTCATCATATCACATCACTTCAAAAAAAATATTTTTCCATTAGAATAAAAAACCCTCGCATAAAGTGAAATTGTAGTATTAGAAAATATAATAATTTAGGTAATCTAAATCTTCTATATCGACTCATCGGGATATCTCTGGAATTATAAGGCCTGGAGCCTTGAAATTTAATAAAAATATTTCTTTTATCAAGTATAGGTCAGGTAAGATTTTACAAAACACCTTACCCAAAGGTGTTGCGAGGGTGTTACGGCCAGCAAAGCTTGCATGGAATAGCTAGTAACTATATAAAGCAACTCGTAATAAATTCAGTATTTTGTTTTCTATGATTTTATTAAAGAACGTAAATTTTTCAGACTAACAAGCGATACAAAAATTTTTTAAAAACAAACCTGTTCAGATATTAATTTTTTGCAATTTTTGGACATACGAATTAAGGTTAATTAAACGTTAATTAGGAATCAATAAATGTTACTTGTTTTTGAATATCCTGTAACAACAATTCAATAAAGACACATACTGAGTTAGACCCTTTGGAAAATAAAATAATATATGGTCTTTATGGCGCAGTGGCTAACCGCTTGCCTTGTAACACGGAGATCCCTGGTTTAAATACGAGGCCCGATGTTGTTGTTTGGGTACCCGCCAGGCTAGGTCCACCTATTATTTATTTGCCGCTGTAACAACATTGCTGTCATAGCTGTCAATATACGAGAGCTACCTGTCGTATACTACGTGCTAACACACTAACATTATGTGCAATTTTGGTGTAATGTTAGCATAGGAAAGCAATAGTAACTCCAATAGTTGCTGCACTATTCCAACCAGAACTCAACTTTGGTCGAATCCGAAGTATGGGTAGGTCATCGAGTCTAAAACTAAGACAGCATCAAAGAAAATATTGTCTTTGCGAAAGTGCGGTAGTGTTAACAACGGAGAAGCTTTTGGCCTTATATATTGTACAGTGCGTGTAGAGAAACAAGCCGAGGAGCTCATCAATGACCAAGAGCTTGTTACCTAGACTCGATAATCTTGAACACAGGCGCCGTGTGGCTAGTCCCGCGGTGTTCTATAGGGTAAATTTCGGATGGTGCACTGGAATTAAACGATATGATTCCCCGATCCTCGTATCGACCAGGCGCACGGTGAGTCATCATTCTTATGTGGTAAACATTCACAGTTTGCAAAAAAATGCTTTAAATACTCATTATTCATAAGAACAGTGCAAGAGTGGAAAAACTTTTCGGCGTCACTGCTCTCGTACAAATACTATGTGTACGTCTTTAATAATAAAATGAATACCCTGTTACTAGGTTAACACGCTTTACTACCTCTAACCTATTATTACTTAAGACCAGGTGTTATCATTATCAAACACTAACGTATTTCATTTTAAAAAATCAGATGATCAGCCTCACAGTTGGTCTAAGGCAAGAAAAAACCTCCACATTGGAGTTTTAAACATACAAGATGTAATATTAAATTTTATATCAGGTAAATACATTTTCTTGATTAATGATTGTAGGCTGCAATGATTTATCTTATCTGTGCCGTCTATCTACATTTATTATTTAAACGTAGAAGAGAAAAAAATATGTCTATATGTACTTACACCGTATTTAAGTGTACTAAATATCAACTGATTTGATTATTATTTCCTTTCCACACATTCAACGACGGTTGATTGATTAGATCGTAAACATGTTGGTTTAGGATCTTGCAACTTTATAAAGCAAACATTTATTACGTAATACAGTCTTTGTTATTAGTATTTATGATAATTTTCATAGAAACAACTTAACAAACTAACTTAACTAGAAGCAAATATACAAACTAGTCTTTAAACCTGCTGTATATCTGCAAAGTAGTTACAATAGATATTGTAACAACAGGTGTGGTCATAAGGACAAGCTAACAGTGATGACAGGCACGCATTGCGTAAATATCTTAATAAAGTATACATTCATAGTTATTATTAAATGTAATATATATCACTACAATGTACTCATAGTTATATAATATTATTGCTTCGAATATTGTGTGAAAAGAAGACATAATTATTTACCTAATAAACAAACACGAAGTTTATCTGGTGATGAGTAATGACAATGTGGCGTTCGGTTGATGTACACTGCACATCATTGTATTCGCTAACTACAGCGGCTTTTAAACAGGAATACAGTGTTTGTACTCAACTGTTTGACGGTCGAATTATGTGCTACCTAAGATGACCCATTTATCTAAACGGTCACATCATTTCAGAATTCAGATACGATTTTTTAAAAAAATTTACGATTTTCTTTAGGATTCCCAATAACTATAGACAATTTACTGTGGGCTGGAACTAAATACTAATTATTTACACAACATGGCTAAATCAATAAGGACTTTAAAAAATCATTCACTACCCCAAACCGTTTGCAATAGACATCCCATTTTTTTAAAAAAAATGCGTGAATAACCTAGATTGACTAAGCAAACATTACATATCCAGTTTAAAGAGTTATGGAACTATTTAAAATACTGAGGTAAGCAGCCGCTTAATCTATCTTCAGCCTTAGGAGATTGATCTACGTGCAATCATACTAATGCCATATTTTGATGGGAAGCCTTTTTTCTAACATCAAACAAAGCTTTTGTTCAAATCGTCGTTTTATCTTTAAAAACATTAATAAATAAATCATAGATGGTATTGTAGAGATTTGTCGCAACTGGTTAAAATGTTCACTAGTTAACAAAGTACTAAAGATCAATGCTCTATCTCATATGAGTTATTTTCCAAACCGGTTTCAACTTATCCAACCGAAAAGATAATGGTGACTAACAAGTTAATTAAATTGTTATGTGAATTCTTGGTCAAAGTTTGTTGTTACTATAATTTCATGACATAATTGTTTTGTTATTTACAGCTTCAAAATATGTTTTACTTATTGTACACGGTGTAGTGGTTGTGATAATTGAACATTTCTTGATTTTCGTTCATCATTGTTTTTATCATTCAGTATTTGACCTATAATTTATCATTGATTAATATTCATATAGTGACAATAGTTTTTTATCTGTACGAAAACATAATGTGTACTGTAGTATTATATTGATGGCATAACAGTTTTGTGTGATAGTATACTGTTGTAAATATCTTATTTTATCGGAAACGTGTCAAACAAGATATAGTTTTACAATCAACAGCTCTTCTGAAATGAAACGAACGCTGGCGTACCGTCCGTTGCATAATGTGGCAAGGATAACCGCAGATCGCTTTAATATCGTATTTCAGTACTTTATGTACTATGAAAGGATAGTTTTTCTAATATATTAAACAAATTTATGGGTTCTATATATTTTTAAACGAAAGCGTAAGACCTCAATACGACTAATTAACCTTTAAATTTAATCCAAAAATAATTGTACCCGAGAAATATGAATAATATATTTTGCACCTGTGAATAATTTCTGTTGACGCTTTATTATTTAATTTTTTTCAATTTATGGTTTTTTGTTCCATTGTGTTAAAACGAATTTAAAAAATAATACTTTTTTTATTTCGGGCCGATTTATACAAATATAATTTGTGTAGTAATTAATAATTTTTAACGCAAACTATAATTTTTAATTAGAAACTATTTTTCCTTTTTATTTAGTAAAAAAACTTTTGCAACGGATACCTCTTTGCTGCGGGAACAAGGAAAGAATTATGCCGGACTATTACTGACTAACCTCCACAAAATTATTTGCTTTATTTCTTTCATATAAAAAACTACGTAGTGTTAAAAATTGGGCAAATGCATATTACGAAATTTTCCTGTATTTATTAACATTAAAATTATAAGTATTATTTAAAATTAATCGTATTGTTATAACGAAATATGTTTGTAAGAATAATGCATGTCATATATAGATTTATATAATTAAGTTGTATACAGAGTTAATGAAAGAAGCGAGATAATAATGAACACTATTTATGCTAGTAATTATGCATATCTGCTGAGATCGGCAGCTGTGAAACGGGCCTGCTCTCTGCTCAACAAGAGATTTAATTGAATTATTCGAATGAATCCGACGCTTCCGCCGCCCCGGGCTGTACACTCCGCTGACTATCCAGGATATGCCAATTGCCGGCAACAAACAAAATGCATAACTTTTTATATTATATTATTTATCTACAAACAACTATACATCTAACAAAAACAAATTTATTTATTGAAAATCAAATAAAAAATAGATACCAGAACATAACTTTAAGATAATATAAAAATAATTTGATTTTTAAAACAATTACAATTTAAAAGTTGTTCTAAATAAAATATAGTTTATCATATTATAAGACACATATCAATAAATTTGTATGTATAGATAGAGATATTTTATTTATTTACTACCAAAAAAATATATTAATTAGATGAAAACTTACCTTTATTAGTATATAAACAACAGGTGTCAAATTTGAAGTAGTGACTTTAGATGAATATAGTTCGTATAGCGATGGAGTGCAAACACTAGGAAGTCTAGAGGCTCACTAAAAACACACGTTTCGTATAATATGTGTGTATATATTCTGTAGACATCTGAGAGGCCAGAGAGACACGATCTTAACGATATCCCTGAGTAGACTGAATACTACGCCGGTCGGTGGATTGGCCTAAGGGTTGCTAGCTACAATTACTATTCACCACGTCCTTGAAAATGAAAACATTTAAAAAAAATTATAAACTAATACCCGTTTTAGATTTGGAGCTTCTTTTTTAATTTATAATACATATTATCACGATGGTAAAATAAAAAAGAATATTATCAACATTTCTAAATTCTTCTTTTTAACATTATGTAATGTTTTTAGGATTTGCTACAATGCTCACAATTTTTGTTTAATTTATATTTCTACCGAATATTTGGGAGATTCCAAAAGCACTACATACAAGTTTTATATGATCACTCCTCCCGACGGGTATAGTGCCCCGGGTTCCCTATACACTGTTCCGTTACAAAGTGTATATTCCACATCGAGTGTTTTCTGTTATTAAATCCAATGCGTGTTTTGTTTGAATAAAAATATAGTAAGTCGTAATCGAGTAGTAATGTACAGTATACGTTAAAACTTTATTCATACCAAATCTAACTTTGTGATTTAATAATATATCAACAGTTTTTAAAGAATAACACCTTGAAAACTATAACAGCACATTTGTGATTATGACATACTACATTCGTGAATATTTAAAGTAATTAGAGAATAAGTATTTTTTTTTCTATTCATTAATAGTAAATAAGCTTTACTGGAAAATACTCGATTTTTATTTTTCTGTTGTATAAGCACATATTTACATTTTGTATAAGTATAAGTGCGAATGAAAGCATACTAGAATTTTGATGTAATATTTTTTATTGAATATGAAATAATTAAAAATCATAGAGTAACATAGAAAAGCGATATTAGTAAAACAAAACCAAAATTCGTATGAGTGTAGAACTTTTTACAAAACTTTTAATAAGAAAACTTTGATAAGCCCGACGTGTACATCAACTTTTTGAGATTTTTTTATTTGTAGTGAGAAAAGATTGATGGCTAAGAAAAGGGACAAAAAATAAGTTGTATTAATAGAATTTTTTTGAAATACGCTCTGCAATACTTCTGCTGTCTCCGGCATCAAAGACCTACTACCAGTAAATTTTAGCAATTCTGGTTCTGTATCTAAGCGCCTACATTATTAAGAACAAAAATCTACTTTTTGATTTAACATGTGGTCTGTCAAGAGGCTACATAATTTTTTTTATATATTTTCTTTAAGGAAATTATGAATTTAAGGAAGTAGTAGTTTTTCATTAGACTTAATTTAAAGTGACGTCTATCAAGCATTTGTTTTTCTAAGTTAAAGCAAAAGTGAACAAAATTAAAGGTCTTGGTAAAACTATAAACAAACTTATGCTAAAGGTAGATTTAACAACAACTTTGTTTAGTAAGTTATATTCTTAAAAAAAATTATAATTGTGCATACAAACGTCGATTTCAGATATCGATCTTTATCTAGAATACTATGAAAAATACTTTGGTCAAAAAATAAATATTATGTGACTAGGTCATATCTGGGTCGATTTATTTTGTTTCATCAATAAATCTGTCGCTTTATTTTGATACACAATATGTGATAGGTTTCGAAACTCACATGCATGACGCATGAGCAATTCATCAAGCCACACTTTACCAGTGATGGACTATTTGAGACTATGTTATGTAAACGTAACCTTTTCTCTTAATTATTCAGTCAGTTCAGTAACTATTAGAATGATGCTGATCGAAATAAATTTTCTGATAATTACATTAAAGGGTACTTACATTCTTTGTACACTATTAACTAACAATACAAATTTAATTCCATGATATATTTCAATACTATATAAGTTGATATTATTCGTGGCAATGAATATGACACTTCTTCTTCTAAAGAAACTGTTATTGAAAAAAGAACAGGAAGAGACAAAATAAAACACTTATAATTAATGAAACAAATATATTTCATTACGAAATTAATTACCCAACAAATCCATTTTCAACACGTTTTCAAACCATTTTCAATAAGGTAATAGGAAAATGTGCCTTTTTTTAAAGTGCCAAATATTCAAAGTAACACAATAAAAATATGGTTACTGACTATAATGAGATCATTGTTATATTTAAAAAGCACAAAGATAAAAATCAAGGACAATTTTGATTGTCCAAATAATTCAGTAACCATATTTTTTGTAGTAAAATTTATGCCTAATGGTAACACTACAACACACACATTTATTGCACATTGAGAAATTTCGTAAAGTGTTTTTGTCTTTTTTTTTTATTTTAATTTTAGAGATCCAAGACATTTACTATAAATTTGCACATCGATATTTAATGAAATAATATACACAATAGCATTTTAATTAGAGTGTGGCATAATACACATCCAAAATATGGGACTATACCTAAGTTAGTTTGGACAATGGACATAACATTAAAATTAAATGGACCGTTCTCAGATAAAAAATGTTCGAAACACCTATCCGCCAAATAAAAAATCTTGAAATACAAATATAATATAATAATTATTATGTTTATCATGTTAAAACTATAAAACAGGTCTATGTTTAACAGTAATAATTATCTGAATATACCAGTAAAAAAAATATATTATGTTATATAACAGTATGTAGTATAACCTAGCTTTTATGGTTAAAAATCATCCGAAGTGTTAAGTATAAAAAAGCACTGTCGGCAAAAAATTATTCTATAATGTGACTGGAGGAATACATTAACATGCAACAAATATTTTTAATCCTTCAGTTTGTATAACAGGGTTACGTTACACATATATTTATAGAATTAATAATTTCATGTTTATTACATAGAAAAGGTTTATAAAACAAGTTAACATATAATCACTACAAGCAATCGAGAGGAGCCGAAACCGAATAAATATTCATTGCCTAATAGTGGCCGCTGTACAAGGTTCTGCAACAGAATCTACACCACCAAAATAAACTATAAGAAATGGAGTCCACGTCACCTTTCAATATTTTTACGTCACGAAATTACTATGCAATTTTTCAAGAATTAACGAATTTAGAAAAACATATTCTTAATTTATACAATACTTTGGTTTCTAAGAGACACAATAGACCCGACGAATTTTTTCAAATACTGAAAAATGTGCAACGCTTTGCCGTTATTATAAATCAAATGAATGCCGTTATAGCAATAGTATTGTAACGCCGGGCGATTTATATTATTTAACTATGAGGCCTTCAGTAAATAAAACGTCTCTGAAGAACAGTTTCTATCACATATCATTACACATTGTAGCACCACGCGGTTAATAGACCCATCTACGTTAACTACACTTACCACTATTCATTGTTGTATATGGACATGTATAAAAATCAATACATCTGAAAAATAATTTAAGATTGGTATATAAAACATTCTGTATAAGTTATGTTTAAAAATTAAATAAACTCTCTTATTGTTTTTATTTCGTTAACTATTGAGACTGTGTTTTGGCTTTTAAAAAACATTCAAAATCAACACCCACGTGTAGATATTACATATTGACTGCGAAACTTCTGGCCTACCTTACTTCTACCCGAAAATCAGTCTACGTTCGTTCGTCGTTGGCTTAGCTGTTGAGACATCGCGCTCTCTTACGTCACGTGGTATTAACTTACAATAATATCACAATCACCGTAATCGCCAAGAAACATTAAAAAAAATCATTCCAATGTAAATAGAACCCCTAGAAGCAATTAGGTTATATTTACATTAACGCTCGTTTGTTTGCGATTTTAGCATGAGTCATTGTGTCCTTATTGAGCAAAATATATAATATATTAAAACGCGATATAATGTTCTCAAAACGCTCAGATATTTTGTTATCAAACTTATAAAACAGTTACATCTTAACCGATACCATATAATTTAAGGAATGAATGATTAAATAAAATAATCATTAATACGAAAACTAAAACTATAAATTAAATAAACAATTTTTTTATATATAACAAAACACAATTAGTCGAAACAATGACGTTTTAAACATGTCAATATCCACCCTTTTCAACGAATTAAGAACATTATAAAAAAAAATATTTACACATCAGTAATAAATATATCTAGAACCAAATTAAAAATAACTAAGAAAGTTAAAAGTAATAATATTTCAATGAAAAACTATAATTAATCCACATATAACACCTTTGTTTAATTCCTCGCAGTAGAAAAAGTTTTAAGAGAAAAATGGTTCACATTTTTATAATTCACTATTGATTCTGTACAAAAAGTAATGACGAACAAAGCAAATTAAAAACCATAAAGAAAATCTGGCATACATTTTTCTTTAGTTCAACATGACTTCCAGTATAAAAAAATAAGGTTGAATTGTCAAAAATTCTTGAAGGTCAACTAACTAACTAAATATTTGCAAACTTTATTTAATATCACCATTACTAATAAAGTCCCGCCATAATTTTAATTGATGAACTATAAAATTATAATCGAATTTAAAAAAAAAATACCAAACATGTCAAAGAACCATTGTTCAATAAAGAAAAATAATATACGTTTATAATGGACGGAGATATATTTACTAGTGTTGTAAGTTTATTATAATTGTGCGCAGCTCTTCTTCATACAAGATTTTCGAAAGTGCCGTCTCTCGTCCAGGTTCGAGTGTACATCGACTAACATTTCACACTCCAACGAAAAGTAAAAAAATTATAATAAAAAATTAATGCCCTCAAGTTCACAGTCGTCGGTGATAATTATATATTAAAAGTATCGAATGAAATTAAAAAAAAAAAACAATTGAATGGGCCTCGCGATGCTAAGGGAATTGTAACGAATCATCAAAACATCGCCCAGTGTTTGTCCAATCGCTTAAACCCTAAGTATATCACATTCGATCCGTTTAGTACTCCACATATATTTACACAACGTTTGCAGTGCTCGATAAAATTTTTAAATCTGATTTGAAAATTATATAAATTACGTTAAATATGTACGTTACAAGAACATATGTATATATATAAAGACCACACCAATATTATACGCTACGAGAATTCAAAATAATGAACCACTCAAAGGTACCGCGATCTCGATTTCAGTATTAAACGAATGTGAAGGATAATAACAAATTAGCTAAGGAGGAATGCCTGCCACCACTACTGAAAGTGAATAAGGTACAAGCTTTGAGTGGTTTATGACCTTAAAACTATAAGACACTAATTTACACCACAACATCAAGTAACTACCGCTGATATAATTATAAAAACAGTCAACATCAATTTCTGAATAATTATTATTTGTTATATAAATTTGACGTAATGGCAAAATATCTACATATACACAATTTCAATGTTGCTCCGACATTGTTTACTTCGTTGGTATTGTTGCACGAATTGTAAAGGTCGTCATTAAAACTAATAACCAGTGAAGTCTGCAGGGTCTAACTTTTATACGTGTGACGTCATCGCTCTTAGAGGTCTGAACGCACATATGCAAGCCCCACTTCACGTACGCACTCACGGTATATTGCATTCAGAGTATTTCTGTAGTAAATAAAAAAAATTCAGAGTATTGCTTCTCGTTTATACTAAACGTTTTCGACTACCTAAATATATTACTTATAATATATCCCTCTGGCAAAGTTTCTATTACATATTTAATAATTTAATAGAATTTAAATTCTGTTGTAAGCGAACAATATAACAAAGTACGAGTTGGAAACGGAAGTAGAATCGATATTAACCAGCATTTCATAGACAACAGCGTTAACATAATAAATAAGACTATTATCTCTTTACTCTCGATTACGACTTAAGCTATTTCGTTGCACTTATACTGATACATATATATATCTGTTTATAAATAATAAGTAATGGCTTTTACCACACATAACCTAATTGGGAATAATGTTTTATGAAATATCTCCTTCACTGTCATCATCAGTCGATATACATACTCAGCTGGACTAGGCCTTGCCACACGATCTCCACACCGATTGAATTATTTGCTTACTAACAAATAAGTGAATGAAACTGATAGCCCGCTTTAAGTTTCAATCTATTGAACCGAAATATCTAAAAATTACAACTATATTTAATAATTACTATATTAGGCCAATAATTGTTTTAAAATAAGTTTGTCCACATATCCTCAGCCGATTATCGTCAATTGCTGAACATAGGCCTCAATTAAATACCTCTACGCCAGTCGGTCCTGCACTGCATTCATCCTGCTGTACCCGCCACATTCACCAGTATGTCAGTCCACCTCGTGCAGTCTTCGAGTATTGTATTTACAGTGGCTACTAGTTTAGGTGCTTGCTGCCCAATCTGCCGAGAGTATTTCCAGCAATATGGCCCGCTCATTGCCATTTCAGTCTAGCAATATTTTGAGCAGTATCTGTAATCTTACTCTTACAGATTTTCTCAATTCTCAGAAGATGTTTGTAGCATGAAAAATGAAAATCAATTATCTACTATAACCAGTAAGTAGCAAACTATCATATACTTAAACGGCAAATAAAGCTACTAATATATTGTATTAAAATCATGTTAATTACATTAAAAAAATTTCTTGTTTTCAGTATAAAAATTATTCCCAATTTGGCATTTACGATGAAAACGTAGTAACAGGTCTGTTATTATCTATGGTAAGTTATGATCGATATAAAAATCGATTTCGTAGTTAAAACTTATTGTATTTAAATACACGTAAAAGAATGACACTAGCCCGTTTAATACATCCCAACTTACGTTATTAGGAGTAATCGATAGTCTTACATTATTTTAATTGACATTGTATATATTATTTTTGTCTTTCAGACATTATGCGGTAAAGTAGACGAAATGATACTATACTATTACTATTGGTATGAATAGGTACTGTGACTGGTAAAATATGAAAAAAATACAAATTTTTTGAAACGAAACTAAACAAAATGAATTATATATCAGTTATAATTTTAGAAGGTTAATTTGCATGACCGTAATTGTGCCAGGTAAATAAATACAGATTAAATTACAGAGGCCTGCAAAACTAATAAAAATTCCCTTCTCAAATAGTAAATAAATCGGTTTTTATGATATTGTCTCACCAGATTAAAGCAAACTAGAAAAAAAAATTATTACGTTATAAAAGTTGTGTCTATTATTAATATGCGATATAGAAAATCAAAAGTTTAAAACATTGTCAGAATGTTCTCCTTGAATTTACTTTCATACAAAGAATATCACAACAATGGCAGTATTAGTATTAAAAAATATCAGAACAATGTACGAACACGGGCTAGCGTCTAAACAGTACAAAATTAAATGTGATCAATATCCTGTCATTGCTTCTTCTTAACTGTTAGCGTAAAAGCTTTATCAGTGATCAAAAATATATGCGCACAAATATTATCATTGAACTTTACAAAGGCGTTCATAACAACAAAATCTAAAAAAATGTGTAGAAACAACTCCACACGATTAGTTTAACTACTTCAATGTTTATTTTTATGAGGTACTCGTTTTGGCACAGAGAGATTTCTTAAATCTATCATTCATTTAACTCTAGACATTAATAATAATATTTTAAGTTAAATTACATTTTTCGATGTTCTAAATCTGGTTGACTGGTCTTAATCGTATGAATCACAGCTTATTTCATTCGTCTACTAACCTATCGACCACCTCAACAACGTTTCTAGATTCCCTTCAAATGGAATGAGTTTTCAATCATATTGATGTTGTGTGCATACGAAAATATGGCATATCACTTATTTTAGCAACTTAAAAGCAATTCATAACAAAGCCCTCTGACTTCACTTGTAATACAAACTTGATGCAAACAAATCTTAACAACCGCAAGGTAACTCAATTTTTATATTTAAATTATGTAAATAAATAAAAAGCCTTAATAATACTACCTTTACGTTATGAATTTTAAGTCTTTTAAAAGAGACTAACTCACAAAATTTACTTATGAAAATCAAATAACTTGCTTATCATTTATTAAGAGGTAACAAAATCCTCACTTCATTATTTCCTATTAGAATAAATATACGAAAATGATTTTATAAACTATACGATCACCTTAAAAAAGAAAAAAATTATGTAGATTTCTCATTACACCTGCTTACATATATTCACAATAATGTAGTAAATGTTAAAAAACTCTTTACAAAAAATATTCCAATTTCCTGTTACAATAATATGACTCGGTCATTAACTATAGAGGTATGAAAAGATTGAAAACCGGACGGCGCGGGGGACAGTTAACGGGCGTTATGCACGTGGGTGGTGAGGTGCTTCGACAGGTAGTCAGCTCTGGCGAAGCACTTGCCGCACGCCTCGCAATGGTAGGGTCTCTCCCCGGTGTGAATGCGCAAGTGGCGTGTCAAGTCGCTCTTGCCACCGAAGGCCCTTCCGCAAAACAGGCAGACGAACGGCCGCTCTCCTGTATGCTTCCGTACGTGAAGTTTCAGATTCTCCTTAGACCGTACACACTTACCGCAAAAAGGACAAGCAAATCTTCTCTCCCGGTCTCTTTGCCTTTCGTCGTTTTGTAGAAATCCAAGTATGCCAGAGTGTGAACTCGACGTTTCCAGTTTATTGTTATCTGTACGGGATTCGCTCTCGGAGCTGTCAGCCATTGAACTGATGCTTGCAAACGAAACGGGTACGCGCCTCCTTTCGTTTATCGGTGTGTCATTGTCTCTTTTGTTTTCGCTTTCAGTACTAGAATTTCTGAAATCAGTTGAATCTTCAACCGTTACTGAGGACTCGGTTGGTCCATTGGAATCAACTGTACTATCTTGTTCAGCGTCGCCAATTACTTCTATGGGTGGGCTTCTATTGACCTCAGGTCGGCCTCTTTTCTTTATCGATAGATCCATTTCACCGCACTGTCCGAAAACTTCGTTAGTGCTGGATACTTGATCTAAGCCATCTATGGGATCAGTGTTTTTTGTATGCAACCGTTCTAGCGTATGATTGAGGCGATGTTTTTTGAAGGATTTCAAATATCGGAATTGCATACCACAGACGTCACAAGTGAATAATTTATCAGCAGGCAAACGAGCTCGGTGGTTTTGTTCTCTATGTTTGACATACGCGGATCTATATCTGTAGCTTTGTCCGCACTGTTCGCACACAAAGGGTTTATCGTCGCAGGAAGTTTGAGAGGCGTGTTGGAGAGCAGCGTGTCGTTCAAGTAGCCAAGAGGATGGAAATGAGGCAAGACAGACCCCACAACGTCGGCGCTCGGTATGTAACAAATGACGACTTTGGTACGTCATGCAATCATCGCTGAGGTACCTGCGAAGTCGACAGGCCTGCAGAGCCAATAATGGCGACCATAAAGGCAAAGCGGTGGGGCTTCTAGAAGGTATAGGACTTGGAATACTGGCCGACCCGCACGTCATATCCAAACACATCTGTAAATAAAAATACAATGTACAGTTAATAAAATGCAATTTGACAAAGAATATATTTTGTTACTTATCAAAAGTTGGAAGCAGTGTGTTCACTTTTTAGGTATGTCAAACATGTAGATATAATCGGAAATATTCTTAAACTTTAAAATAAAGAGGTTCATATACAGGTATGGATTATCTTATTGATACTACAGCAGATTGGACGGTGACGATGAAAATTGTGATTTGTCTCAACAAACTATTTACGTACCTTATTATCCCTAGATCGGTCAGAAAAAACTTTTTGTAAATAAAATTACAATTTTGTAATGATTGTAGAGCTTTTATTTGTCAAAATTGTATTTTTACAGCTATGATATGCTTATATTTGTTTCAAAAGTTAATATGAACAACAGCTATGGATCTTTATAAACTGTTGCACAATTGACGAACGTTACACCAATTTGATCCTCATTCAATCTGATATACTGAATCTAATATTTAACAAAACCGTACTGCTCTCTGTTACAATAATATGAACTATTAATAATATTAAGGCAAAACAGATTTTTCTATTCTAAAATGTCAACAATAAATGTTAAATAAAACAGCTTAAGGAAATAATAATCAGTGCCCCTCTAAGAGGAAACGATGATCACTATACTCTATAAACAAAGTGTACCTATATTATTTGAACTTGTGCCGCAAAAAATTAATTTATCAAAGCATAATACACAAACAAGAAAACGTCATATATTTCGAATGATGAAAGCGTCGTGTTACGTTTAATCATTTAACAAAATGACACATACCGAATTGTATATTATGCCAATACAAGTAGTAGTTCAGAGGTTTAAATCTAAATAAATTAAAATTAACAAATTACAATTAATAAACAAATTATACCAACATACAATAATTAATACGCCTACAGGAACTTAGAAAAATTGCAATAAAGTTCTATATTTAGTTATGCCACTTAAAATAGTAAGAAAATCACAACGACCAGTATGTTTCACGCTCTTGAGTTTCAACGTCATCATATGAGCGAAACTTAACAATACCATTTAAATCTATACACAAAAAAAAACGCTATTGTCCTAGAATTGGTCATGAAATAAACTTTGCACTGGTTTTTTTTTTGTCTAAACAGCTTATACCCTTAAGATTGGAATGCGCTAGCTGCCGTGGTGCTCGATCCATTTTAATTAGCGATCTTGTTAGATTGTAGTAAAAGTCTCAAGTACCTTTAAATTATTTAAAGAAAGAAAATCACATATCATAACGCAACTTACAATTTTCACCATAAAATTGCAAATTCGCCTCTATTAGATCATTTCCTACGTAAACTATATATTCCGTGATTTGCAGCCTTTATATAAGTCTTATATAGGCAAGAGGCACTCTAAATATAAAACTGTGGTCACAATTTTTGATATAAAAATGAATCTATGTCTATTTTAACTCATGAAATATGTGGTGCTAATTTTTTCTTATAATTTATCATGCTCAGTAGATACTTGAAAAAAATATATCTACTATAATTTGACATAAATATTTGAATCTTTTATAGATATATATATCTGTTACTTTTATTTGTGCTAATGGCGTGTCAACTTCGCAGGGACGTGGCAACAAGTGGGGAAATGTTAAAATTTGAATAACTGCACTTAGGGTTCTTGTAATACTATTGCTTGTGTATGTTACAGTACAATTTACTAACAACTCTCACCTCTCTGTCTATATACATGTCAATACATAGTAATATAATTATAACAATATTATTCTTTTAATTAATAAATAGTTATCTCTGAAAGTTAGGAAACAAAATAGCATTTAAAACTGCATTCTGTTCTATTATAAAAACTATTTTGATAAAAAACTCGTACAAATTTGTTAATTAGCATCTTTTAATAATCATTTATTTAATGCTATTAATTCATTATGTAAATTGTAAATATTTTCTTTCTTAAAATAAGAAGAGGAACATTAATAAAGGTTATGCTTTATGTTTGGTAACTTCGGCTCTGGAAAATAAAAATAGTGCAGCTCTTCAAATAGAAACATTGTCGTGTGTCTATCGTACTTACACATAACAATTCAAACACTATCTCCGGGAAGTAGCGCATCTACCAATCTATTCACTAATTATGTTTAACATACCTTCATTCAATGTTTACAAACAATCGATTTATGATATTCAATTTTAATCAAAAGTTCAACCCGATAATAAAATGTTTTGTTCTAAGAACATTACACACCAACACGCGTATCTGTTCGATTTCACTTATATACAAACTATTCAAACAAAAAAATCATATATTGTTTATACAGTGGCTTTATCCAAATTTTAAAACTGCTTTGATCAGTATGGAATGTTCACATTGTACAAACATTCAATTACAAAGTGTGTAGTGTGCTCTCGCCTATTCTGTAAATAATTAAACGAACGTAATATATTAACATTTTAAATGTAAATACTGCAATTGTTATACCTAATTACTTTACCACGTGCAATTGGAAGAGTCCTCTAAAAACTAACGTGGTGATATTTTTAACTACCCTCATTTTTGATAAGATTTAGATGCTCATTTTTAGAATAAAAATTGCTAAGGTACCCCATGGCTTTACTGACATACAAAACCATCAGATCAAAAGCGAATATAAAAAATTTTGATTTCGAGTTAACGACTTCGGTGGAGTTCGAAATAAAAGACCTAGTGAAATAAGCACCGATTGGAATGTTGTACTATAACAATCCAAACCGAGCCATATACTAAATCATTTATCAATATAAAGATTAAAACGATATTTATTAATCGAATAAGAACTAACACAAGTTTCCTGCGGTGTCTTACTTTAACTCTTAAACATATGAGATCTGTTCGAAATAGCGTATCTATGTTTGTATAAACCAAAGCCCAAAAAAATAGCAATTTATGATTTGAAATAATTAAGTGTAAACGACAACCTAACATTGCAAAGTCGTCAAGGCAACGCAAGTACTACTTTAAGTTGTACCGAAAATAAATTTAACAAATACCGACAACGGTCGTCCCTAATATTCTTAAAGTTCAAATCACAATCTGAGATCGAGCTTTTCTTCGCCCAGAACTTGCATACTTATTTACAAAATATCACAGATCTTTTCTAAATTACCATAATATTTTTGACTGATATTATTTCAGATATTCTCTAAAATTACGTACCTCTATAACAAACCATATCACCAATTTCATTGCATTTTCACCGCGGTATAAATTTTGTCAACTACTAATTTTAAAATAAGTATTATTAAAACACTATTTAATAATCAAATGATATGTAGTAACGTCCTATAATAATCGTGAAAAGTTCAGGTATGTCTAAAGACTAGTAAGAACCACCAATACTTCACAAATACGTCAAGAAATAATGAGCTCTGAAATTGATTTAGCACATGATCTAGCCAGAGTTACCTTAGCAATTTAAAAGGAAAAAAAAGTCGGTTTACTTCTAACGAGGCAATGTTTACTTACCAAACATTTTTGCCTCACATTACGTTTCGCGCTCTGCCGTATCCGGTAAGGTTAACTAACCAAAATAACCCCCCCTCCGTATTACCTGTTCCTCAATCAATACAAATCAAAGCTTCAATAATACAGTATGGGTTCTGATGCAGACAGAAGTTAATACCACAAGTAGGCGACTAGACTTTATAGTCGTCGGCCACATGAACAGTATTATTAAAAAAAAAATGTATCTAGTAAATCAAGTTTCGTACAATATCCCTGTATTTAACTCTGTTTTATTTAATGAACACAGTATTTGTAGAGTTTCAAATGCTTGTTTTTAATTTTTATCCCATTGTAAACAATTATATAATTATGTGTATTATATATTATACATATATATTTATCCAGACATATTTAATTGTGTGTGTGTGTGTGTGTGAGAGTTGTGTTTTAAAATACAATAATAATTATATAAATACAGCATTTGAAACTTTTTCAAAAGAAAACAAGTGGATGGTGCTTACACAGATTTAAAATACACAAAATAAACATTACTTGCTGCATCTATGCCTTTTAACATCCTATGCAATAAGTTTAACATACATCGAGCATGTCGACGATAAAGTTTTAATGATAAATAAATCGTTGAATAGGATAAAGAGGCACAGATGACAAGCAAACGGAAACTGAAACAATGGTTAAAGCTTTGATTCCCATGATCACATATCCCACAACCCTCCCCCATGTATTGCAAGTACAGAGCTACTGAAGCAGTAATAATCTAATAAATTTTCTAAAAATCTGATATTATGTATCAAACTATATATATATTTACATTTATATGTCGTAGTATTGCTTTCGAGTTACCTCAGGGGAGCGTGCGTCGTTAATTTCCGAAAGACATAAAATTGGTAAAAAACCTCAAATCCCTAAATATTACCTGATGCTAATTTCTGAGTGCAATCTCTTTATAGTCTCTAATAATAATTAAAGCACTCGCAATCAATCTTCATTATGGTTCTGATGGTATTACTGAGGGTATTACTAATATACGCGAGTCCCTAAACATTACGTCATTTCTAAATTAATATGTTTTATAATCAATTTTTCCTTTTATTTATTTGTAAAGCCTATTCAATTACATATTACCGTTTTCATTGCAATTTCAAAACAGCATTCGGAAAAAAAACAAGCAAATTGCAATTATTTCCCTTTTTAAAGTAAATTCACTTTTCTACCTAACTTTGGCTATGCCATCTAGGGTATCCATTGAGTTACAAAGTATTATCTAAGGCGTAAAATAAGCACCTAATGTTCATAGTATAAATGAAATAAGCAAAAAAAATAACCAATAGTTACACTCTCCACCAAACACGAAGAATTAACAACTTTTTTGTGTGTCAATTATCTATTAGTGAAATATCAAATATTATTCATATCATTCAGATCACAGTTGCGGCGTTATAATCACATTCTTAACTAATTACATATTGTCCCATCGTTTTGTTCAATTGATTCTCACCATCGGCTACCTTCAATGAGAACTAATATAACCTACGTATAGGCTAATAATATCGCCCACATATTTGTGCACTACAACCACTTCCCACTCATTGGTGAGGACTCTCTTCCTCCGTATCCACAGGACTGGGTGAAAGAAACTTTCGAGCGTATTTTGGATAATGGGTTTTCTCGTGCGCTTTAAGTATAGTTGATCGGGAAAATGTCTTCCCACATAAAACGCAACGAAAAGGCCGTTCACCTATAAACAAGTAAATGATGTCAAATATACATAAAAAAATATACATAAAATATAATCGATAAATGAATATAGTTTAAGTATTACTCACCGGTATGCACTCTACAGTGATCTTTCATATGATGTCTTAACTTAAACGCTTTTCCGCAAAATTCACATTTAAATGGCCGATCTCCCGTGTGCACTGGCAAATGAGCGATTAACGAAGAAACATCCGGAAAACTTTTGCCGCAAAATTTGCACAGTACTACATTTCCGGGCTCCACTGGACCAATATCTAGGTCGATTGGTGTCTCTTCCGACGGCATTGTCATGTACGTTGGTTCGGTAAATTGTCCAATCATTGGTAGACCAATGGGTCTACCCAAAATGGCGTCACGGTACTTTAATGATTCAAGTGTATGTGTCGTCAATATATGCCTGGCCAATTTGTTCTGATGAGGAAACGCCGCACCACAGTGTATGCAAGGAAAACCTCTCTCCCCTTCATCAATTCGTCCCCTACCGGACCCTTCGTACTCCTGCAACCACAAAAAAGAACATCAACTTCTTTTTCTCTGGTACGAATCGTACACGGACCAAAGTGTGTGCAATGTCTCTAATTCTACATTCTAAATTGAGATGCAGTCTCGTTATAATCTTAGGTTCGACTATCTAAGAAGTTGACGCTCATTTTTGCCCAAAATCTGTGCAGGAGTGGCCCGGGGATACCGCTACGCGTAATGCCTTGTTGTTTAGCAACGCGCGCGCGCACTGAATCACTGATTCGAACAGACGTATGCTTAAATGGCCAAATGTGAAATAAAAAAAAAACTGCTCAAAATATATATCAAACAAAATGAATGAATATAAAAAATGATGGCCAACAAAATGAAGGTCAACTTCTTGACAGCAAGGCATAGGTACTCGATCTTTAAAATAGCGTAGCACATCAACAAGCATGCATTTATCCACAGGACGGTAAACGAAGCACACAAGTTTATACTTAAATATAAACTACCAAATATAACACCAATTTGTATACAGAATTTTCAAATTATTACTTAATCATTTAATAACGTTAGTTGACTTCAGTTTGAAAGAATAGATAGAGATAAATAAGTTAAAATAATTCAAAGTAAAATTATATCGCATTTTAAACAAATTATCTTAGTGGACGGATAGACATTTTATTGTCATTAATATGATATGTTTGGCCTAAATATTCAAAACCAGTTCACAGTTACTACCTAACTCCAATAAACTTCTTAATGTTCCCGCTGCTGGGATTCGAAATCTCTCACTGAAGAAGAGTGAAGACCATTAAACCATCACGCCGAAATGTAGGATAGCGGATGTCTAAAGAAAGTTGTTATTTTTGGTCCTATGTCGGTATGCTTAAGGTCCTGAATCCAAGTTGGACATTAACCTCTAGCCAAGGAGCCATTATAGTTTATTTTAGTGAAGTCAGTCCTAAATACTGCAAGCCAATCTATTGATTAACAGGGAAATCATGTTACTAAAAAATATTTTCTTTCTATATGTTATAAATTAACATTCTAAAATGTTAATTATTATATATTAAATTTCAATATTCGCATTACTAAGACTTGTCTATCACACGATATTTCGCTTAGAACCCACATGTGCAAATATTTGTGTGCTCTATGCGTTAATAATTCAATGTTAACACACATTGCCTTATATAATTTAAATTCAAACATTTAAAAATTTGCTTGAAGTTTGTATGTCTAATATTGAATATTAATAAATTGTTTTTAATCTATTCACCGCGTCGTGTTTTTAACTTTTTTTTCTATTATTCGACTAAGCCATAAGTTGGGCAAGTTGTTCACTTGACGATATGTGATACACAATGCACTGCTCATAGCAATGTGTCGCAACTAGAATTATATACACAGCAACACATTATGCATGTTAATTATGGACATTAGATAATAAATCTTGTTACTACAGTAGTTTCAGCAGCTACAATTCCCTTCAAATCGAAAAATAGTAACGTTTCCACACTACTGTTTTGAGGTCTTCCAGGAGCACCTACCTAGTTAGCTTCAGGTAACAGAAACCTACCACAGGTAACAAAGCATGTTTTGGATAAATTTTATATATAGTCAAATCACAATGTTCTAAATGTAGCAAGTAATTAAACCCAAACACCCAACCTAACATGGATGCTTAATTTTCATATCAATATATACTTTTATTATGGATCAAAGATCTATTACAATTTGTATGCTAACCAACCATTTGGTCTTTACTTTCAAATAAAAAAAAATAAGACAATTAGATGTTGTGGGAAACAGAAAAGAACAATAAATACAAAGTTTTTTTTTAACTTTTTCATAATTCGTCTAAAAAAGAAAAAAATAACCTTGTTATTTTTTCAAATATACACAAGCATGCAGTACAACAAAGAGCTCCCTAAACTGTTCAAAGCCTAACATATTTAACAGTTAAAGTTTACAGCATGCATATTTAGACAATAAACATAGACATAGTAACCACAACAAATGCATTATCATTTATTTCCATTCATACAATAAAATTTTAGCACCATAACATATCTTTTCTAAATTTATTGTAACTGTGGATAATTGCTGTAGTATTTTAAATAGTTGGGTATTGATTAACATTAAAGAGTAATAAAATGGTGCATAAGACTAACAAAATATTCATTCAACACATGTAGTTTCTCATTACAATTTGTAATGATTCATGATAATTTATATTTGTTGTGATTACATATTCTGTTTACAAAACTACCACACTAAACACAGAAGCCATCTCTCATACCGTTTCATGCATCCGATATTCAGATGATGTTTCTCCAAGCTTATCTTCATTGCTTCTTTCCCAATCAACTTCTTTTTTAAGGGACTGTAATTGTAAAGTAATTATGTAATAATTGTACTTATAAAATTGTTTATAGTTGATGATGGCGAATAGGCAAACAGTTACTATGTTTTCAATACAAACTTTTCAAAAAGTTTCATTAATGAAAGAGATAAGATTTTTTGAGCATAACACATAATCTAAAAAAATAACACAAATGAATATCCAAATGTAATAAAATTCCACTAATCTTATGCTTTTAACTATCATTTTCCCCCATGACATTACTGACTGAAAACTGGCATTTTGTAGGATCATAAACTCATAATAAAAACTGAAAAATGGTATAAAGAATTAATGTACATTTCTTTTCATTATATTTCAATAGTTTTAACTGATAATTTAAATTAGACAAAACATTTCTAAAATTTTTTATTTAGTATCCCTTGGAGATCCACAACAGGGAAGCCTATGTCCAGCAGTGGACATCGGTCAGCTAATAATCATAATGGTGATCCCTTGGATCAGAATTCAAAATTAGAATTGACCACTAAAAGATAAAAATAATTTGTATGTCATGACCATAGTTTGATTATCTAAGAGTGATAAAGATGTCATATTACCAAAAGCTACTGTTTAAAAAAATAGAATGTTCTAACATTTATATTAGTTACTTTTTTATTACATCATTTTTACAAGTGATAGAATTATTACCAATAAAAACATAAAATTATTAAATGAATTAAAAGAATATCTTCAAAACGAAAAGCACTTAAAGCATTTATTTTGAACAACATACCAGTGGTACTTGTTGTACAGGTGGCAATCCTGAAGGGCCAGCAATAGGTTCACTTCTTGGGCTTGGTAATGATGGGTGGGATGGATGTGGGAGCACTGCATGTGGTAATGTGTTTAATACACTCAACCTCTGCTCGACCGGAGAATAACGCGGCCCCAATGCACTTAAACTACTGTGGCTATTTATCGTCATATTGAGACCTGAAAAAATAGTGACCATTTATTTAATGAAACTAAAGTTAACATCTTTAGCTTTAGAGATTTGTAGGTTTCTCTTTTTTTTAGAATATCTTACTTTCTCGTGCTTTTGTCTGTGTAATCACGTTTCTGCTGTGCAATAGTTATGTACATGTCTGTGTAAATTGTACTTTAAACGTTCAAGTAAATTCTCGATACTTTATGTCATAAAAGCAAATTAAATGTAAAAAAATATATAACTCAAATTTCTTAAATGTAATCATTTTTTTAGTTTATTACTTTTTTATATGTTTTTCATAACAAATCGAGAGTAAGAATTTACACGAAGGCGCGTAAAATCTTACAGTTGGATGAAAAAACAATAATCATATTTAGGCATAACATGTATTATAAATACATATATTATATTAATTATAACATTAATTAATCACACAACGCCTCAACCAAACACAGACTGTCAAGAATAAAAATGTTGCCATTACTTTACTAGGCCGATGTTGCGTCCAGGTTATAAAAGTAAGTATTAACTTCCAAGTATGCACATGAATTCGTACCAGGGCGCTCTGGTTTTGTTTTGCAAGAGCAATTCACGAATCTTAAAATGTTTACTGAATAAAATTATAAATTAAAAGGAACTAATAGTTCACTTTAGTAATTAGTAAAAGAACATTAGAAGATAACTGAAAGAAACAAGTTATTTGAAAATATACGAACTAATGTTGTGTACAAAATAATTATAGAAAATAAAGGATATAAATTTTAATAAATGAATGTAATTATGAATTGTAAACAACATGAAGAAAGGATTTGTATAAGTTTAAAGTGTAGAATCGTGGTAGAAAAAGAAAAATTTGAAAATAAATATTTATTTTTATTTTATATTTAAATATTTATTTTTAAATTACAAGTTTTTCTTTTTCTACCACGATTCTACACTTTAAACTTATAGACCATATGGTCTATTTAAGTATTACATACGGATAATAATTAAAGACAAATAAAAGAAGAAAATAAAGTTGTATAATAAGACCCCTCAATAATGAAATTAAAAGTAATTAAAATTAAGTTTAGTGAATAACATATTATAATTTTTGATTTCAATACAAAAAAAATTTTTTTTGTATTGTACTCAACATATTTTTAAATACACAGTGAATAATGTTCCATTAATTAACTTAGAATCAGTAAACAGTTTTAATGTAAAAAATTTCCCGATATTTTACTAACAAACAATAATTTATTATATCGTATTAAGAAAAAAGCATAGATTATTAAAATCTTTAAATCTTTGCATAACGCTTACTGCAATACGGACAAATCACATTCATAAATAATTTTCTGATTATAAAAGCTTTTTTTTTTAAGAAAATATCGCTCTTAACAATTTTTTTTTATTTCTTAATAAAAAAGATATATCTAATTTTACCGAGATTTCGAAAAAACGCTTTAATAATAACTGAAGTTTGTTTAAACAGTTATAAGTACACTTCGTTGTTAAACTTAAGTAATATAGTATGCTTAAAAAAACTTTTTTCTTATTTATATAAAACAAGGCGTCCAAATTTTAGAATATTTTTAAATATAATTATAATTGATTATAAATATAATATAAATGTGAAAAGTATGCATAAAATTATTTATATTATTAACTTTTATACATACCCATGTTATCACCGTTTGATCTTAAAGATATAGTGTCATCTTCAGTAGATGGTGGACGTATTAGTTCATCAGGCGGCTCCTCTTTTGGTACAGAAGGATGTGTAGGTATCGGCATTTCAATTGATGTTTCTGATCTAAATCTTCGCACTGATAGTAAAGGAGATACTCTGGGAGGGGAGGTATCTGATGCCTCACGTGTCTCCCGTAGTTCTCTTGAATCTCGTAAGTCCCTTAGTTCACGAGATTCTCGATTGTCTCTGGAGTCGCGATGCTCTCTGTGGTCTCTAGATTCACGTATATCTCGAAGGTCACGGGGTTCCCTTAGCTCACGGTCCCGTTGTTCTCTTTCTCTTTGTAAATCTCGCCCTTCTCTTACTTCTTTCGTATGGCTTTCTCTTCCGTCACGGCTATCTTTGCATTCCCTATCGCGTACTTCTTTTAATTCCTTTTTTTCTTCTTTTTCACGACTTTCTTTATCTTCTAATTTTTCATGTGTCTCTATGCATTCTTGCATATTTTGAAGTTGACCTTCCTCCATCGGTTCCGGAACGTTTCGTGTGTCAATACCGGCTGCGCTTAAAGTGGTCATTTCGGCTAACCCTTTAACCTTAAGAAAAACATTTTTTTATAAATAGGTAATATTACATTATTGCCAATAGCAAAATACTGTTGTTGTATACCTAAACACATAAAAAGATTATTAATACAAGAGTAATAGTTAATATATAGCATAAACCAGTTCTGAACTTTTGTGTTGGTATCTAACTATATTTAAATTTATCAAGCATTAGATTTTTATTTCGACTTTTTACGAATTGTGTAATTTTTTCAGATGAATAAATTTCATAAAAGTGCGTTCAGAAAAGTACGAGTAATAGATTTTTCAGACATACACGTCATAATGCCTTGCCAATATTTATGTATTTGTAGAAGAAACACGAACAAACGAAAAGAAATTTGTTTTATGCAAACTTGAAAACTAAAACTTAATGTTTATTGTTCAATAAAATGTTTCAAAACTTTTGAACTTAATTCCATTTTTTAAAAGTAAGAGTTCTTTGTAATTAAGCACTTTAACACGCGCTTGTTTAGTTTATTAAAATTATATACGTAATTATACACGAATTTAAAAAATATCATCTTTAATCAAATCACTGGTGCGGGGATTTTGGAGGAGGCCTATGCCCAGCAAAGGATGTCTTGACGATGATGATAATAATGTAGAATCAGTATATTTTAATAGCTTACGAATAAAAAAACTCGATTTAAAAAAAATATATAAAGTAGGAATAATGTTTAAACTACCTGAAGGCTCTCGGCAGTTTTGAGGAGAGCTGGCAGTTGACAGTACTGGACGTTCACCTCGCCCTTGTACATGAAGTCGACGAGCGTTCGTAGCTCTTCCAAACCAACGTCCTTCAAGATTACGATAGGGTGGCGCGATGGATGGTCTACAAACAGCGATCGGAAGTACGATGAGCACGCAGACAGTACTACCTGAAAATTATTTCCAATAATATGTATTTCCTACAAATTTTTATAATTTATTGATAAATGTCTAAAATCACACTATGAAACTTCAATCCTTTCATGTGGTCTCTTAAGCAATAGATAAAATTTTATATTTTTAAATTGGAATGTTTTTTTGACTAACAAATTTGAAAAATACCCATAATTCTCTCTTCCTAGGTTGGCAGGTAATTTACTGTTGGCTTTTTTTTTGTTTAACGTGTGGGATATGCCTGCGCATACCTGTCCTCGCGGGGGCATGGACAGGTTATGTCGGACTTGCATCGACTAAAACCCCCATGATGTTCCACCTCGTCGTTTTATGGCAGGGTCACGGGAATGCTCTCGGACAAATCCGCGACCCGCCGGCGCCAGCTACTTCATGCAGCCCCACCTCGGGAGGGGGCGAAGAACCCCCCTTTCCACCTCTGTAAGGGCGCGCCGGAACACATAACGCGCCTTCCTTTCGGCCTTTCAGTCACTTGGGAAACGGATCCCCTCGAATCCGTCACCCAGAGGCCATGGGAGCCAAGAGAGAAATCTCTCCCGACTCCCTGCGACGGATCCGGTCTTGGGTTCCACTGCTACCCGTTATACGGCCGCGGAGGATAGGGAAAGCGGCGGAACGCAAGACCGACACTCTTCTTCACCCGCGGCCCCACCGCCGCCGCATCAGCGGTGTGACACCGCTTTGTCGCGGACGGTAAGAAGAGCGGCGAATCACAATACCGACACTCCTCTCCCTCTGCGACTTCACCTAGGTTGCAAAGGGCAGTAGAAAGCCGCCCCTGCAGCCCACCGGCCCGTATCCGCGGCGAGCTTACTTTAATAGGAGCTCTAATATGGAGCGGCCGCCTCGTACTGGTCGGGTAGGTTCTTCTTCGCTTAACCGTGAGTGACCAAGCCACGGTTACTGAGCCCATTCCCTACGACAAGGCGGGAACCTGTTGGAGGGTCCTGCAGGCATTTTTTTATTAACACGGGGGAAATGCCTCCACATACCCGTACTTGCGGGGGCAAGGACGGGTTATGTCGGACTTGCATCGACTAAAACTTTCACGATATTCCAACTCATCGCTTAATGGCAGAGTTGCGGGAACGTTTTCGCACCATCCCCGACCCCGCCGGCGCTGGCCGCTTTCGCAGCTCCACCTCGGGAGGGAAGGATAAACCCTCCCTTGCCACCTCCACAAGGGCATGCCCGAATATGCAGCGCGCCCCTTCCTTGGCCTCCTGCTGTCCCGCGAGCAACGGATTCCTCCGAAACCTGACGCCCAGAGGCCATGGGAGCCAAGAAAGAAAACTCTTCCGGTTCCCTGCGGCGGATCCAACGTTGGGCCCGTCGCCACCCGTTGTTAGTCGCAGAGGGTACCCCTCCACGACTCCACCTAGGCTGCAAGGGGCAGTATGAAACCGCCCCTGAAGCCTGGCCGCAAAGGGCAGCATAAAGCCGCCCCTGCAGCTCCTGGCCGCTCTGGTGAGCTCCAGTTATCCAACCGCTGCTCTAACCCGGAGCGGCCGCCTCAGGTCGGCCTTTCGCCACGGGCCGATCGGGTAGGTTACTCTTCGCTTCAGCGTGGGCCAACCCGCCACGGTTACAGATCCCCTCCGCCACGACAAGGTGGGAACCCGTTGGGGGTCCTGTAGCCATTAAATCAGCCTATTCTAACCCAATTTTAGGTGTAGCAAAAAACATTTTAAATCAACAAACAAATAATTTATTAGTTACCAAAATTAGAAAATATATTTGTTTAATGAATGAAAATAATTCATTTAACATAAGGTAATAATATTTAAGAATGTTAAAACTTTCGGACACTGTCGGCTTGTACTCACTAATCAGTTTAGAACTTTTTTCGAATGTTTATAAATATAGATAGTTTAATTAGAAAAAGTAACGTATTAGATCTTTGTTACCGAAGACCATCTATGTAAGAAAAGATACCGCCGAAGCAGTCTATTCGTTACCAAATAATAAACGATTTGACGGACGCTGCAGATAGGAGAATTACAGGGTAACAAAGTTTAATATCTTATGTATTAAAACCTGGAGCACAACGCTAATGCGTGTAACCTAACATGTACCATATAGTTTATTTAAATAAAAAAAGTGGACACTATAATTGTGTAACTTTGATATCAATCGGCAGTTCTATCTTGAAACTTTAACCACATTTAATTGAGTACATTTAACGTAAAATAGGAAAATATAAAAAAACACAAGGTATAACGACATTTAAAATAGTTTGCTAAATCCTTTATATATTATGTTTGTTACTTATAATAACGTTTAGCTAAATATTTATATATTCGATTATCAGTTACATGTTAGGATATCAGAGATTGTGCTTTTTTGTTATTATTTTTTTTTATTTAATAAAGATAACAGTTTATAAATATTCCAAACCTTATGAGCCCGTATAGAGGCACCTTCGGAACAGGCGAGCGTAACGTCCACCAGGCTCTCGTCGTGTAGCAACTGGCTGAATACTCCCAGCAGGTTGCTCTGATGATTGTTCCACCTCAGGCAATAGTGCTCACTTCCCATGTCTGAGCTAGCTCCCGCCGCTGGGGAGAGAAACCATTAAAATTTTATTAATAATTAAATGATATTACAGTTACATTTGTATTTTGTTCAGATTTAGATGTAATATTGATGTAATGACAAATTATTGACAAACATATTTAGAACAAATGTAATATATTGTCAATTGGATATGAAACATAAAATATAGAATCACAAAGATGAAATTGTAATAGAGAAGATGTTTTTGCAACTATAACTATTTATAATTAATGAGTAATAAAATCTTACAATTTAAATGTTTTATGTATGAGTTTAATTTATATTTAACTCCGCTAAAAATTACTATATTGTAGGCTATTGGTTTCAACTCTTCTTAATTGAAATAAAGTGTTATAAAATTTAGGGTAATTATATGTACATGATAATATATGTAGTTATGAATAAGTTTTGTTTTAAACTCAAAAGCAATATTCTAAAATAAATACGTGAATCACAACACATTGCAGATGTTGTGGGTTTACACGTCCTACTCAGTTTCTATTCGCCATATTGTATTTATGCAGTGTCCAGATTAGTTTACATGTTTATAGCTAAACTAATTTCCATATTTTTCTGCATTTTCACTAAACGCTTCACGTTATCTATGTTAAAAAATTTCTACACTTTTAATTGGCCACATGGTGACGAGCGAGGTTCATTAGATATCTGCAATTTTTATTTATAAAACTTTCAGTTTAAATAATGAAAACTGTATCTATCGCATTTCTCTGTATATTCCTGTATATTATCAATATAATTATAAAGATAAATAATTTCCCGAGGAGATCTATTGCTGATTATCTGATGATGTAAGGCGAAGCAGAGTCTACTTTAGTCATATTAAAAATATTTTTGCTCAAAAAAAATATCTTATCATATAGACCATAAAGATATATTTAGGTTTTCTTGTGTTACCCAGGCTAATAAAGTATAATAATAAATTTACCTCACAGGACAATTATAATTTTATTTATATTCAATGAGACGAGCGTTTAGCTGATGGTAAAAGATACGACTGCCCATATAAAGCGTTATAGGCAAGCGTATCATTTACCATCTTACCCCTTAGTGTGAGCATTAGTTAGGATGTTATAAACTAGACTATATTGTGCTCATCGCCCTCAACCTTTACGTCTAAGGCGTCGAGCATAAAGTTAAGTCTCGTTATTTCAGTTCATTTCACTAACTGGAATGTCTTTCAAACCGGAACGCAATAATGTTTGCACATTACTGTTTGGAGGTAGAAATAGGAGTAGCGGTGATGTTCGTGGTTTCCTACAATGAAACCATATCACTAATAATATCGCATTATTTATATATTATAATGAATGATATTTCATCCCATTTAACTACTTTTATTTACATTTAATTATTGTACAACTATTCTATAAATAGGCCTTAGTTTCAATATATTACAAAATAGATTTCTTTATTGCGTTTAAAGAAAGAAGTACATAAATCGTAATCCTTTCTGATTGTCCTACCGTTTATATTTTGTCAATAATCCGTATTCTGACCCTGCGGTTGCTTTTATAAGATATTATCTTTAATGATAACAACCGTAAATAATGATTTACCACGTGGTCAGATATTTAGGTGAAAAAAAAATTCTAAATCCGGCTTCAATGGAAAACCCCTTCGAACGTGCGAAGTCCGCCAATTAGGCACAAGTATTACATTGCGAGAAGTACAAATAGTCTTCGAACATAATAAAATACACATCTTTAAAGGTTTATGTTTCATTAAATAAAGTATTTTCATTTTTCCATGAGGGGCAGAAACCGTCTAGTTGGATATCAGTGGAAGGTAGTTGTGTCTATTTTTGCCGACAGACAGTAGTGGGCAAACATTGCTGAGTTCCGGTTTAAAGAGCGTTATAACTACGGAAATTACTGGAACAACGAGATTCAACATCTAATGTCTAAAGGCGATGACCACGATGTGGTGCCTTGTTTATGACTGTAACTAGCGCCATGTTGTTGTGCGAAGACGTATCATTTACCATGAATCTTTAGCTGAGTTATAAGTTACACCACAAGGATAAAATATGGTGCCACAAGTGCTACCTCACTTTTTTCTGTTTTTAAAACAAGCTTTTCGTTTGAGGGAGTAGAATACGAGCTAGTGTGCTATTGTCCAATATATAGTAACTATATGTAGTGCATAATAGCACGCTATTACTATTATATATATTGTATAAACTAATTCTTTCATCTGTTCTATTTAAAGAAAATGTCCGTCACAAAGGTAAATTCTATATCCAACATAAAACTAATTGTCAATTTTATAAATTATTTTAAACTGAACAAAGTAATGTGCCTTTCTTACAATAGTTTTAATATAGTACCACCACCTGTGTTAAGAGTCTATTTCAGCCGTAAAATAATATTATATAAACATTCCTGTGTTCTAGTATAAGGGGGTTGTAGCTAGTGAAATTACTTTGGTAACAACGCCTAACGTCATTGGTATCAAAGCGATGGACACCTTGCGGAGCCATAAAATTCTTGGCAACACTATTAATGTTATGGACATGTATATAACTTATGCGCCAAGTGGTGTTCCTTGTTGTTTTCTCCTTTACTTGTATGAAAGGGCAGGAATTTATGACTACAGGTCAAGCAAAAAAATATTGTTTAAGAAATTATTATGAAAAAAAAAAATTATTATTGTACCTCCTATACGAGATATACTGATAGAAATAGGGACAAAATTTTGGTATTACTCTGAACGTGGAGTATAATATACATCATCATATCAATTTTTACATAATGTTTCGAAAAACAAACAAGTGTGTGGTATGTGTGTTCAATTTCTTTGTGTTGTGTGTGGAGGTGATCATATTCACACCACTCCTTGACTATCTGTTGGTTTTGATCACTATGTGTGGTCAAAAGGAATTAAGAGAGAAATATTCCAAGAAATAGAAGGGATATTTTCTTGTAGGCTGTACCGACGTACTTCGCTCACGAAGCTTAGGATGTAAAAAATCAAAATGATTTAATGATTAGAATTCCGAATATTTTCCACTGAAGATAAAATGTTCTGCCAATACAAAGCGCAGTACGGCTTTGCGTACTTAATTACATTTCATATTCAACGATCAGTGTTTCGCACCACCATGCAGGGAGATAAATATAGTCGCGATGTATACGAGTAGTATTTAAATAAGGTGTGCGCACACGCGTGCGGCCGCAACGCAGTCAAGATCAAGGGCGCGCGATTGCGCAAGAGTTGGCTGTCGCACCGCGCTGCAACGCGGTGTGATGTCATCGGGCCGTCTGCGCCCCCCACCACTTCCACACGCCCGTTTCAGAAAGGCCGCGGACGCGGAACGTTCTATTTTTAATTTTTGACCGCATGAATTTCTAGTGGCCTTAGGCATTAGTTCGTCTAGGATATTAGTATGACATTTAAATAACGACATTATTGCATGGTTTGATAGTGTTTTTCTTTTTTATTTAAAATTCATATAATGATAGAATAAATTTTGTATACTTGTTTACAGGATGTTTTAAAGTTTATTGATAATAAAGCGTTAAAATATTTAAAATATACCAATTATATTTTTTTAAATATCTCATTTTAATAGCGAATCTGGTCAGTGTTGAATGTGATGAATTTTTGCAGAAAATTCATCAACGCAGTTATTGATTTTGATCGCGTAACGAAATAGATAAGATCGATGCTACCTGAACATATTTTAATACAAAAAGAGTTATAAATAAATAAATTAGCCAGTAACCTTTTTGTTTCAAACTTTTTGTTCTGGCCTTTTTGTTCTAGTGTTATGTGTGCGTGAATACAGATTTCTTCCGTTAAACGAGAATAGATGACGCGATATGGCTCGTAACACATGACCTTCACAGCTATAGTAAAGCAAGCATGCACTATGTATTAAAGTAGTGGACATACTGGCGTATACGACAACATCCATGCCGGAACATTAACGGCAGACGTCATGCTAGATTTTCCAGAAAAAAAAATAGTTTCCATGTAATAAAAATGATTAATATACTTGTTACATACATAAATTGATGAATGTAAAATAAAGAGTCTTCATACTTCGATGACAGGCTTGAACACAAAAAGCAAAAAAATTATGTTCGTTATGTAATAACCAAAAGCTATTCTAACCATTTTACTTAATTTGTCAAGATCGTTTTGTTATTTTTAATTAATATCAAGGCGAACAAAATAATTAATGATTAACCACATATCACTAAAAACAGATTAATATTTATGATATGTATTTTTTCATAAGATCAGGATAAAGATCAATAACGAACAATTAAAAAATGTATTCAGATATAATTAAACAATAATAAGTATTGATTTTATTGCATGCTGTTCCACAATAGACACGATTTAAAAAATATAAAAAAGTAACCTTTTTTTTCTGTTTTGCAGTCGTAAGGCGGTCGGACAATAATTACAAGGAAGATACTATTAATAGCCATATTTTCTGCCCCCATTAGTTTTACTGTACCGTATAGAATTGGTCTTACTCTACACGCGCTCATCTGAGCGCGCTGCGTGGGGATCAAGGTCATGCGAAATAACGCACACAACGTACACGTTGGCGATATCTTTGAACAGTTGCCTGCCTATTGGTAAACTACGTAACGCGCCGGCTGGACATCCGGTCGCGCCCAAAATGGTTATAGAAATCGTAGGCTACTAAATAAAATTACAGATGCGTTTTAAGCCACTGATTAACGTGCGGTATTTTTATAGGCGTTCCTAATCGCACGGTTTAGCTAACATAAACTAAATTTGATTTTGAACTATTAACTAGAGTTATTATAGCATAAATGGAAACATAACTATTTATATGATACTATTATAAAAGGTGAACTTGACGCATTTGCAAAATTTTTCATTACAGTCGAATATATATCTTTTAAATCAATCTTTAATCTTGTAGTTATATACCTACTATCGTATTGATTGTATGGAGCTTAAATCCGCTCAGTGAAAACATCCGGATGGCCTGAAGACTCACTTAGGTATACTTTATGTCTGGTAATGTATGTTTGGAAGCACAACAAAACGAGCTTCCAGTTTAGTCTAATTTTAGTTTTTTTTTTATTTTACGAAGCGACGAGGCGACCGGAACGTTCACCTGATGGTAAGTGATACGCACACCCGTAAAACCGTCGCGTTGGGTAGGATGTTATACGCAGCACCACGTTGCGCTCGTCGCCTTGAGACATAAGATATGTTACCACAATAATATCACTAGCTATAGCATCCTTCAAGCCTACACACAGTAATGTTTGCACACTACTGTTTGGCGAGAGAAATAGGAGCTGCGGTGGTGCTTACGTAGGTGATCTCTTACAAGAAACCTACCACCAGTAGATTACCACCACAGTATTTGTTAATATACAGAAATGTAAACTGCGTAAGCTTCAATTCTACTTTACTAGAAGATCTTCTTTGCTAAGAAAAGAGCTTTGAGTTGTGTGAATATTACATGAGACAAAAATTGCTATATATTACGTTTTCAATATAATAAATTTGCTTTAAATCGTTACTGATTACTGTGGTTTACGTTGCAACGAATTATCTGCAATGACGTCGTCTGGTTCCGTTCGAACTTAAATGCCGTTCGGTGTAGTCAGTGAAATTATTGGTGCCGTCTGTCTCAAGGTGACGAGCCGAAATGCATTTACGTAAGAACTTGTACTTGAATTTTCTAAACAGTCATAGCATTATTAAATTTATAATGTTCAACGGACTATTCTGAAAAGTACTAGCTCGAACGATAAACACTTCCACTTACCATGGATGACAGTTATCGAATTTAATAATGATGCGATCTTTTAAAACAAATGAACTTTGTAATAAGATTTGTCTTTAAATAGACGGCGGATTTTTATTATAACTTAATATTTAGCATAATTCAACATCCATATTTTTTTTGAAATTTAACGTCGAGAGGAGCTGTAGTTAATCTGATGGTAAGTGGTACGTTTGCCCACAACAACGTGGCACTAGTTAGGATGATATATACTGCGCTCGTCGCCTGAGACATAAGATGTTGAGTCTCGTTACCCCAGTAATTATACTAGCTACAGCGTCTTTCAAACCAGAATAAACAAGCCTGTTTACTTCTAATGTAATGTATTTTTTATGTACAACCGTGATATTCTTCAGATTAATTTTCTTCGTCTGCTGAAAATGTAATACATTACAAGTAAAATTAAAATAAAAAATCGTTAATTAAATCAATTGCTCTCGCTTTATCAAATTAACAAGTTTGCTGCGGGGCAATTTTCAGAGAACTTACAACAAGTGAGTTGGAGATCTATTAGACCTCGTAGCCGTGCCCAAGTGCAGTGTGTAGGGGACGTAAACAATCTCCATTAAAAATGTATTCTTAAAGAAAGCATAACTTGTTCAAAAATAAGATATGATTTATGATATTTCTTTGAATCAAAGATCATCGATTACTCTATCTTTAGTTCGACTCGCACGTAGTTAGAGAAAAGAAAAAAATGTTAAGTATCTATTGTATCGCTCATCCCAAACTTAAGATAATCCTGTTTGAGCAGTGACTAGTGAGGAAAATAAGAATTGTCTTACTTATCGATAATCAAACTTTTATTGAAGTATTCGTTTAGGTAATTTAGTACTAATATAAAGTGTTTGTCATTGAAGCATACAAACAGTACGACAGTAACATTTTAGAGCAGAATAAGAATTTTCGAGTACATGGGCTGACATAAATATAACTATTTTTTGATTTCGTCTCTAGAAATTCTTTATTTTCTTTCGGGAAATATTTTCAAATGAGGGTCCTGCGAATGGGGACTTTTTCGAAAATTAGTATCTTACTTGTCAATGGAACAACATTATCAGTAAATATCGGGAAATAAAAATATTTTTCGCAGTTTTTTCTATTAACAGTTCTAGTTATTGAGTTTTTAAAACATAATGTTGATGTCCTCAGTGAAGTCAGTTCATTTCTAGGATTTCACTCCAAAGAAATAGCATTTTGTGCCTTTTTCTTTTAAGGAAATTCGTAATTAAATTGACTTTACACACACTTTTGATTTAATTAAACAATAAGAATTAATTTTATATTATAAACACGCAAATAAGATTAGTTCTCGCAAACAGACTGTCCGGGCTCAAGCTATCGGCAATGAAACGAAACTAAAACAAAGCTGTCCCTCCCCCCAACTTCACTGCTTGTGTTGCATCGCCACGGACTTAGGAGATACAAAAGATCTCCAGTCGCACTTAATGTATACTATCAAACTTCGAGTGCTCAATACCTCTTAGATCTCAAATTTTTTTATTTAACTACTTAATCAAACTCAAAACGGAAAGTATTTATTTGACTCTGACAAATACATAGAAATTAAAAAAATAAGGCCTCCCCGGCACGTGATTTTTGTCGCGCACTAACTGGAAGTCTTGTATGAGATCCTTTAGATCCCCTAGAGCAGTGAACGTGTTAAGCACGTATGTTCTAATCTGACCTACCGCATCTAATAAAACATTGTAATGTGATTGCAAATTTGTATATTTTTTACACACATACTTTGACACTTATTGCGTTATTGAAGCAACGTGCTGTATTTTATTTTCTTCATTAATTTTAAGTTGTAAAAAAAAAACTTTTAAAGGTAAGAAGTTAAAAACAAAATAACATTATTTTAAAGTCAAATAGGTTTGTGCCTGACCATGGTCCCACATTATTGGTGGTGGTTTTACTGGTGGTAAGGCTTTGTTGCCGTCAACCGTGTCTAGGTAGGTACTACCGCAGCGACTATTTCTGCCGAAAAATGTGCAAACATTACTGTATTCCAATTTGAAGGGAGGTAGGTAGCTAGTGTAATTACTGGGGTAACAAGACTCAACATCTCATGTTTCAGGCGAAAAGCGCAATGTTGTGCAGTGTTTATCATCCTAACTAGCGCCACGTTGTCATGGACAAGCGTATCACTTACCATCAGGTAAACGACCGGTTTGTCTCTTCGCTCAATTGACTAAAAAAATTGGCGTTATGTTGTGATGTTGTCTGCGATGGTAAATGCAGTAACCTAGTAACAGTTAATTAAGCCTTCCTAAAGATTTGTCCTTATTAAATTTTTTTTCCAAATATTTAAAGAAAGTCGATGTATCAGTCTAGCTATATGTTAAACTTGCCTCGTCGACATTTAGAAATAACGGAATATATAAAAATGTATAGAAAATATAACATATTATATTACAAATAAGAACGATTTTTTTTGTTACTACAAAATTATCCCTTTCTAAATATTTTCTATGATATTTCGGTTTTGTAGAAGTAATTTTATTAATTTAGTGCCTATTAAAAAGCCGCTTGTCAAGGAGTTTTTTGTTAGTACAAGGAATTTTATGTTTGTATAACGATGTAAATTGCGCAAAATAAGCGAATATTTTCTATTACTCTATTTAATAAATACTATTAAACGTTTAATTACATAAATAAGAAAAATATCACTAACTATTTAAGAATTTGGCTAAAACATCAGGAGATGGCACAATATGCCTATTGATTAGGCCCAAAGACCTTTTTGTCTAACAAATAAAAAAAACATTAAAAAGTGTTATTTATTTGGCTAAAATAAATTTTACAATATAATTTATTCCAAAGACTGACGCATTAGGTAAGAGAATAAAAACTTTTTTTTCCGTTTAACTTAATGTAGTTATCCCGAAGATTTTTGAAACATAAAAACGCTTTATTTAATATTATTATTTGAATTACGCCAAGTTAAGAAGTGATAACAAAAGAAATCAAAAATAATAACAAAAGAATAAAAAAAACTTGTGGCTTTCTTATTATTTCGCCATAGTTTTGTTCGAAGAATGTATGTAACATAAATTAATTACTAACTTTAAAAGTATAGCTTTTATATAATCTTGGTCTTAAACGGTTAAAATAACTTTCAGCTTTTTTTCTCTCTTAGTTTAATAGTTTTTCTTACAAATAATGATGATTTTGTTCATTTTAAAAATAACATTATCAATATAATAAAAAATGTACTTTAATCAATGACATTATTCATCTAATAAATTAAATAGCACACATCATCTATTACTCGTTATAAAAGCTAGTTTCTGTTACATGTCCTATGTTTTAATAAATGAACTCTGGATGTTTGTAAGGTCACGCATACTGTCACGCATACCCATTTATCTTACACGGAAAGTAACAAAAAAACATCAAATCCACGAAAGGAGAAGTATGCCATGAGACATCCAAGACGTTCACCTAATAATAAATCTATCATCATCATTAGGTAAATTGAGAAAACTAATTCGATCCTTAGCTATTATTTTTAACTGAAGCTATTTAAGCCCGGTCCAATCTATTATGTCGTCAAACCATGTCTTCTTGTGTCTACCAGAAACATGTTTTCCAGGAATTTCAGCCTCCAGGATAAACCTTGAGATCTTATAAAGAGATCCTCTTTGACGTTGTACCAAAAATTCAACCTTCGCATGACGGTTGTCATTAGCCTACGTTTGCAGTTAGCACCCAAAATATTATACCTTACTGTATATGTGGGACACTCAGAAAGTTTTGAGAAACTAAAAAACTAACTACTATGAAACAAATATTATTACTAAATCTTTTCAAAGAACTCTCCACCAGCCTCTATACAAAGTTTCATGCGTCTGAACCAATTTTCAAAACATTTTTTCCTATCCTCTGCAGACATCTCTTCCACGGCCTCCTCAAACACTGCTAGCGCGTCTTCCGGCGATGAAAACTGTATCCCTTTGAGCAGATTTTTATTTTAGGGAATAAAAAGAAGTCACACGGATCCAAATCAGGACTGTAAGAAGGGTGTCCCAAGACTCTGACCGGTGTGGAGTCCAGGAAGCCCCTCGTTTTGATCGCAGATAGCGCGGGCGCGTTTTCGTGATGTAGAGGGACCCCGCGGAGCCGGGTGTTTGGTCGCTTGTTGCTCACTGCAGAAAAAACTTCTAGCAGGCATTTTGTGCTGTACCATTCGGCGTTGATGCTGCTTTGGTCTCGAAGTGGAATTGAAATTAGGTACCACGTCAAAGTAAAAAAACTAGCGATCAAAATTTTTTCTGCCCTCCTCGATCGCTTCACTTTCATAGGCGTTGGTCCATTTTGAAACAGCCAAACTGTCGACTGACGCTTTGTTTCTGGATCGTATTGATAAATCCAGGATTCGTCATCTGTCATAATGTCGTAAACACAGCGTGACGAGCCTACGTCATATGACGGAACCAATCCACACGGGCCTGCTTCTGAGCTTCAGTGAGGTTGTGTGGCACCCAGCGGGAAACTATCCTGCTTACTCGAAGGTGCTCGTGCAAAATCTTGTGAACACTACCTGAACCAATCTGCAGAGTATGCTGAATCTCTTCGTAGGTAATTCGTCTGTTTTCTTGAATATTTTTTTTTACTGCCAACACACTTTCTTCGGACTACTTCTTTGTTCATCCCCCAAACTAAGACGACCACGTTTGAACTCGCTATACCAGCGCTAGATGATTGCTTTTGAAGGTCCTTCATTTAAAGTCGATCAAATGACTCATCAGATTTTAAGCCACATTTGAAATCGTAAAAAATCATAGCACGAAATTGTTCTCGACGCAGATTTGTTTTTCAATGAGTCAAGAAAATTTTAATTGGTTCTCAAAAAATTGGAGAGGAAAAATTTTAAAATCAAACTGTGGTATTTTTATTTTTAAATAATCGAAGTTTTCAAAACAATTACAAGTGGCCAGTGTCTTATACATAAAAACTTTTTTTCGCGAAACTTTCTGAGTGGCCTGGTATGTACATCAAACGTTTGCATGTAAAAAAAAAAGTGGTGCTAGTTAAGATGAGACATACAGTACCACATTATCCCCGTCGCTTTGAGACATAAGATTATGTATCGTTACATCAGTAATAACATTAGCTACAACGCCGGACTATCAAACCGGACAACGGTAACGTTTCTTCACTACTGTTTGGCAGCAGAAGTAGGCACAGGGACCTACCTAGACGGTCTCCAGCAGCAAAGACTTACTATCAAAAAGAGCGGTCACTAAACCTTATGTTTGTCCAATATAGAAACTGCTCCCAAAAATTTGGATCTATCATCTATGTTCAGCAGTGATCATTTATAGAAGAAAATGTAGACATCATTTTTAGGCAGACACATTTCCTTTAATTATAGCACCAACACTACACTGAGATCACTTTTTAGTATCGATTGAAGTACTTCACCATTACCAAGGGTGTCATGTAACTAAAGTATATGTGTTTTGAGTACACAGATAGCATACTGTTACGGAATTAATAGTATCTTATTTTATACTTACCATGTTCAGTGAAATATAACTAAATGACTATGACTTTCGCTTGAAGAACCTATTAGAAGGAAATGGTAAAACTCGTCTGGCGTTTGTAATTTAGTGTCATCAGAACCACATACACATAGCTACATTATCCAAAATGGAAACATGAAGAAGTTAATTCTCAAATAACCCTCATTATGAATTTAAATTCCTGTTCTCTTCAATAAAAAATATGTAAATCGCACCCTATGGTAAAAACAACAGTTACAGTTAGTTCACTGCTGGTCTTACACATGGGGAAGTACAGAAATAATATCCAAAAAAATATTCTTATCAATGGTAATTTATATGGATAGTTACAGTTAACATAACCTTCACTTAATAATTACTTCGATCACTATCACGTTAACTATAGAAATTATCATTCCGTATTTTTTTATTAAAAACAATAGACTTACTGTTAAATCAAACGAACTATTGTAATTAAATTGTTTATAACATTGTATATTATATCAGTTCTTATTTATTTTTATGTGTTATACAATTTCATGTTTATTCTATAAAAGAGTTTATGTTTTAATTATAAAAACTCATTTAAATTAGTAAACTATAATATAATATTTAAATTATCATAGTAAAATGTTTCAATCTATGTGCCTTTGCCTTTTTTATCGTTGCTCCTAATAACTAATGTTTCATTCTTAATGGGCTTGTACGGTGTTTCCCAAAAAGGTATATTTTTTTGCCCATACTGTGCCGGAAAGTTTGAAGCTTGAGATTAATCTTAGTGAATGACCATGAATAAGCAAGTACACATAAACATGTAAGTTAAATTCTGGTATCTGTTTGTAATATCACAACAATCTCTTTTCACCCTAATCGTATGAAAGTTTACATAGTAACAAATTGTTTACAACAATTATTAATTATAAAAATATGCTTGGCTGCCTGTCTATTTATTCCAAATAATCTCTGAAAAGACGATCCATTTTGATTGGAATTTTAATGGCATGTAACTGCTGATACAAGGCACAACGACTTTTATTTACTGCAATAACTACTACAAGAATATTAAATTTTATAATATAAGGAGTAAATCGTATTCAATTTAATCACTGTTACTATTGTATTGTAGTTACTTTGAATTTGGGAGAAGTACTTTAGTTTTTCTTTGGCATCAATAATAATAATATAAAAATATATCTTAGCGGTATGACGTCATCTGGATACAACTATTTGAGAATATGTAGCAAAGAAATTACATTATATTGTTTTTTTTATATACCCGTAATTACACCAGTTTTGTGTATTAATATTTTAATTATAACAGATTTGGAATATGTAGGTAGAGTAGAGCACATGTTGTGCACCTACGCGAAATTCTTGCATCAAACATCAACGCACTATCGTCGCCCAGCATCATTGCTATAAATTCAATATTATTGTTAGGCAAGCCGTTTCATAAATTTGAGCCCGATACATCGCAATCTTCGATTTATGGTCCTTGTGAATTTGACGAAATAAATACAACGATAAATTACACAAACGTCCGTTGAAAGTTGTTCAAATTAATTCATCGGTGATAGTCGTAATCAACTCACTCTTCATACTAAATTATTTAACGAAATAAATACACTTTTTTTAAATATTTTACGTTCGTTTTCCATTTCTCTATAAACAAAATATTATAAAAATTTTCATTAGTAATTAAAAAACCTAATTTTTAAAATGTAAGGAATTTAACTACCTATATCATTGTACAATTTTTCTTTATCTATCTTACCTAGGCAGTAACATGAACAGAACTATTTTAGATCTAAATAATGAACACTTTATATTGATCAATTGTTTAAAATTGTAACATAATCATAAAATTTAGTAATTTTTAATTAAATTGCATACATTACAAGTGATAATTCAAAAGCATAGAAATATCAAGATTATAAATATGCGAATCTAGAGGAAAAAACTGTTTAATTACTATGCTTAGACTATCCGGACGTAGCTGTTTTAGCCTTAGTTTTTTTTTACTTATTTTCGGTCTGGCGCGTCAAACCAGTCTGCATAGACAGTTTAGTATAAATTTTAGAATATTTTTGTATCCTTTGTCTTCACTGTTTGGAACTTAAGTAGTTTGTCTTTAACAGAATGAAAATGTATACGTTGTTGTATTAAATACAAGCTATAAGACGACTTGTAATATTATTAAAACGGTTTTAAAACTTGTATTGAAGAATAAATAATAAATACTTTGTATCATTAGTGTTTCCGAAGCGTTCTTCTGTCCAAATTATACTAGACCACCACTGCTCATGGGGATTTCCAGAAGATTTTTAGCACAAAAACTGACAATTGGAAGAGAGGTCATTGTGCCTAATAGTTTTTATTTCATACTAAACGGAACTTAGTAACCGTATTTAAGTCCAGTTTAGATCATTTTTTAAATACCAGTAACACTAATGGATTTTTAAGTCCCTAGAGTAAAAAATACCAGCATTAGAATCGCGAAATTGTAACATTATAATATAAAAAAGTTTATATTATTGCCTTCATGAAGGGGGAATAATTAAAAATATTTAAAACTAATATCGTAGATTCATTTAACAAAATTTTTGAACAAGAAAAATGTAAAAGAATCGATTACAAATTTTATAACAATCAATATATAGGTTAAACACTTTTTATTTGATAAAAAAAAATCAATTACATGATCAATTATATGTAAATTGAATAATCAGCAATGTGTAAATATTTTAAATTATATTTTAATTTGACAACAATATAAAATTTGTAAATAATTAAATATTTAAGTGTTGGATGGTACATTATCACTGTTTCATTATAATCTCCATTCAATTACACATGAGAGGGACAATCGTCGATAGACATCAACGGGTGCTTTGATTTGACATTTTAATTTAATAATAGATTATCAAAACCCACAGGGGTTGTATAGACTATAAACATTTATTTTATATTATTATTAAGATAAAAAAACTTTAAATAATTGTTGCATATTTAAATATTGCCCAGTTGTTGTCCTTGATCGAAAGTTTATTTTTAATTTAAGGTTTTAACTTTTTCTTGCGTGGAACTTTAAAAAAAAAATTGGTTCGGCGCATAAAAAAAGGACTTTTTTAAATAAAATAATAAAAATTTCAGGCCTTGGATCTTCAGCTAAATACAAGTGAAAGTGCTAGCAAAATCAGTCCGTCGGTTCCAGCGATTACCCAGAACAAATAAATAAATTGGTAATTAGAATTGGTTTTCTGGTGCAAGTATGATGTAAACATAATTTTGATATAAGAAACAAATATTATAAAATATTTTTTTACATATATCATAGTTTGTTTTATAAAGTGAGGAAATGTTTGTCGCATTTTGATTAAATTTTGTCCAGTGGCCACAGTAGGACCATAGCGAAACTGTTTCGAGATACTGCCACACTATTTGTCAAGATACGAGGAAGTAACGGTATCGACATTCGTTTCTTATACTAGATCAACCGAATTCTATTTAGAAGCGTTCCGAGAAAAATTCTTTTTTTTTACCTCTTTATTATTAATAAAAAGTGGTAATTGGTCAGTGACGGTTAGTCTTTTTTTTTTGGTGAATGGAAGGTTTTATATTGATACAACTTTTGTTAAACATTCAGTCGTGATGAGCGTTATAATAATGTTGCCAATACAGCATTTAGGTGACCAGTGCTGTTTTTTTTTTAAATAATTAAGTGACGAGACGAGCGGAACGTTCACCTGATAGTAAGTGATATGCCTGCTCAAAAAAATATAGCCCTAGTTATGATGATATACACATTGCGCTCGTCACGTGAGACATAAGATACCGAGTCTCGTTACTCCAGTAAGTTACACAAGTGACCGCGCCCTTCAAACTAGAACACAGTAATGTTTGCACACTACTGTTTCGCGGTGGTACAAAACAACGAAGATTACTGCGTTGAAACAACAGTGCACATACAATTCTGATTCTGATTCTAATTGAGATTTGATATTAATAATTAAATAACACAATTAAAAGAAAAAAAATATATGAACTAGAGACCTCTGTATATAGTGAATTTTACTGGTGGTAGGTCACCGTTGTCGAAGACCGTCTGGGTAGGTACAACCGCAGCGCCTGTTTCTGCCACCAAACAGTATTGTGCAAACATTACTGTGGTCTGTGGTAGTACCTTGTAGCGCTGTAATCATCATTATCTTCAGTCGATAGACGTCTACTGCTGAAAATAGGTTCCCCCAAAGATCTCTACGTTTGTAGGGGTTCATATGGTGGATTTGGGCCATTTTCCACCATGCTAATCCAATGCTGGTTGATTGAAGCCAAAGCCTCGTTTGTTGATTACCAGGGTGCACCACCATCAGGTGAGATTGGTTTGGGCACTGTGAGATACTATACATACCCTTGCACTCCTGTGACATGTAGAAGATGTGACGCTGTTAGCTAGTGAAATTACTGGGACAATGAGATTTAACAGCCTATGTCTTATAGCGACGGGCGCAATATGGTGCAGTGTATACCATTATTCCTAGCGCCATGTTGTTATGGACTAGCGTATCACTAGATGAACTAGCGTACCATAAGATGAACGTGCCGCTCGTCTCGTCGCTTCATTGAATAAAAAATAAGTTATTTTTAATGGTCCTAAATCGAAGTGTAAAAAGCGCGAACAGACCGTTTAAATTAGTTTATCACATTTTTATCAATTCGCTAATTAAGTATCTAGTATTATGTATGCTCTCAAGGGTATAGTCTGCGTCCGGACACATGCTCGTGCGACTATTTTGTTCGTGTGCTAGTATAGAGCTCGTATAAAAGTTATATAACCTAGGCACCTATTGTGTGCATATGTGTTTGTGTGCTATGGATGAGTGCGTGGCCGTCGCCGGCGGCAGCTGACTTTTTCGATTGCAAATACGTAGTTGCTAAGCCCGAAATAAATAGGCGGATGATATTTACACCAACCACGCGTATTCACCGGCTAAGGCTGATCGAAGCTATCCACTGAAAATCAATAGAACTTAAGTTATCAACCAGAAGAAAACCTAAATTAGTACCCGCGCCTGTTTCAGATGCTTAGTTGCACATGAGGTTGTACCAATTTTGGTATAGTTATATTTTATTCAGAAAGTGACACGGCCGAAAATGTTCTTAACATTAATTCAAAAGGTAATCATTTAAAAAAAAATTGACTTTGCAATTGTACTCAAAATAGATGTTTATTCCTATCGGCGGTGTTTTAAAATATTATAACTAAATAAAATTTTGCAGAGAGTAAAAAAAAGTTATGGTTTAATGTTAAACATGGTTACTAAAAGTTTGTATGGAAAGTATATAGAATTTTTCAATTAATATGTAACTGCAGAATTTTCTATTACATTGTTTTTTAGTCTTAGTAAGATAAATCAATAATTTTCATTAAGACATTGTTAAAGTCTTGGAATGTTATCGTTTAACTATTCGTTCAAGTTAACCGCTTTATTCCTTCATCGATATGGAGTTGTCAAATAAAATATTTAAAATGCTTAAGTAAGAACTACACAGTAACTAATCTTTTATATACTGCTTGTTCTTGAAAGATTGTTTCTACCAGCATACTACAGGTTATTCACAACAGATTTGTTTTCGCTAACCCCTTTCCTGTCTCACGGTTATATTTATATATACTATTCAATGTAGTAAATTGAAAAGAGTTAATTAATGAATCTTAAAATGTAATGTCCACGTGTAGTGGTTGGTCTCTGTTGCCGTAGACCGTCTAAGTAGGTACCACCGCAATTCGTATTTCTGTCGCCAAACAGCAATGTGCAAACAGTACTGTGTTCCGGTTTAAAAGGTGATGTTGCTTGTGAAATTACTGGAGTAACAAGACGACATCTTGTATCTCAAGGCGACGAGTACAAGTGCTGTCTGTATATTCTATCTAACGCCATATTGCTATGTGCATCACTTACTATCAGATGAACGGCACACTCATCTCTTGGCTTCTGATAGAGTTAAAAAAAAACATATCCATAGACCGAAATGACAACTTTTATGCATTTTTTAGTTATCATAAAGTTAATTTAAAAAGGTAATTTATTGATGTATACAGAATTTAATAAAGATTTCATCGATTTAAAAAGGTTAAATTAAAATAAATTAAGACCTTTAAGTTGACAAGATAAATTTTACAATCATTACTTTTTTTTATTGATATTTTCAAATGACAAAAAAAATTGTTATAAATGTCAATATGAAACATTAAAATATGGTTGAATATATAGATAATTAAATAGGCAAGTTATGGTATTTACAATCCAATCCTCAAAGAGAAGTATATATTTTAATAATAAGTTACTATGCAATTTTAGGAAGTTTGACAATTAACAAAATGTTAATTTGTAAAAGACAACGTTAATACTTAAGAATAAGGATGCTGTACATAAACTTCTGCAAAATGAGAAAAAGTATGACATTTTTTTTGTGAAGGATTTTGCGATAAAATTTCAGAGCACGCATTTTATTTGAGCATCTAGGTGAATTATGCGAAAACGTTATCTGTAATTCACTCGAATCACTATCAGATAGGCAGTGTAATGCAACTGATAACCTTGAAAAAACCAACGGAACGGGACGATGTATTATCAGCGACATAACGCTATCGATAATTTTAAAAAACTGGCAAAACCTTAGCAAAATTTAAGTTTCATGTTCACGTTTGATGCGAAATAGTTTGGCTATACGCGTACCTGCCAATGCTAAAACTTGATAAGCTGGTGTTCGCCGTTGGTAGATACTAATATTGAAGTAATGTGGTATCGCAACATTATACCGTTGATTACGATGTGAGGTAGGTCAGCGTTCAATAACGAAAATAGCTCTTATCTTGCATTCTTTCGGTTAGCCGAACTGAATCTTTTAACAGTCTATTTTATTGTTAACGTTACTTTGACGTTTTCGCTATTCTTATATGTATTCATGAATTTTAACAACAAGCGTATCTCACAGGTAGACACAAATTATGAGATGTGACAGTTTAGTTGTAACTTATTCTTTTATTATAATCAGTTACAGTATAAACACTTCTGTGTATCTTTGCTCACAAATTATTTGCACTGTCAATATTTTAATTTAACAGTTCATTATGATCTGTCATTTGATATAAATTATTATTTATTACCCTTTATAGTCTCATTTTTTTTAATCTAAACAGTTTAAAAAATACTAATAATTTATTACTTACAACAGTAAAGAATGAAATTACAATTGGTTGATTGTATACCAATTAACTTTCTGTTTATTATGCGAATAGAAATTAATGAGTTTATCTAATGTTTACAGAAATATTATCCTTTAAGGGTACGTTAAATTTGAGATAACAATATTATTCTTATGCTAAAACACTCTGATATGATATCAGACTGATGGTGGGACAAGGTGGTTTAAATCATCACTAAAGATTCGAATTTTAACTCGTGGATTTCGTACCCGCGAACCTTGAGTCTGTTGAAGCTTAAAAAGTCGTTAATAAGACTAAGAGTATAATCGTTGTCCGAAAAAAAAAACGTATATCAGGAATGATTCTTTTTTATTTAAAAAATATTATTAGAGCGATCATTCGCTTGTAAATAGGTGTCCGTGTTTTTTTATGATGTAATCAATACTCTATTGATTTATACAGATATTACCCTTCAATATTATCTAAATTTTCATCAAATGCTAGTTGCTAATAGATAAATTTGTTATTAAAGTATTTTTTTATTTAATTATGAATTACTTTTAAAAATATTTCGAAACTAATGAATAATAATGAGCCGAAGATTTTTCTCTCCACTTTTTTAATATAACTCTTGCAATGCGTCCAACCGTCGCTTGCGCCATAGTCACTCCCAAAAGGTTTAAGTTATGTATAACTAACAAATTCAATTATAATAAATCTACTATAGATATTTTCTAATATCTTTTTTAAAACGTAATAGGCAATAATTCTATGAAAATCAATAGTAAAAATTTTTAGTTATAAGAACTACGCAATTGTATCTTTTTAAAATTATTCTTATGTGCTGTTATCATCGCTATAAAACGTAATCTTAATGTTCAACTTATCTGCTGTATGCAATAAAATGTTTGCAAACTTACAAAATTACTGAAATCAGTATCACACTACGAAATATTAATAATGATTCGATACAGTTGAATACCAGAATACAACCAGAGCATTTGTGACAAAACTACTCGCATAATTATTCAAAGTGATCAAAGAAAAACAGTACAATTTATAACATTACATAACTAACATCTAAATTAAAAACGTATATCCCTTTTATTCGTAAGTAAAAATGTTTTAATTTAAAGATGCATGACGCTAGACCTTAGTTAATGGGAAGGAGGAAGTATACAAATATAGCGAAATACCTGTACCCGTACCCTTACGACCTCTTGGCAGTATATATTTATTATACATCTGTATACCCAAAAATATGTGATCTATAGAAATAAATATAGTTGCAATAATTAATTGAACCTTATTTAGAAGTTCAAAAGTGCTGCAGTATCATAGAGTGAGTTATTATCCACTCTTGGTTAATGACAACTCTACAGTTTATGCAGTTTTTATGTTATGTTCGTATAGATAGAAAAGATAATCGTTGCATTATTAATAAAAGAAAAGACTATAATAAGTATAATATATAATAATCATAACATGTATTCTTGAAAGATTAAACATGTCGATTTAGGTAACAATTTTTGTCGCAGCAGTTGTCATTATGTAGCATCCGCGAAATTGTTTATTAAACACATAAATATCAATAATAACTTTAAATTTTTTTCTCATATTCCATAAAAATAATAAAAAATCTAATGCACATAAAGAAAACTCTGTGTCGCTGTAGAATTAAGATACAGACAAACACTCGATTTCAGTGCACGATAGTATATTCAATATAATTAAATTCTCTTTCATAGGTTGTCTGCGAAAGGCTTATACTGCCCTTTAATTTTACATCATATTAAGTATCAAGGGGTACGAAGACGAAAAAGCGTGCTCGTGTAGAAAAGTTTGTGTCTCACGTGTATGAGTACCGGAACACTGCAATATCATAATGGCCGCAAAACTATAACTTATTTGCTACTTAACATAACCCTTAACATTTATTTATGTTTAAACTTATAAGAATTTTACCAAACATTTAAACGCGATTTTATAACATCGCAACATTTTTAGAATTAAACAATGTAACGTGAAAAACCGGAAAAAAGAAAAAACTTTTATAATTTTAAACCCTGTACCAAACCGAGGGTGCTGCAAATTTATCGCGTATATAGACAAACAGAAATTTGTCCATTTAGTTTCTCTTAAAAACTTAAATAAACTTAAACCCGAATTTATAATTTCTGTACAACGGTGATTTAATCATAAATTTGTTCTAATCTATCTGGGGGATATTTAAAAATGTTTGTGAAATATCTTTATTTATTTAAACAACAGCCGCCGACGGAGATATAACTTACTTTTTAAAATTATTGTTACGCGCGTGTTCAAAAGTATAATTATAATATTTAAGTAAGCTTATTTCGTTGTAAGAATATTCATAGAATTTAGTATATTTAATATTATAAAAGGATTTCAATAATTACTTATTTGTATAAAAGTCCTTTCAAAATGTACATGTCAGCAACTTTTTAAGAAAAATACTACCACTAGAACCATTTATACATTTAATTGTTAATTTAAATGATAAAAACAAATTATTTTTCGAAGCCTTCCCATATTTTTATTAAATACGGCTTTTAAATATTAATTTATATAGCACACAGAGCTAATGTTATTAGTTTTAATATAGAATTTAAAAAAGATTATTAGTTTTTATGTAAAATAAGTTATTAATTATAAAAGTTGCTACTTGTATATGTTGAAATTATCTTTAAACAGTTTAAGATATGTATGTATAATCAATCATTCGTAAAACAGTGTTTAAGTAAGAGTAACAACACTATTATTTATTAATCTAGACTACAATAATGAAATAATAGAAAAAATATTTTCAGATACTTTATATAAATAAAAATTCACTACAGAAACTACAAATGACACCCGACAAGGCGCGAAACATAAATTAACACCTTCTACGACAATGTTGACATTACGTTACCGCCTTCGAGTGGTTCCTGAAAAAGCAATCGCTACAGTAGTTTTAAAAGCCAATCTATTTATGTACAACGTCTGAAGTATTTGTGTTTGTGAACTGACCAACATTCCTTTGTTTGCAAACATTTTTGTTGTAAATAAGAAATATTATATCTTTGAAAAGTTTTTAGCCAGTACGATATATTTTTCCCTTCTTCCAACGTACCTATTTCGTGATGACGACTGGAAGGGTGCGCGTACGGCTGGTGGTGCCAGGGTGTTCCGGTCGCACGGTGGGCAGTGCACAAACACTCACATTCAAATATTCATCTAACCTTGATGCGAATCGGCGCACTCCGGGTTCCATCCGACGTCGGTCGTCAATACAGACGGGTTGAAGGGCTCGCTTCAGGTGTTAGAGGAAATCGGCACGGGTAGTCGATGCGGTTGGGATTAGCGGCGCGGGCGTCGGGCGTCGGGCCGTCGGGCCGGAGGGCAGCGCATCAGCGCGCCGCCACCGGCGGTGCACCGGCGGAGTGGTCGCGGGGCTGCGGCGCGGTGGCCGCGCTACATGTCACAGTGCGGCGAGCGCGCTTCTCGCGCCGTGGTCACCGACTCACAGTGGCGTCGCCGTCCTACTGTCTGCCCGACGGCCGGGACGGCGGCGCGCGTTGCACCGCCCCGCTGCACTCCACCTGCCCCCCTACCGCTGAGCCCCCTCGTTGGCTCCCTCCTCCCGCCGCGCGCCACCCGCTCCGCCTCGAAGAATTTTCCGCATCGGGCGGGAAAAATCGATTGTGCAGCGAGCCCCGAATAATTTCGGCAAGACGCACGGCGCCCTTGCCTCCACTCCTACAGCGCTGGCGGCGGCCGTGCCGGTCAAGCGCTCCGCACTATCCGCTGTAACTAACCGCTCTGTGAACTGCAACTCCGCCAACGACACATTAATAACACATTTCAATTTCTATATCACGTTATATTTATACAATTCAATTAGTCATTAAAAATATTACAAAAGTAATCCAAGAAAACCTTTTATTAAAATTTATCTGTTCCAATGGTAAAACATCATTTAGAGATACAAAATTTTCACTAATGTATTCGAATCAATTAAGTAAATGAGAACATTTTCAAGTTATGTACAAAGAAGCCATGTATTACACATAGATTCAATTGATTTAATCTCAATAACTTAATTATTGTATAAATCAATTTATAAATTATTGATAATGAAAAAGTTGATAGGAACACTGTTTTTAAAAATAAATTGTAAGAATATTGTCTATGTGAATTATGCATTTATAATAAGTAATAAAGTATAACTTCATAAAAATCGTGATGCAATATCGCTTTTCAGTTTTAACAGATTTATATGAACAAATTTGATAAATTAAGCATGTACATAAATAGAAAGGTGATGACGTGTCTATTAAAAATAAATTCAATATCTGTTATGGAATAAAATCTTCCAGGTCATACAATTCAAGCAAAAGTTAAGTGCAATACGCGAATTTACTTTTAAATAGTATGAAATACGACTTACTGTTCCTAAATCAGTAAACAATATTTTCAAGCAAGCGTATTTTCGATTCTGAGAATATTACATCAATGTCTAACAGTTGGACGGTGTTGAGTTTCCTATTTATAGGCAACTCACTATGAACTCGCGAATGGTATAATTATTATGATAAAGCTTATTTTAATATACAGTAAGTCATTGAAAAATATTGCGTGTAGAACAATAAATTTATTTTCGCCACTTTCACACAACTCCTCATAAAATAAGAGTTTTTTGATTGTCCTTATATTATCGTTAATAATAAATATTCATAATAATAACCCAATGATTTGAGGATTGGCTTGCGTCTCATATATTCCTCAATTCAATTATTTCGATAAATCATGATATATACATAGCACAATAAGAAAAGCTTTGTTGCGTAGTTGTCACAATTTTAAGTTACTTTCGTTATCTAAAGGTCTTCTTAACAAAACTAACAATATAATTTTCTAGCAAAAATATTATGTTGTTGATAAGTAGATACTTTTCTTTCATTTAAAACCTCTTATTTTCACAAGTGACATTAAAATGGATTTTTAATTGTTTCATAAATAAAATTGCTTAAAAATCTTTTCCTTATCTACAAAACTGGCCTGAATTTTCCATAGTGTTAAGGGACATAAAAGTCGTTAATTGTTAAGGGTGCTTACTCAGCATACTCTGGTTCGCATAAGTTGAAAACTGGAAAACAGACACACTAGTACGGCTCTAGATTTATAATATGGGGATGATAGCTAAGTAGATTAACAAACGCTACCACCAACCAAATTCTTCAACATTTTGCGTCTGGATCAAACCAAGGATCAAGGACAAAACAAGGGTTTAACCACTGCGCTACGGGGACAGATCAGCCGTTACTATCATTTGTTTATCCTACTCTCTGTGAATGTTTATGGAGCTTCGCTAAACACAACTATCTCTTGCAGTCACAAAAATAAGATAATTAGACCAAATGCCTGTATCCTTATGCTACTTGTTTTAACATTGATAATCTGGTGATGTAGACATGAAGCCGATAAATCAGAAATAGTTAAAGTTAAAGAGATTGAAGTAACAACCCGACGAGTGAAAGATCTCGTAACATAAATGGCCTACGGAATTCACATACCAGACGATATAAATAGAAAACGTCACTTAAATTAAAGTATAACAATTAGCATAGTTTCGCTGTCTTAGTTTACAGTTATTAGTAAACTAGCGAAATAATAGTTTTGTATCCAGTGTATCCATTTCTATTTGTAAAATACGGTCGAAGCCCTTTCTTTATAAAACGAGGTCTATGCACTTACTTAGTCGGGTAATGAACTAAAAACTAATTTAAGCGACATCGTTTAATGAACCTAAGTCAAAATATTTTTAAATTATGACATTGACAAGTTATTTTTGATCTAATTTTAATTTTTAATTTCTATTCGACTTGTTGTTATCATAATAATTAATAAATTCTTTTCAATTAATAGTACATTAATTTAAGTCACTACTAAAACTTGTATGGAATAGTAGTTCCGTACATGTCTCAGTAGTATATACAACAAAAATTAGTATTTAAAAAAGTACCATTTAAAAAATAGGCTAAGGTGGTGGTAACTCTAGGTAAGTATCATTGCAGATCTTATTTCTGTCTCCCATAGTATACTGGAAACATTTCTGTTCCGGTTTGATGGGTGTTGTAACTAATGAAATTACTGGATTAATGAGACCTAACACTATGTATTACTTAAAATGACGAGCATAATACCTTGCTGTGTATATTATCCTAACCAGCGTGACATTGTTATGGGCAGGCGCTTCCCTTACCATGAAGTGAATGGAAAAATTATATAGAATAAACAATTTCGTAACAGTGATTATTTTTTTAAACTTGGGACAGCTAAGTGCAGACTTCTGATCGGTGGGTGGCGGAATGAAGGCATGCAAACCTTTTCTACTGGAAGTCGGTGCCTAGCGCAAAGTCAGCACGGCTGCTTCCAAGAACTGTCGAGACGTGAGACTTGGCTGCGACTAGCGGAATTTATTTAGTGTTAACAAAACTTGCGCAATAAATTTTAAAACAACACAAAAAGAAACTTTATTAAAATTCAATTAAAATATAAATTATTGATTTACTATTTTATATTCGAGATGCTTACTTAATATTACTTACTAATTATTACTTATTATATATAACTAACTACGATTAAATAAAACTAAAATAGATATATTACTTTTAAATAATAATGTCTAAACTCCTATCCATTTACACCAGGACTGATTGGAATCGAGGTCTTTGGAGAGGCCTACGTCGAGCAATGGGCATGTATCGGCTGATGATGATCATTCATGTATAAACGATTTTAAGGTAATAGATGTGATTTTTTTATATAATAATACCTTAACATCATCAACTTAATAATCGTTTGAAAATCATACTGCAGCTGCATTTGTGATAACAGCACACCTAATACACGAAAATTTGGAGGCCAGAGTCTTTGTTATAATATTGACGCGTATGAATTTACGTTTAACTAGTATACATAAAGAAAAGTAGCAAACACAGCTGTACACACTTAACCGACTGGATATTCGGTAGTATGATTAAGAACTTTAAAAATATCAATAATTATTTGTTAACGCGTAACACAATGTATAAAAAAAATTGTGTTCATCATGTGGTGGCCTCTTTGGTATGGAATTCAAAAATAGTGGCTACAGTTCAAACGTTGCACCGCGCGCCAACCTTACGGAATCATTTTTTGTAGGCCGTCTAGTTCTTAGCGTGTTAGGCACCGTTTTTTCTGCAAGCCAGTCGCTTCGTGACCTCGGCTGACATTAAAAATGGTTATGCCTCATGCATTTATACAACTTTTTTTGACGGAACGAGTTAGGTATATGTGTTACCTCTAAATCTCTAGTATTAACCGAGCCAGACGTTAATTTTAATTGCTACATTTACATCACAATTAAAAAAAATTCACTTATGATGTAAAAACGGTCTTGAATCTAAATTTTTCAGACTAAACTTCAATAACATACTTTTGTTGCATTTGTGTAGAAGAACTGTTGCCATTTATACTTTTTTTACTTACTTTACAATATATTTTAGTTTTCAAAAAAACTACCAGTTATAATAGTAACAACAAAATAAACTTCTTCTAATGAAAACAATTAAGTTTTTCCAAATACTTTTTTAACTTTGAAGTTAATTCATAAGATGCAAATATAAAAGCTATCCCGCCACTTTTTGTAATTTTGATTTAGAGTAAAGTGCGTAATGTGAAGAGTGTTAACAAATCCAACGAGGGACTCGGAAATATTTATATCTTAGAAACTTTTGTAGATGTTATATGATAAAAACTTTTGAAAAACCATTAAATTTCTTCAAAATAGTACAAAGAAATGAAGTCTCGTTGACTTCGTTTGAAGGTATTGAATAAAAAGTGCATAATATCCGTAACGGAGGTAATGATTTTGCATTAAATGATTTTTGTAGTAAGCTCAAAGGGGTTTTACGTGACGACCTGAAGTAGAAAGTGTGAAATGAAAAGATGTTTATTTTACCCGACATAAGCAGTCGCCACTAAAAGATTTATTTTATTTTCGTAGACACCTTTATTAGACTCAAGGCCAGACTGACTCCGACGGTCATCGACCTAGGTTTCGATGTCTGTACAACATAAAAAAAGGATTCGACTTGCAAGGTTCGAGTTTAAATTAAATTTCATAGGCGTATTTTGTAATTAATGAAAATGTTCAATGTTTTATAAATAAGCTTAATAAAAAGTCTATCATGTTTACAAACTAAACGATTCTGTAGACATTAGTATCTAGCGAGTGTAAGTGATTTTAAAAATGTGCGATCAAGAATTGTTCGTAAACACATCACATTTTTAAAAAAAAAACTCAATATTATTATAATTAGGATGTTCAACTAAGGCTTCGAATGTATTCAAGTGAGTCGCCAGACGCATTAGCGTTAATTCCAAAAACTGACTAAACAAGTTCATATAAGTCATGGCCTGATTGTAAAATATTTTTTGAATAGTCTTAACATATCTTTGAGTAAATGATACGCGACTGCATTCATAGTAAAACAAGTTTCGATTATTTAATTAACGTTAAAATATATGTTAAAAGCTGTTTTGGATATTTTGAAATTAAAATAAAACGTTTTAGTTTGCAAAAGATATGAAGTTTATATATCGTGTTTGTAATATGGAATAAATAAATTTTATAATTCTAAATATTTAACGAAATGGTGTTTACAGATAAAATTTCGGACCAAAAATAGCAACAATTTTTTTTAAAGTGTTACAGTTAGATCAACAGTTACAATAAAAAAGTTTAATTTTTAATTTAAGATACATATAAAAAATTCACTTATGAATTTATTTTTAGTACTGTTACATTAATTACTCTAGTTGTTCATGAATAAACAAACACAAAATAAAAACAACAAATTCACTGTGAATCAGAGTTTCTCTGGAAGTGTCCTTCCTAGGATAGGTACAACCACCTCATCGTGTGATACGGCAATCACTTTGTAACCAAGAGTGTTAACTTTTTTATATAACTGTATCAAGATAAGTAGGTGGTAAAGTGCTACGCCCGTAATAATCAAACGCTAATAAGAATATTTAGATAGCACCAGACAACGCTCTTTACCTTGAGACATAGGCTACAACGTCTGGTATCGGAAACAAAAAAAAATTGCACACGAATGCTAGAGAGAACGGTCATTACTTTTGTATTTCAAGTGAGTGACCCATAACTTGTATTTTAAGTGAAGAGTAGAGTAGTATCGAATTATTGAATTGTATTATATGTAAACCAGCTAAATTAATGTAGTATAATTTAACCAATGGAGCAATAACAGTTAAGTTGTTCTTATCTGATATAAAAACTGTATTTTTAGTTATAACTAATGGAAATAATATAAAGATCACAAAAAATCAAAATTAAATTGCAACAAAGCGTTTTACTTCGTTTTGTATAAAAAAAATGCAACGATCTTTTAATAACATTAAAAATTTTTTTTTGTTTTATTATCTTTAAATAAAAATAACAACCTCTTAAATTATTATATTATGGATATAGACTAAAATAGATTTCAGGCGTGTCAGTTTCTTTTGGTCATTCATTTGGCATATATTTTCTGCCCGCAGGAACCTTTCAAAATCGTCTCCACGCTAAGGTTTGCTGAGAAGAACTCTATTGGAGTTAAGTTCACCATTAATATATAAGTAAATTTTAAGATAATCATGTTTACTTCTTTTTTCTCTAAGTTCATAGGATGATAAGCAAATTTACAAGCGGCTTACGTGACTAAGTAATCATCAGTTCCATTAACAGCAACGGGATCAGAGGTACCGCAGGAAAATAATATGCTTTATTGAATGTTCCTCTTCGTCGGGTCGATTGAGTAAATATTTCTGGCGACAACTGATTACACAAAGTAGCATGGTAAGAAGTTGTACTTGAAAAAACTATATTTTTTTAATCATTATTCATTTTAACTTTTAACGTTACGTGGTCTTAAGTCTATAATTTTTAATAATTACTCTAAAACATTCCAAAACAAGATTTCTTCCACCACTTCAGCCACTCTCTGTATATATATATATATATATATATTAGCGGTTTGCAGATTTTCTAAAGTTTCAAAATATGTATTATTTTTGAAACGGTTATCCCTTCTTGGCGAGATGAAAATTCACGTTCATCTGTGCTTAATAATATTTTAAACGGTTCTAAAAATTTATTCCTCGTACTTTAACTAAGGAAGCAGTGGACACAATCAACGTAGGACTGTGTCAATCAACGTAGTACCGTGACGTACGAATGGCAGTGGACATCAATCGGAGGAGATGAGATATTAATTATGAATAATTAATCATCCTCACAGTTATTTAAAAAAAAATCAACCAATTATATTGATTATAATAGTCATCTTCATAGATTTCGTCTCACCACACGATAGTGTAACTTACAATCATAAAACAATATATTTTTATGTATTTTATATAAAATAACTAAAAAGTAATAACTAACGCATTTGTAAAAGAGTTGAACTACATTTTAAATCGTATTTAAGGTTTTGAGTAAGTATACATCTGTTTATAGCCATGCATTAACCAAACGACTGAAGCAAAGCTTAACATTTTTTAACTAGATCGAAAGCTCGTTTGGTTTGTTAAGATGTTTAAAGCTTTTCACCTTGTCTTTTGTTTTTATTGAAGGTATTTTACAATTATAATCTAACGGTATAAGCAAAATATTATTTTCGTTTAAAAAAGTTTTCCTTTAATAATTTTTCACTTTTGGATAATAAAACTTTTGAATGTCACTTATGCCATGACCTTAAAGGTTTTTGTATTTTACTAGTGGAATATTTTGGCTTACTGTATATTGTTATTGTATAAAGCCGCGCGCCCATGAATCGTGTGACGTCATGAGTGAAAAAGCGGGAAACAAAATGCAAAGCTGCAAACATGTGAGCAGCTCGTATGGAAAACGAAAGTCTTTAGCCGCGAAGTTTCATTCAGTTCAGACGAAGTTAGCCTGATGTTGGCTCGCGGGTACGCGCATCTCTCTCAATGTACGAAGAGAACAGCCAAGGCGCTTTACATTCATGTCTAATTCATCATCATCGTCAATTCATCTTTAATGATACATATATAATTAATAAATTTTATTTACTTACACATATATATATGAACATATACGAGAAGTATATTATTGACCGTAAACAGCGTGCTCACTTCTCAATATATATTTATCAAGTAGTCGTAGTAATCTCGTCTGATTAATTTAGTTAATTTTAGCTCAAAATTTTTTTGAATATTATAAAACATATGTAATTGTAGGAAATGTTTTTTTTCCCATGCATATGTTACATGAAATCAATAGGCAGAATTTATAATGATTAAGTAGTAGGGTTTGTAACGCTATCGAAATCTCAAAACTTTCGTACATTTTGTATTCAAACATAATATAAGAAAATTATCTTTAATCAAATTACGATTATTATGATTTAGTTTTTTTATTTTGAACGCATTTGTCTTCTCGCAACAGTAATTTTTTTTAAATGATTTTTTTTAAGAAACATGTTATTAATCCAAGCAGTTTGTGAGTGTAAATAAAAAATAGAAGTATTTATAACATATGTTTTATATATTAAAAGCATCTTTCTCAATCAATTGATTTCCATGTTTTTATTCTCATATAAATATAATTAAATGTATTAGTAGTTCTATCAGTAATCGACATTCAATTCTAAATTCTTTGTTCACAATCTACATTCGTCATTGTCAGAATTCAAGAGTATTATAGCCATTGAATGTTCCGTTATCTTTCTGCACACCTTTCTGCACTATAAGCACATTATGGTCTCATTGGAAAAATCCAGATAATAGACTTCTTTCCTTCACGTCTAGCAACACTTAATGATAACCTTGTTACATGCATTTCCCTGTTGTTTAAAATATCCATCGTTCTCCCATATCATATGAATTAAATTTTAATTGTACACAACACTAAATATAAATCGCAAACTCAGACAGACTCTTTTTTTTGACCTTGACTGTTAGGTGTAGAACAAAAAGAATATATTTATTTATTTCTACAGTATTTCCTGGTATGCAATTTCACAAGGTTAGTTGTAATTTTTTTAAACATTGTTGCAATATACAGTATTTTTGTTAAAACGAAATTTACTAAGATTGATAAAGTCGTTACGCTCGTTTTAAGGAAATGAACGACGTCTTATTGGAACATTTTTTGTAGCTCACAAACGCAATCTATCATTAATACATTATATGAAATTAGACCTGCATATGGTTTCTTACTTATAATATTTTAAAGAACCTACAAATATTTAATCGATATAATTTGTGTATTGCATCTCAAGCCAATTCGTTTATTGCACAGACGCGAGTCAATATACATTAGGGGAATGATGGCTAGCTAGTGCGTTTTCAATGTCACGAATCGGGGACTAGTCATGTATAATTTACTTATACATAGGATACTAAGTGTACATAGACATGGCACATAGTACTATTTCTATGAGCGCACCCCACCGATTGTAATCTGGGTGAGGGGCGAGCGGTTGAAACGAGCGGACCAATCGCTGTGCTCTCGTGACCAGAAAAGGGGGAGGAGTTTCGCACCCCTAGTTTTCTAGGGGTTAGTGTGCTTCCGCGGCCAACCTAGTTTGCCGTAAGCTACCCCGCGCGCCTCGATTGCCCCGCATCAACTAATTTAGAGTTGATCAATCGGTTGCGCCGCCGGCATTTACGTAACCCGGCAGACGAATATCCGAGGAAGCGCAACGCTGATACCGACCTATATCACCACAAACATTCCTGTAGCCATTTCGACTAATCCTACCATTCAGTAATTATTCTCATTATAATATAGAAATACATATTTAAATACCTTATCTATAATTATTTTATTCATCGCTAGCAAAATTTAAATTTTATCTATCATCTTTTTAAATAACAATATTCAAGTCAGTCCTCCATTTTGGTTTACCCTTTAATAGATGGCGCTCGCAGCCACAATCTTAAACATTCATTTATATTCAGAAAATATTTTCTGATAGATTTTTTTAAAGATTTCAATATACTATTTTGATATCTTCGTTAAACCAAAAAATAAAGTATTCATGATCATTTAGAAGAATATTTTTACTAAAAGAATTTCTTGAAAAGCAAAATGAAATTTATATAAGTTGTGGTTACAAGTTGTTCAATGAAATTATATACAAGACAATATAATAATAATTGTCATTTTGTAAACATGAAAGTTTATTATTATGTGAAATTTATCATTGTTAATAAATATTTCATCATATCAGTGAAACGTAGTTGTTAGTGAAAATTATCTCAGAATGCTTTTTTCTTTATATTGCTAATTAATAAAATCAATTTAATAACAAAAATATTGTTTATGAACAAAAAAAAAATGTTTTTAAACAATAAGGACATCGTAACAAGTTTATTTTAAATGGGAAGGAAATCCATTTTACTTACCACCATTTACCAATCAGTATAGATTTATGGGCTAATTTATTGCGACTTTTGTTTTTATTTAATTTAAATAATATATACTTAATATCATTTAAAATCTTTAACTATTTATTATCTAATAAGTTCAATTATGATTGGAAATAATGTGTTAAATGTCTAATATCAAAATGATAAAAAAAATAATAGTAAAAAAATCGCTGGGAGCCAGTGGATTCAAACAGCGCAAGACCGTGGGTTGTGGAACACATTACAAGAGTTCTATGTCCAACAGTGGACGTCCATCGGTTGAAATGATGACGATGATAATGATTATCAAAATAATTTATTAAAAATATGTATTAGTAGCCGTTACAAATGCACTATGTGACAGAGCAAGTAGAATAAGTAAAATATAATATTGCTAAATATTTATTTGTAGTTTCTCTTTATGGTAATGCTTACCTGTAGTGAGATCCTTGTTGCTTTCATTTACTAAACTGTTAAATATTACATAAAGTACAAGTAAGACTGTAGTATTCATATCAATATTTCTTGTTTGGGTAATACTGTAATAACTTTCACTCTCTTTTATGGATAATTTAATAACTGTGTGTATTGTGTCATTCAGTATTGTGTTTGTTGCCCTCACGGCGGATGAGTATCGTATAAAAGACTTACAAGCCGAAAAATTGTGACAATGTCAACTTAACCCTTGATGTGATTTCACCATGAGAAGTTATTATGCTTCGAGTTCATTACAATTCAGCATATTAATAAGCAGTTTCAAATCTAAATCTTGACAATGTTTGAATGTATTGGGTGCGCTTTTAAATTAGTTTCATCATTGTATATAACACATTATCGATGTATCTGTAGGCAAAGAAAAGGACGAGATCTTTGTCAATATCGCCCCGTAGCTTCGAATCTGCTTTGTCTTATATATATTAGTTCAATTTGAATTGGTATAATTAATTTTTGTAAGCAATTTGATTTAACTATAACGTCTGCTTACTAAGTGTACAGGATAAACGTACTTAATCGTATTATTACAGCTTCAATATCGGTATCGGAAGATAGCGGAGATCGTGACGCGGCGACTGCGACGCGCCTTATCGCGGCATCGGCTTCGTGGCTATCGTAAATAATGTGCAACTTTTCCCGCCACGCCCCCACCACGCCAGAACAGCAACAGCGGTGCAGTTGCCAACGGCACTTCCAGATCAGGCTTGATCCGTTTTTAACCGACAACAAGAAGTACGTTCTCCCATACGATTTAACGTTTTTATTCGAAAGTGTATTACTTATTGTAAGCCCCTATTCAAGTTAAAAAATATTCAATAAGTTTAATTTCTATTAAAACACTTTTTTTGCCTGTGTTGTTATGGCTCGGTGTTTTTTAAAATAATGCAGTAACTAATAAGATCTTTTGATGAACAACTAATCATTAGATGTACATTAAAAGATATTTAAATTTATTAGAGTTTAGTACAGAATAGGTTTAACAAACTTAGTCCTAATTTACATTAATATGTAAATTGAATGGAATATAAAAGACTGTCCGTTATGTAGCCATTAAACTAAATTAATTTAGTTTATTTGTAAAATGTAGACGATCATTCAAAGGTGAATGACTTACATGCCGTTTCGCATTTCCTGCAATTCGCCATACACCCATAAAATTAATAGATAAAATCGACAAAATCAACCTTCGTCAATTTTAGGATTTTTAATTGATATTATACAAAAATTTAAAATTAAAATCTATCTATGCAAAGTCAGTATCATAATAAATGAAATAGTAATGACACAGGTAAAAATCCCTAAGTATTAGAGTCTACAAATAACCTATTATCTAGTTTAATAAAGATAATGTTTATAGGCATAAAGTGTAAAGATATTAAAAAAACTGTTCTAAGTAGACAGTCTTATTTGATTTTTTCTATAAGATATTACTTTTACATCTATAAAAAGTGAATAAAATATTATTTAATAGAAATACATTCGCTTTGTTAACATTAAATTTCAAATGTTGAAGTTTTTACAAGACATTAAATTATTTATATCTAGCTTAATTATGCTTCATTTTAACATTTGCAGAACCGGAATTATAAGAACCCACTCGAACGACTTGAGGCAGACATTAAACTTTCTAATGCCTTTTTTATTTTAGTGTTTATATTAAACTGCCTGCTTTTTCAATGCTTCTAGCACCAACCTCTTCAAATTTTAACATAGATAAAATGTAGACCTCATATCTACTAAATATTATTAAATTAACAACTCTTTACCTAAACTACTTTACCGTTTCTTATTATATCTGGACAATAATAATATAACATGTATATGACCACTTAATTTAAAATGTTACTTTTAGTTAAGCTTTTACTGATACTACCATATATACAAATATTCAATCTTTATAAAAACGACTGGGTGTGAACAATAAAGAAATTTGCGTTTTAAGATCTTATTAGAAAAACCAAAAGACCACTTATCATAAACAACTACCCAGGGGTTTATAACAAAAACTTCATTTATATTTTTTTCTTACGTAGACTCTATAAATGTGTGTATCGCTATTATACAATCTTGTCTCATCATTATCATCAGCCGATAGACGTCCACTGCTGGACATAGGCCTAACCTAGAGATCCACATCCATCTAATCTTATCTCACCACTTAAAAATCCTGACTTGTTACCTAACAATTAACTTCATCCCCTTTGTATGCTAGGTGGTGGATATCAGTAGTAAACACGTTGAAAGGACTGATTATTATTTATTTTATAATATAACAGTCCAACTCCTTTGATTTGAAAATGTCTGTTACTTACCAAAGTATAAAATAATTATGAAAATATTTGTCAACATTAGATTATACATTTAACATATATATACAGCGAATAAATTAAATTTAATGAGGGTAGGTTTCTCTTGCTAGTGATAGTCGAGATGACATTACTATGTTCCGGTTTGTAGGGCGTTGTAGCTAGTGAAATTACTGAGATAACGAGACATAACACCTTATGTTGGAAACAGTGACGAGCACAGATGGTGCAGTGTACATTATCGTAACCGATGCAACATTGTTATGGGCGAGCATACAACTTACCATTAAGTTAATGTCTCGCTCGTCTCATTAAATAAAAAGAAAGCGACTTAATTAATACTAAGGTGAATTGATGCTCCATGGTTTCCTTGCGCAGTGTTACAGTGGATCCAGCGGCCGGGTGAGCTGCGGCAACACTCTATCGCACTCGCGGCCGTAGCGTTGTTTTTGACTAAAAACGGTGCACGCGCACTTCGTGCTTGACGCTGGGCCATTAAAAATGTTGATTGCATTAATGTTTTCATTACCTACTTTGCAATTATCATAAACAGTATCTCCAGCTTTGTATCGGATTTTTAAAAAAGAAACGTAAGTTTTAATTACAGGTTTCGGTTTACAACACGCCAAACTAAATTAACCGGCTCCCTCTTACACACTTTGATGCATTCTGATTTTACATGAAACAAATTATGTCAATAAAAGAAAGTCTCTTGCCTTTTGTGTTTGGACCACAATTCCTACCACGAACCAACGCGGACAGTATAGAACGTCTTTATTATTAACTACTTACACCAATATTTAAGCGAGTGGAAACTATTCAAAATGTTATCACGCCCTTACTTTTATATATAAATAAAAACACTTGAAAACAAGAATTGCTTAGTTTTCCTACTGTGAATAAAATATCGATTATAGACATTGAAACTATTTCGTTTTTTTAATCCTTTTTAATTTCGTTATGATTATTGATTTTTTTAAGTTTCATCCTTAAATATGTAAACATTTAGATAAGTAACAATGACAGGTATAATGTACACCCAGAATGGGTAAAATATCTGTACAATCCACAAATATCAGTATAAGTTTGAAGGTCATCTTCACGATGTTATACCCATAATAAAAAAAATCCTTTTATATAAAAATCTTTATTAACTGGTTGTTGTTAGTAGCAACACAACAATTAGTTGACGAATTTGTGAGAACAGGTGAAGGCAAGAAATAAAAGACAGGTTTCAATCATAATGGACATGGACGTGATTCATAGTGAAGTTGAATTCATCATGGTGCAGTGTACAACATCCTAACTAACCTAGCGTTACATTGTTATCGGAAAACGTATTACTTATCCACACTCGTGACGTCACTTCGTACCATTTATGCATCTTTGAATAGAATTAGAAAAAAACTGAAAACAGCTTAACTCATAAGTAGTAATTTCATAAAAATTTAAATAGTAATTATATTCTTCCGTATAAATACATACTAAATGAGTCTTAGTCTGTCTGAGTCGACAACTCAACCATTTTTTTTATTCTCACAAGAATATTTTGGCGATTAATTTTACATTCATTTATAAATAATATTCATACAGCTAGACAAGACGACGTTTTATTGCGTTAAGTATGCAGTGACCTTCTGCTATGAATCGAGTCTATACCTGATAAACCGGTGCTCAGACATAGTTTCGGTATTTAATCTGGAAGTCTAAACTTTTTGCAAAACACACAAATTCAAGAATTTTCTTTAACCTATCCCATTTCTTACTATATCTTCCATCTATTTATCTAAGCTCAAGAAAATATATTTTACTTTTTAAGCGATCTTGTTGGAAATGAGTTACGCACAATTTTTTTCACATTACACTTTTATTTTATTTTTTTATGTAAAATTTAATAAACAAAACCTAAATTTAAATCTTACATGGAAGACAAACTAAAAGACTTCTATTAAGAGATTAGCTTTTTAAACTATTTTATACTATAGGTGAATATACAAAATTTTTATTCGCTTATCTAAAATAAAATTTAGATTATATTTTCAAAGTCAATTTTTGAAGTCAATAGAGTTTTAAGTAATATGAATAAAACATCTGTAAGCATGTGCAGCTCTAATGCACATGAAACTAAAACTGGCAAGGAACAGACAAGAATAATAAAAGATTAATTGTTAATTATTTTCATACAAATATTTAGAATTTATTTCTGAAATACAAATGCATATGATATGATAAATGTTTATATATAATACAACTCTATTGTAGCATAATTAAAACTATTTATTTTACAGAATATTCAAAATTTTGTTTGCTATTTCAATGCCACATGTAAACAGTGATAATGAAATATCAAAATGTAGTATATAACTACGAATTTATACCCGCTTTGTATTTTTTGCAATGACTTAGAAAATAATATTTTAATATATAAAAAATCAATATTTATAAAAATGTTTTAGAAAATAACACTCATGTTCATGTTTCTACTGTATGATATATATTATAAGTTTGACTATTTTATCATTAATGGCGTACATGTGTTTATTATTGTTAGCATTTATCTTTTATTTTGTATAAAAATATTGTAAAACATTAATATTCGCATTCGTATCTTATTAATTTATGGTTTTTGTCACTAGTATTTTTGTTGTTTCCCAAGTGGAATAATAAGTTAATTCATACGGTTTCTTCAAAAAAATATTAACATTAACAATACAAAACCAGAAAAATTTTTCATTTCCCAAAATTCGGTAAGCTTATGTTCGGTACACTATTTAACTATAATCCTGTAATTTTTTGCTACTAAGCACTAACTAAGAACTAATAGTTGAAAAACCAACATCCCCTCTATCACGTTTGTATATGCCGTATGTTTTAAAATGCCATGATTGATCTATAAGTATTTAGTGTAAAGACAATGTATTAAGTCTTACTTTTTGTATTTTATTATTGGCAGATGTTAGCAAAGGGCACGAAGGAATCCAACAGACCCTAAGCTCGTCGCCGTTTTTAATGTTGTAGTTATTTCCAGCAGTCTATTTGAAGTTCATATAAGGTAGGGGTAAACGTGGCTTACATTGTGATTATATTAAATGGATGGAAATTTATTTAAATTTAATGCTATATCTAATAAAATATTAACACGAATTCTTTATAAAGTAAATTTACAGAATTGTATTATTCAAATTATTATATTCTTTAATCTTTTCTCGGTTTTGCAGACCATTGCAAATGACATCTATTCAAATTTGTTAATATACACACCAAGAACTTTAGAATTTTTCTATACATTATTTTAGTCTTCTTTAAAATAAAAAAAATTAAAATTAATTATTATTAATTATGGCCTATTTCAATTGGAGGTTATATAAAACTTTCCCTTGTTTCAATGAAAAATGTATCTTTATATATCCCCTATAAATAAATGTTTTTATAATACTATGGTAAGTAATTTCAAAACGTCATAAGCCAAAGTATAAAATATTATTTCTTGACGCAGTGATGAAACAGCACAAACGAATAACATGCCGTTTCTTTCTTTCCTTTGGTATCAAAGAAAAATCAAAAAGCTTAGTATTTCACTTCAATTTGTGGAAATAAATTTCGTAAAAACCTTGCTTAAAATACCAAAGAAATCAAGCATCAGCAGAATGGAGGAATTTTATAAAAATTGCGTTGGTAAGGCAAATTTTTATAAAATTATCCTAAAATTTGTCGTGGAATTAGACAGTGCCTTAAATTATAAAAGAAGTATAATTGCGTATATGACGTATTGGCCAATTGAACTAGTTTTATCAATACAGGGATACATTTAATTCAGGCTGCGGACTTTGGATAAAACTTTGTTTTTATCACGGGAGAATCTGCGAAAGCTACCCTGCTTCTGGGGAAAAAGGGTTATGTAGGATTTGTACCCATTATAACCCCGTTGTTGGTCACGGTGATTAGTGCTTAGTAAGAGGCCTGAGATCGATTCGTCAGAGACCATCACGATAGGCACCACCGCTATATCTGCCGCCAAACAGTACCGAGCAAACATTACTGTATTCCAGTTTGAAGGGCGCTATAGCTAGTGATATTACTGGAGTAACGAGACTCATCATCTTGTCTCAAGGTGACGAGCGCAATGTGGTACAGTATATGACATCCTACCTAGCGCCAAATTGTTATGGGCGGACGAATCACTTATCATCAGGTGAACGTCCTGCTCGTCTCGTCGCTTCGTAGTATAAAAAAACCTATCTCCTATGAAACACACCGATACCTCGCTGCACTGCTCCTGAACCGTCCCGGGGAGAGTCGTAACCCTTACACGTAATCTTTGTTTGCTACGACAAGCTCTAGACCACCTCCTACATGTTGTTCACCCCGGAATTCATTTAGTCGGTAATTATAGCTCTTACCTTTAAATCTTTTGAACCAGGAAACCTTTTTAATCACCTACGACAGGCAGAGTATACTTTAGTCCTATTCTTATTAGCCTGAGACTACAAGGTAAGATCCGTGAACCCAGTATCCGCTGAACTGTATGCTTCTGGGAATAGATGCTAGTGGTATGCTTTAGATAATTGCAGTAGAATGATGAACAACCACAGTGCGCTTTTTTGATGCGTGCGGCTGCAGTTTTTTTCTTTAAGTGAAAAATAATAATTTGTATAATAATAGGCGATAAAAATGATAGACATAGGCTTGCATGACTGCCTAGCAAGTAGTGACACGCAGAATGTAACTGCAACTTGCGTGTCCCTAATGTTTGCATTTAGGTTATAACCAGGTCAAAGATGGATATTGTGTTACGTAATTACTGTCTATAAACCTGAACACATTTATAATTATTATTTTAACGTTTTACATCTATTCACCATTTACTGTTTGGCTCTTCTTTGCAAATGTCAGTCTGTGGTACAACAATATTCATCGACAAGTTGTTTTTAATCTTTGAAAAGAGGCGAATACCATAATACATAACATTTTATACTGCACAATATTAATTATATTATTTACAGAACAACTTTAAAAAGTGAAAAGAAAAAGTAAAAGAAAAAAAAGAAAATTTATTATTTAGATTTATTCTACCTTAATTATTATTTAAAATCTTAACCTTAAATAACATGGTCCACGACGCGCCGTCTATAATGAAGAATTGATTGTTTTTTTGTGATTGTACAAGAAATAATAGTTTTGCACTTGAAATAAAATAAAAAAATGCATTCGTCTTCTTTATTGAATAACAAAAAACCCTAATTTTTATAGAGAAGATGATTCGGTACTACAAGCTTGAAATCCCAGTATCAATAAAATCAAATCAAAATTTCAAGCACATCAGAAAACGTCAAGATAATGAGCTCGTTCTGCAAAAACTGCAGGTACTTCATGATGACTACGACATCAGGACGTCTATCATCTCAGTCCTCCCATTTTAAAATTCTTGATCTGGTGAAATATTTTGAATGAACGGTAATATGTTATGTAAGTTCAGTTTTTAAAGAATTTTAAATTTTTTCCAATTTTTTAGATTTTGTATTTCACTACTTTTAACGCTATTTAAGCTATTTGGCAATGTGGTATTACCTACGTAAATAGGTTTCTAACAAAAGTCATCTATTGCTAATAAAAAATTATTATTGCAATAATATGTAGAATAATTGATGATTACTTATACTTACATGGGGTCCAATTATTAATAAAATTAAATGGAACGTCAAGCCTACTACTAGAAGTGTTTAAAACACAGTGAGCTCATTCTGCGTAGATTGCACGACGAATTATAATTTAAAAAATATAGTTACTTTGTGATAGCAATGATTTCGAAACACCTGTCACTATCTACAGTTAGCCCGTGACCACGGCTGCTGCCAAGCAGTCGAAACGAAAGAGAAATATAAAAATTAACAATATTAAACGAGATAAAATGTGTAAAATTTTATTTTATCAAATACTAACTGTTACTGGTTCACTTCGCTAGCCATAATAAAGAATTAGATTTGTAATTTATCTGAAATATTCCTTGAGAGCAAACGCAACTGCAAATGACTTTATGCATCAACCGTTACTATAGCAACCTCGTAAAAATACAGGATAAAAATATTTATAAAAGCTAATTAGAAATAAAATAAAATGATGAAGGATCTATAAATTTCCACAAATTAATATCCTATAATCATTTACAAATCACTACGCGTTGAATGGTCATGTTCCCATACCTATACATAACTAGCTTTTACGTAATCGGCGAACATAGAAAATCCATTTTCATTATATATATATAATATATATGTAGAATACTATTTCAAAAACGAAAATAATAGCATTCAATTATCTCGTTACAAACTGAATCAAGCATAAAGCAGGCGTATAAAGATTTAAATGAGAGAGTTTCTCATCCAGGTTACGAGTTCATAATTGCGAAGGTATACTTGCGCCCGCGTGCGCCTCTCTCGCGATTCCCATGGAGCGTCGCGCGCGCACGCCGGTACACGTCCGCGCGCATTATCAATTAGGCGGCGGCGCGCGTGCGGCCTGTCATTACTCTCAGCTCACGACAACGCACTCCACCGCACCAAATTCTCGGTTCACTTTAACAAATTATTCATATAAATTAATAAAACACATCGGGGCAAACACATTTGTACTCTTATGCTGATTGACGCGATCAGACGTACTTTTACTTTACTGTTGGTAGGTCTCTATTACCGAGACTTGTCGTCTTGGGCTATTAAGAATAGGACTTGAGGTATTCTCTGCCTGTTGTACAAGCCGACTGAAAGGGTCCTCGGGTTCGTGAACCTTGAGGGTGGGGGGCCGTTAAAACTCAATAAGCGAGCTTTAACAGGACGGCAAATTTATAGTGGTCTTACAGCGTGGGTGCTAAGGAGGGCTTTATTCTTCCGTGGGATGTTTTAGCTAGAATTCAGAGGGGCATCGATGCAATCCGTAGGAGATCCCGGAACCTCTCCTAATGCACTGACGGAGACCACTGAGGGGGGTTTAGCATAGCATTATCGTTTCTTCCCCTCAGAAGCAAGGTATCTTTTAATACTTCTCCCGCCTTAAAAAAAAGGTCTTAATTGCCAGAGACCGTAGTGCCACTACAGTTCCTGTTTGAAGTCCTCTGTGGTTAGTAATATTACTGAGGTAACGAGATTTAACATCTTTCTCCACAAGGCGGCGAGGCCTAAATAGGCCAACCCAAAAATTCCCACATTGATTTATTCATCGGATGGAGCAGTTTATATCGCCCTAAATAACACCAGTTTGTTATAGGCAGGCGTCCATTTTACTATCAGGTGAACGTGTTGCTCATCTCGTATCATAGAATTAAAAAACACATATGATAGCTTGAGTCCGTGCCTCAATATAACTACATTACAATAGGAAACCGTAGTGGCCTAAAAATTAGAAGGAGGTTCGCACTATAAGTCTTGAACAGACGCAGGTTCGGTTCCAACTAAGCTTAATCTTCCTTAAACAAGTCATCGTAGGTGTACATGTGACACTCAACATACCACTCATAGCCGGCGTGGTAGATAACCTTCACTTTCTCCTTGTGATAGAAAGCCCTAAGTATCAGAGGTGAGAACAATGACAGTGTTTTTTTATTTATTTAAATATATTTTTAGTTTGTTTAGAACCTAGGTATCTTGTATAGTATATATATTTTATTAACATTATAAACCAAAAATTTTGGATAAAAGTATTAAAAATTGAAAAATACTCTAGACTAGCTGTAAATATTTAGCCATTATATAAATATTTATTATTTTACATAAAGGAATTCACTTTTGAAAATTTCTTCAAAAACTTGTATTTTTATTAAAAACGTTAGCCAAATAAAGCTAATAAAGCTTTTCATTCGTATCAAAATAGATGGAATATGAATGAGTTAGTACAATATAAAAACAACAAAATCTCTGTAATATACAATATAGTTTGCTGATGATATTATATAGTATATTAATATATTTATTGTATTTTTAAATACTTTATTAACTTGAAAAATGTTTAATGTATTCCATTCTTAAAATCAAGTGATTGGTAATGAAAACTGTTACGTCTTATCATATATAATATGGATAAAACCTGAATAATACTGTCTTATACTGATTTTGGTTACATGTAAAAATTACCTCCACATTTTAGAACGAAAATTAATATTGTTATTTACGTAACGTTATGTTAAGTTTGAAACAATTGTTCCCAAAAACTTTTATATTTTGTGTAATATTGATAAGAAGTACTGAAAATGTAAAGAATATTGTTCACAATGTCCTATACACTTCAACTTCCTGGTGAATCACTGTATTTCTTACTTTGATAACAAATTGGGTATCAATTTATACAATTTGGTCACATTTTATCTTTATTAACTATAAGCCTTACGATAATAAAAATATTAACTGTATACAACAGCAACTACATAATCTATAACGGACATATGTCCATGTTTTATGAAAATTAAAAAGTGCGTTTTTTATATCAGACTTTATGAACTAGTTAGTCCAATAAATTATTTAATATATGTTAAAGTTAACATAAAAATACAATAAATTGTTACGAATGTGTCTAGACTGGAACTTGGGTCCTCGTTCTTCACAACGACAGCAAAGAAGTGGAACAACTTGCTGTCGATAGTATTCCGTGAATAAATAACACGCAGATGTCTTAAAGAAAACTAGGTTCGTGTCTTACCATATCAACACTTAATAGCAGGTGGAAGTGTACTAACCTATTTGATTAAATAAAAAAGCTGATATCTATATACTCGTATATAATGAAAATGGGGTTTTGTTTGTTCAGTAATCACGTAAAAACTACTGAACGTATTGACATGGAAACACGACCATTCTAAGCGGAATTATTTGTAGATGGTTATAAGCAATTTATTTTTTGAGATTCATAGATCCTTCATCATTTTATTTCTTATTAAGTTTTATAAACATTTTCACTTCGCATTTTTTGCTGGTGCTATAGTAACGGTCGATATAAAAAGTCATTTGTGGGTTGCGCTTGCTCTCAAGAAATATTTGAGACAAATTTCAAGTCAAATTTTACATTTTACATATGAAATTGCCGTTTTGTACGGTAGGAATAGAAAGTAATTTTTTTTTTTATAAAATATATTTAATTCATCAAAGTATGCACCGTTGTTATCTATGCACTTTTGCTATCTTATAGATAGTTCATTGAAGCCTTTACTAAAAAAAAACCCATGGTTTCTTTATAGTTTCCCGAGTTTGTTGATTCTCGCCCATGGGGGCGCGGGGGGCCATCATTAAAGTTTTTTTAGCTTTCCAATTTGCTTCAAGAGGATTAATACAATTTTGTCAATTACCCCGAAGCCTGCCGCTATCTCTAAAGTGCTTTGTGAGGGATCAGCTTTCACAATCGCCTTTAATTCTTCATTTTCCATTTTGGTCTCCGGCCGTCCACGGGGTTGGTTCTAACCGTCGAAATTTTCAGAATGAAAACATTGAAACTAAAAAGTACCGTGCTTTCTTTTCCGATACCAGTGCCGTGCACATCATCAATCCTTCGAGCTGTCTCTGCAGCACTGGTGCCACGGTAGAACTCGTACTCGTAAATACACCGAAATTTCATGTTTTCCATTGTGCGGTAATAAGCGACGCAAAAGAGAAAAATAATGAAGAAAAAAACAAATGAATGACTGTTTTCAAAACTCAAATGTGCCAGCTAAATGAATTTGTAAATTTAATTTTTGGAATTATTAACCAGTGAGAAGATATTTCAGATCAAAGTGGTCAGTACGACAAAACGCTAACTTCATATGTAAGGACCTAATATTACGAACGGAGAAAGTGTCAATGTCGTAGTTTAGAAGACGTCAATGTATTAAAATACTAAAATATTACAGACAATGGCCACGATGGTGGCGTGGCACACATACACACACACACGCAGATAGAATAGCAGAAATGTTCGCAAGCAGGAGGGCACCTTAACGAAAGCGGCGTCGTGCCGCGCGCTGCGTGGTCGTGAGAGCGCGCGAGATAAGTGCGAGGTCGCGCGACGTCACGACCGCAACCCCCCGAGCAGCGCTAACGAATGCCTGCGCCACGCACGATGCACGCGGCCTACGCTCGCCTGCGCCATTCTAAACTGCTCCTCTTCTTTTTATATCCTAGGATTATCATGTACACTAAACATATTCTTTTTTATTCTACAAAACGACGAGACGAACAGAGCGAGCTGATGGGAATTGATAGGCCTGCATATAACGATATAGCGCTAGTTAGATTGATGTACACTACACCATATGATCTTAAGACATAACATGTTAAACCTCGTTAACCCATCAACTCTAATAATTAGCTTGCCTTTCAAACCAGGACGCAATAATGTTTTCACATTACTGTTTGGCGGTAGAAATACTACTTACCTAAATGGTTTTCAGTTGTAGAGATCAATACACTTTATCTGATGGTAGGTTTCTGTTTCCGGAGACCGTCTAGTTAGGTACCACCGCAGCGTCTGCTTCTATCGCCAAACAGTAGTGTGCAAACGTCACTGTATTCCGGTTTAAAGGGCGCTGTTTCTAATGTAAAACTGGGGTAAGGAGATTCAACATCTTGTCTCAATGCGACGAGCACAATGTGGTGCAGTGTTTAACATCATACCTAGCGTCACGTTGTTATGGGCAGGCATATCACTTACCAATAGGTGAACGTGACGTCCCGTCGTCTCTTCGCTTAATTGTATAAAAAAAATCGCATAATTAATTTAATTCGATATAATGAATAGAGTTTGTATCTAAATTTTTTTTTAAAAAATCTCTGGCTTTGAATTCTAAAGAATCTGCTTGAGTGCTCAGAAACGTATAACGTGGTCATCATCCTGCGTCAGTGTTGGTTTAGCGGGGCGTGTCTTATCAAGGAGTTACAAAACTATATTTTTGTGAAAAAGGAATGAAAACTTCAGCCAAAGTGTATCAAGATACAATCTTGTATCGTATCGTGAAACCTCTCAGCAATACACTCTTTAAAAATATACCATGGACTTTCCAGCAGGACTCTGCACCTGGTCACAAGGCACTAACTAGCCAAGCCTGGCTTGAAACCACCGATCCGAACTTTATTGCAAGCTGAGACTGGCCCTCATCTAGCCCAGACCTTAACCCTTTAGACTTCAAATTATTATCAGTTTTAGAGGACATGGTCTGCTCTAAACGACACGGCGATATTGAGTCTTTAAAAATCTTTGGAGCAAGCAGTGGCGAAATTTCTCTTGGAAACAGTGCGTAAATCCATAGATTCGTGGCCAAACAGATTAAAAACCTGTATAAACGCCAAAGGTAACCATATCGAATAGATTTTTTCTTTTTTACTGATCTAATAAATATGTAGGTATAGATTTAAATAATATTACATTACTTCATTAAAAAAAAATGCATTTTCATTTGTAACAGAACTTATGGCCGGACTAGGTACATAGATTATAGAGTCCATAATAGTTTTTCTATCATAGGAGAAAAAGTAATAGCTGATACTGAACTTTACGAATTTAAATTTAGAGTACATTAAGTTTTGTTGCAATAGATGACACGAGTGACAATATATCCATATTATTATGTATTTTCGATTTTATTTAATATACATCTTTTATTATGTACTGTTAACCTAATGTTATACAAAAAACATCTTATAGACATAAATTCTTGATATCTATATAACTTCAGACTCCACAACAGTAATAAACCCTTAGTTCTACATCTACTAGCTTTAAGTATAATATCAAATATAAACATTTGCAGTTATTTCTGATATTTTAAATGTTATAATAAATACTTTAAACAATAAAGCTATAATGATTTTTTTTCTTAACGTGTACTTAAATAATTACGTTATTGCGTATTGACGAAGGTATAATGTTAAAAGAAGATATGTCATATCATGTTAAGAGCTAATTAATGTTACAATGTATAACACAATTAAATGTTCCCGTGAGGTAGATATCATTGCTGTAGGACTCAATTATTGTTGAAACATGTTCGTAAAGGTGCTTGTTTTTTGTACAATCGCAATTACGCTTAAGTTCTTCTTGAGTTCTGCGTTCAGTTATAAGAATTAGATCGATTAACGTGTAATTCACTTGGTGAGAGAATTATAATGATACCGTAAAATGTGTGTTTCATTGTGGTTTTTAAATAGTAATTCCCATTTGCACACTAATGGTTGATAGGAAGAAGAGTGCTTTAACCTCTTTACGGACACATCAACACCTGTACTTAGATAATTGCGAAGGTTACCTATGTTAGTTAAAAATAGTTTTCAATTTCTCATATTGTGAATGAAACCGGAGATGGTCAAGCGTGTTCGCCCAGACTGCTTTGGCTCTCATGTGTTAACAGCCGGAACAACAATGCTGTTGTGGCGGTAGAATTATAATTTGATGGTGGTTGATAGTCACGGAGGCAGTTAAATAGAAAAGTTACTTGTTAGCATAATTCTTATTGTTGTTGGATGCAATTATTGGTATATAAAACTAATTAATTCATCTAATATTAATTTCAAAAGAAGTTTCTTGATGTAAAGATAAAAAATAACAAGGTTATTTCATTATAATATTTTTATCATTATAATATAATTTTTATTAATTAATAATATTAAATAACGTAAAGGAATACTTAAATGTTCATTTCCACTTCGGACACACTTCGGACACTTCCAATGCACATCATGATGATGTGTCAGTCTAGGCAGTCAACATTTTCGATGCAGTTTTTCTACTTAATTCATTTGTATTTAAACTATCAGCGAATTTCTAAAAAAGAAAGATTTCATTTTTTCATAAGGTAGGGCTTAATTATAAAAATAGAGTGGAAAAAAAAACAGCGATGACTCACTGTTTTTTTTTCGTTATAATCGAATATTTGTAATCAACGGTCCTCTTACAAGGATTCTTTAAATATTATATATAGCGAGGATTGTTATTTCTGATGACATGCGCAGAATTACAATCGGAAATCAATAACAATCAAACCAAAACCAATGCGGTCATATCGATTTCGACGTATACACTTAAATATTGTCACACGATTCCGATACGAATGTCAGTAGTCTGCGATGACCCTTTGACCATTTATTTTATAGCAGACCCCAGCGGCGATGGTTATTTAGTACGCATCTTACATTGCCGCCCGTTCTTAAGAAATCGTCGGAGAACTAGTTGCCAAACTCTAATGGATGACGAAATGGAAATTACCGAAGTTATAAAAAATTTAAATTTATTATGTCGCATACAAGTCCGCATCAGTACCGTGAATCGATTGCCCACTGCAGTTACGACCTCGACCACCTAGCAAGCACGCAATCGTCTCATTGCGAATCGCCTAATCATTATACAAGGACAGCCGCATAAATATTTTTGTCTTCATGTGTTAAAAAAAAAATTGTAGTAAAATGTCTCGTTGACTCAACGTATTCGAATAATAAACTTACTGGTAGAGTCAATTTTATTACTTTATGTGCCTTTTAGGCAAATGAAATAGTAACTTATGATAATTCACCTAGGCTTATATTTTCTGTTATAGGGGAACAAATTGTATGTACTTGTTCGATAAACAGCACCAAGTGTAAGAAAGTAGACAAGATAGAGTCTATTTTTTTATAGTTTTATTCAAATATTTGCCAGCCAACAATTTTCCGTCTTTGTACTAAGTATGTTCCCGTATTTTATGATTAATAATACGATTAAATTTTGTTAAAATCCAAATAAAAAATTTGTTGTATTGAACAATAAGTGGACCGCCATATTTTTTTTGTTAAACAATCATAAGAACCTTTCACAACTCTTTAAGATTCTAATAATAGAAATGTTATAATATTCAAAAGTTATTTGCATGATACTGCGAATCTATTATTATTACACCTAGGCAGAAACCTTGTTTTCGTATCCAATATTTAAGAATTAACTGATTATCGCTATGCATATTTTACAAAAAGATTTTTTTTTAGTAAAATATATATTTTATAATAATAAATAAAAATATATATAAAATTAATTCATAACTCATACATATATGTTAGAAAAATCATATACAAATAAAAACTCCTGAGTAGTCTATTATTCTTAACGTTTTTGAACTATGAAATAGCTTTTTTTTCAATCGAGATCTGAACCGTGCTCGTAACAGTAAAAAAAGTCTTGTAGTCGTTCTAAGAAAACACTTATTAGTCGGACTCCAGACCACCTCGTAACCAACGATTGTAATGAGAAGGCGTTTCACCTAATATCAAGTACCCTGCTTGCCACGATGAATTATAGAATAAAACAAATGAAATGATCAATCTTTACAAAAGCCTGCCTGTCTGAAGAAGAAACCTAAAGACAGTGTTAGGATTCTATCATCTGATGATGGTTTTGGTAATCTTTCATCGTGTTCTTTTTTGTCATCTTTAACTATCGGTAAACATTATTTTTGTAATAATTTTACCCGCTAAGTATTATACATCAGCATTAGCATTTATCAATTTTTACAAAAACTTAATGTGACTGGAACTTACACAGAAGCATTTTTATTAATGAATCTGTATAGTTACAAATATTATGCTTATTAACAATATTAAGTTTAATAACATTTGTCTTTTAAGGATCACTCACTAAAACTGAAATTATGTTTTCTTTAAGTGGTGGCTAGCTACTACTATTATGTTGTAAATCTGTTACCGGAACAGAATTGCTGTCTTTAGAATGTACACATGTGATCTGGAGTATTCTGAGCAAGCACACTTCACAGCTTTCACTCTCTAAATATTCAAACCATCGTGGTCAATTGAAGTAGGTATTACTCTATTCTCGATAAAAAAAAACATTAAATAAACAATCATTTACATGTCAACAGCAATAAGAAAACAAAAATCTTAACATAATATTCAAAATCCAAGGGCTACGTTAAATCTTATGCAAATATGAGTCATACGCAGGTGTTATGACATTTGATTCCTGATCGTCATGAGAATGCATCGAATCAGCATCTTAGTTACAAGAAAGTTGTCACGTGTGAACACGTAAAGTTTGGTGACTCACATCCCATGAGATTCTCACTGTGACTTCTATAACAATAATCCCGTTTATCAAAGTTTAAGTTCATTTCCGATCATCAAATCTTTATATTACGTTATACCATTAAAGTCAACCCATTATTTTTGCATGAGTATTATCCGTTCAAAATTTTCCCCACGTTTTATATAAAACACTTAAAACCAATTACCGGTATAATATTATTAATGTATAATGAATCTACACATAAGGATAGACTAATAATGGAGTGTATGTTAAAAATTGCAATGATTCTTTTTATAAAAATTGTGCTTATTAGATGTGCGGTAAAAGTTGAACAAAATAGTGAAATTTTTTATCATGTTAATTTTTAAAGTAAATTTTAAAATAACCAAACTATGTACCTAGATATATTAATTACGCGAAAAAGCTTCCAAGAAATATATTACGTCAATGAAAAGGTTCTATTTCACATAAAACACAGGTATCCAGTTTGCCTACATTGCCAAAATTAACCTTACTGTTAGCAAATCAATAAACAAACTCAACCGCTGACCCAATGCTATGAAACTAGAGCAATGCCTTATAAATAAAACAGACTGAATGTTTTATAGGAATGCTATTTCCAATTTTAATTTCAATTTATCTGGACACGAAAAAGCTTTCAGATCAAAAAAGTTAATCCGAATTTAATTTTAAAAATAGTCTCACAGAAATTACTTTAACACTAAAAACACTTAAAAAGACCATTTTTATACAGAATATTTGTGTAGTATTAAAGCGAAAGTTAGCGGTTGACGCAAATTTTTACATTTTCAAAAATCACCAAAAAATTTATGAAACATGTCTCTATTTAGTGGGTCCTCCATGTTAAAGAATATTAAGTAATTAATGAAAAAATTGAGACATAAAAAGAACAATGATCTAACTTGTAAACATTTGATCTTAAAATTGTCACTTACAACTAATTTATAACGTTAAATAATAATACTTTCATGAACATTTTCATTTCGTATTATTTATGCGGTTGATATAGTAACGCTATAATTAATTTTATATTGCGGCTAGCAAAGCAGGCGAGGAACAGCTACATATACATATAACCGAGAATTCAAAAATAAAGGAATGATATGTCGCCAGGTGGACTTTTTATTTCTAAATTGTATTATCTAGTATTATCAGTAGGCAAAAAATATTTCCATAAATTAAATGTAACAGCGTGGATGCAAGGGCGGTGGTCCGGCTCATGGATTATTAAACACATCAAAGGAGAAAAATCGAAATGCTCAACGGCTAGCAAAGTGATTTTCCACCTGATTAACGACACTCGGATGTGTCAATTATCATGTGCAATCGCGTAACTGATGCATCTATAATACAGAAAATGCATTTGAATCAAAATGGTGTAATTTATTGTTTTTACCATAGTAATTAATTACGGAAATTTCGAAGTAGTCTTCTTTTTTTTTATTTAAAATGGGCTAACTGCCGACCTTGATTTTACATTTTTTACAGACAATTAGCTATGAAGCGTGCTAGCCTAAAATACTGAGGTTCTCGTGTATTTGCAGCCGGGACACAGAAATGATATTACAGAGGCAGGTTTACAATACGAAGCAATAGCTAGCCAATTAGATAAAAAAAAACGTTCCAACAATTAAACTTCCTAATATGGTTCTGGAATCGCACATGGGATCTCCATGCTATTACGCAAACATAGCCACTGCGCTACGGAGGCTGTAGCTAATTACGCCTCCATCAATACTTATTATACTAGAAAATCTGTCTATTATTACGACAGTAAAAATTTAAAAACACAATAGGTTTGAAAGAATTCGAAGTAATATTTTGTTAAAAGACTCATTATCGTAGAAATTAATCCTTGATCATCCGCTGATAAACGTCCACTGCTGGACATAGATCTACCATAAAGATTCCATATCAATCCTTATCCGGCTTAAAAATGTTATCAAACATTCAGCGACTTGCATGAATATTTATTGTATATTTCAAAAATTTTAATGTAAATGTAAACACATTTTAATTTAATTTGCTTAAGTATCCCACAATAAACATATTAGAAATTATAATAATTTCAAATTATTTCGTCTTGCTAATAATAGTATAACCGTTGAAATAGTTTTAACTAGGAAGTACGTATTTATGTACTCTACAGTCCTGATACATAAGAAATTTATATATTTTACCATATTATATTTACCTCAAGAATAATAAAACACAAACAAGGAAATATGCTTTCCTTACTTTATTAAATTTATATAATAAGCTTGATCGCCTGATTTACCGTTAAGCGATTGGTTGAACAACTTTTTAAAACAATTTAAGCTTAATCAAACTTATGCAAAAATATATTAACAATGTGACTTAATTAATTACACACATATTTGAAAATCGCTGAACTCCTGCACACCTCTCTCGAGTAACTAGTAATGACGCCTAAGTTGGCTTTGAATAGACATCTCTTAAGAGAACTTCAGCCATTTTACTATTACGGTAAAGAAATTAACACTACCTATGCGTCAATATTCCTCTGATTAAAAAAAGGGCCAAAAGGAGGAATATCTCTAATTCTTAAGACATTTAAAGTAAAAAAATTTTTACCGGTTGGATTTATCGGTAATATAAATACAATATGTAAACCAAAAACTATCACCTAGTTTTAGAATACTAAAAAAGTTTACTAGCAAAGTATTATCGAATAGAAAGCAGTACCGTTTCATTTGTATATACCGTCTAAACTCATATTTCAATTTAGCGACAGTAATTCGTTATTAAACCGGCATGACCAGAAAAAGACTGGTTTATTTGCAACTAGGTTACGATAACTAATTTTAAAACATACACGAAATTGTATCAGCCGTATATTCTAAAAATAATGTACTTTAAACAAATATTTATATCAACGTATATTGTATAATAAATCAGCGGAAAAAATACTCTTCAATATGTTAATACTATTGTTAATTTTTTGTTTATTTATTAAACTTAGTCATAATGCAAAGTAGTCATTTTTTATTAGAACATACATGAAGAATTATCACAATGTTACATTATACCAAAGGAAATTTAAAAAAAAAATGTCTCTGCAAAATATAAAAAAAAAATAATATTAAAACGGTTACAAGTTCCATTAATATTCATTCCCTATTTAGTTAATGTGTGTAAAGTATTTAAAGAAATTATTTAAATGTAATGTTAAATATTTAAGATAAAATCTGTAATTACTTTATACCATCAATTTAAATACATGAATCAAAGCATTTCTTGCCTAAAAAAGATAAAAACTTAATTACATACATTTTTATTTTATTTGTTGTGTTTTCTTCTTTTACATTTACAATTATCGTCCTGTTTTATTTTATAATGTAATTGTCATCGAAAAATTTATGTAGGTATTGAAAAACAACATTAGAGTCAATAGGTTTATTTGTCGTAGTGTAACAGACGACCGTTTTGATATTTTTTACAAAAACACATTCTACAAAATTTAATTAATGTAATAATGATGAACCGCCATGCAAGAGACCATTAATAGCTAATTCAACACATTGGTAGTACTGTTAATTATCGGACGAACAATAAAACATCGATATCCGGCTGAAGTATTCGGCGAGTAATGCCTGAGTGTACTTTTTATGCAATACGAATGTAAAGTACAAGTAAGTTGCGATAGTGAGTCGCGTGCGTGGGGCGGGTGCGTGCGGCGCCCGCAACGGCCCTGCCTATTCAATTACAGAAAGGTCAGGCCTTTTGTGAGCACAGACGCAAGATTATCGCTGTTCACCTGTCGCCACACGAGCACTGGATTAATACACCAGCGGCACCGATGTCCGCCGACACACGTTATGTTATTACTCATTGTTAGACGCTAAAGAAAAATATTACATTCATAACGGCCGCGTGCAAATAGACAGGTAACTTTGAAATTTATTTTCGTATTTCAATCGTTCCGCCTATTCTCTTATCGCGTTATTATTTTAATGGACAGTGTGACGAGATGAACAGAATATTTCCCTGATCGTAAGAACTAATAACTTACCATACTAATGTGGCCCTAATAGGATGTTATACAGCATATAATGATCGGCACCATTAAATATACGATATTAAGTCTCACTCCAATAATTTCACTTGCTACAACCCTTTTCAAACTTGGTGGTGGTACTTACTCAATAAATTACAAACAGTTATTTAAACATCTAATTTTTAAAACAAAGCATTTAAACAAGTATTAAGCATATGTTCATCGCCCATTATTTTATATCTTTCTGATTTGTGTAATCACCTCCAAAATAATGAAACAGTACACCATAATTAGTTATATTATTACACATCAACCATCTTATTCTTCTCGTCCTAGCTACTCCTATCCCACTGTACGGGATCGAAGCCTGCTCTGTAGTCTCATTCTATTAATAATAAGAATTAAAACTGTGCCTATTGCAGAAGGCGACTAAGAGTGTCTTTGTATACGCGGGCTTTGAAAGAATGCCCTTATTTGGCCATTATATGAACCCAAGGTGGACACAGACAAATACGAGGTGTACACAAGCAAATCCCGTCATAAGGGAGGAGCTGGTGAAGTATGGCCTTCCTTGAAACGGGCTCAGGCGCAGTGTAGAAAAGACCCTGGTGCGTTGCGTAAGAGATCTCGGAGCTCCTCGCAATGCAACGAGGATAATTAATGAAGATGTTTTAGTGAATCAAAACCCTACATTACCTTGTCAGAGGCAAGGTTTCATTATATAAAATACTGAAATGATGACCGGTGATGGATCCCTCCATCTGTATTCTCAGTAATTACACTTTTATCCCTCAATACTTATTACACAATCAATCTACACTATTCGACAAAAGTAATAGACATAAGGGTAAGTAAAGATCAACATCTTTATTTATCTTTATGTCTATTCATTGTCCTATATAAAATATTTCTTGTCCCATGACATTTATTCTTTCTTTAGCACAATAGTCATTTACTCACTTATTTTTTTCATATTGGGTCTGCTTTAAAACCTCTACACTACTATTTCAGCAAGGATCCTTCCGTCGATCTGCACTTAAAAAAATGAATTGTGAATATTCTAGATAATTGGACATGATGACACTTTGCTTGATCATTTAGCAAAAAATTCACTTGCATTGAGAACTAACCCAATTTGTCGGAGAACTAGACAAGTTACATCTTCCAATATTTTAAAACATCATTAATGATGATTTTATTCTTAAGCTTATCTTTAGGAGGTAATATTAAGTAATCTGTTATCACATTTCTATTCAAAGTATATTCTTATCGACATCAAATTATCTAATTTATTAAACTATATATTTAATTATTATTCAGAGATTGTAGTCTATTTGCATTATATTCCTTTTCAGTGCACACGGAAGGCAATCGGCCGAATTTTATTCAAGAATATTTTAATTTTATATGTCTGACTGGCATCATAAGAGAAAACCTTGTCTTTACTTAGTAATCAAAATAAAAAAATCAGACTGAATGACTATTCACGATTTTATAACTGTTGTTAATTTACCGATAAGTTTCATGAATTAGGCTCAAGATGTAAATTTGTTCATAAATTCATCATTCGTAGTCAATATTTTTTAATAATTAACATTGTGAGTCAAGAGTCAATGAACCTTCGCTTAAAGGATTCAAACCGTTTCTCGATTTTATTAATACCTTCTTACCTCAACCATTATTCTAAAATAATGTAATGCAGACATTTTAGACTAAATTATTGTTAATTCTTTATCGTGATATTTGTGTGACTCTTGGAATAAGTGTAATAAAATGATTTTTGTTATGAAATTCAAACTATATTTTTTGTACGTAACTGCTTGTAAATTTCCTTCCCAAATTTCATATTATAAATCTTTATTTTTACGTATTGAAGCAGGCTTCTTCAATAAACATGCTTTTTATGCATGCCATATTTGTCTGCTGACTGAATCAATGATATATTACACTATAGTTGTAGAAAACCTCATTATACATATGCAACATAACATATTCTATATGTAACCGCCCTCTTAATAATTCCTCTAGTACTAAGGCCTTTTCTTGTAGTCAAATTGAACAAAGTTATGTATGCACATCATATATTGGGACCTACAATCTGCTTAATAAAAAAAAATTAAAAGAACATAAGACAGTTATAAAATCTATTAATATTTACTTCAATTAAGAGGAAAGTGGAACGCTGCTGAGAATTATACAGAAATTGCTAACAACATCGATAAAACAGAATCCTCCATTTTAAATTTAAAGCTTTACTTTGTCATTTAAAACCTAGCAGTGTTTGCTATTACATATTGAAAAATTATACGTAAGTTTTTTTAGAAACTTAATTATGTAATACTTGCTCTTCCCCTCCCGCTTTGCTGGCCGTAACTCCCTTTGAAGAAAGAATTTTATAAAATTTATTCTTCGCGACATCTAACTGGCAGAAGTAATATCTCTACCAAACTTTGTGTCTTTACGTCTGATAGTTTCTAAGATCTCGTGATGGGTCAAAGAATCTCTGGATATCTTCTATATATAGATATTGTAAAAAAAACGCTAAACGAAAAGTATATATTTTTATCTGGTCAACAAACTTATTAACATAAAATAAGTGTCATTGAGAATTATACAAAATGCTACCGTTATTATTACCGATTTATATTCGACTGATATTCGATATTAATGGACAAATTTAAAGTCTGAAGATAATATAATTGTTTGGATTTAAGTAAAAATCTTGGTTTAAGTAACAGATGCCAACTGTTGCCAAGATATAACGATATGTTTCTTTAACATGGGGCCTTTGCACTTAACTATTTAGATGAACTCATTTTGATCTTTGCATATTTTAAATGATTAATCCTAGATGAAAGGTACATTTTGCAAGACGGCATCGACTGCGTTTGCTGGTGCGGAGCCGGGCTCGATGACCCGAAATAAGGCTCGGGTGGAAGGGGGGTGTATTGCTCCCCGTGTGAGCCACTGCCACCCCACTCCCGCCGCCCTCGAGCGCCGACCTTTCATTCATTACGCAATAAAAGTGTGCAAGAGACAGCAATAATCTTTTAAATTACTCACGTAAAGACTCGCATGCGGCATATGCAGTTGATATATTTTAAATATTTCAGTTTTAATTATTCTGCATGACCGATCGGTGTGATCATCATGGAGTCCTATATCCAGCAATGGTAGTCTATGATAATAATTATGATTATTAATTAGTTAAAAAGTCCCCTCCACGGCGTAGACCTCCTTTGTCTCCAATAATCACGGTCTTGCATTTTCCTCATTAAACCTTGTCTTTATTTTTCTGTAAATATGTCTTTTTATATTTCTTTCTACCCTGTCTTCTATCCTATCCTCTTGGACCTCTTTTTCATTAACTTTCTCTATTTTCCCGGCTCGATATAATTAATAAATGGCTTAATAAATACAAACCTAAAAATTTTCAAATTAATCACTTTTCTTCATCATAATAATAACTCTTGGCGATTTGTCTCTAATGTTTGTCAAGGCAGAAAGTTTACAGAGAGACATATTTATACACAAGACAAACAATTTGTAATTCAGAACTTTCCCACAAACATAACCTTGTTCTGAAATAAGTATTAAAAGTTATACACATATGAATTGTTTGACTTTATATAACAAAAAGATATATCGAGCAAATTGAAATATTTTAAGAAAAAGAATAAAACAAACTAATTGATTATTGTCTAATTGTTCAACTTTGCGATATCATACATTGCAAACTTTGTACATTTAGTATATTATTTTTACTGTAAGTACTGTTCGAATCGATCAGGTCAAGGTCTGAGGATTAATAATTATATTTGACGTAAATGCTGTTTTTATTGATATAAATAAATTAACAAGCTTTAGGTTTAACTTGGCACATATTGCACATTACTGAAATAGTCACTGTGATTTATTAACTACCTATATAATCTGAAGAAACCAAAATAACTGAACTAGTATCAGTAAAATAATTGTCGTTAAATATATGAACACATTTAAACTAGAAATATAATTCAATAGTTTTAGTATTCTATAAATTCGTTTACCTATCATCCCAAGTTTTAAAAAGCCTCCGTAACTTGTCGATCGATCGCCTACGGTTAAACATTGGGGTCAATTCACGCACACCGGACCTCTAATAACAATAAGGAAGGCGAACTTCTAAGCCGGTGAGGTTGTAATTTTCCTCGATTGAATTATAGGAAATATCTCTTTTCTAGACCTATAAAGGTATAGCAGACATAATCACGATCGCATTTGATTCGATTAAGTTTCTGCCATAATCTTTAGATAAAAATAGGGAACAAAATAATGGGGAAGGAACTGTCGAGCTTACTATTTAAGAGAAGAGATTTTTAACTTTATCGATTGTTTATTTATATAATGAGTAATTAACAAACTTTATTTAGAACCAAATGTTGCTAATCGCTGGAACTTACATGTGAGTACAGGTCAAAAACTTTTACAAATAGATTCTTTCTTTAGTTTATTACAATTGATATAAAATATCTCATATTAATTACATTATATAGTGTTTTAATTTTTTTTATATATATATTGAGCAGAGTTTAATAATCTCTTATCTTTATAAAAAATAAAATTATATGCCTTATATCATTCTTGTGAGATCAGGCCGACTTAAAGCTATAATGTGACAAAGTAACCGTCTCCTTATTAACAGACTTCAATATTTTTATGACTACACAGATAATTATCGGTTATCCGTTAAGTTTCGACTTAAAGGATACTTCAGAGAGTAAAATAACTACGTAACGTAAAAACATAGCTTGTATAATAATAATATACTTCACTAATTTCTTAGGTGGAACCACATTGTTATAGTTAGCACAGGGGTATTGTTTATCCATCAGTGATACTTACCTTTTCGCATTGTAATAATAAAAAATCTGCTTAGACCTTCGTACTAATTATAGTAACAATATTATATTAATATTTTTGTTTTTTAAAAATAAAATATTTTTTTTTTGCTATAAACTGATTATTCGCTAACCTCAATACTTGGTTGATATCTGCGATATCAAGCTGTCGCTTTTCGTTGGAAAATATTTAAATTTCTCGATTTTCTCAGTATGCATGTGAACTCATTTCACGTATCGCGTGATTAATGAGTATTAGTTTATCAACTCACGTGCTTTACAATGTCTCGGCGAAACACTGCTCGGTATCGTGCACCACATCGCTGGGAATCTTATCTCGTATATATTAATAACAGCCCCCATCGCGCATACAAAAAATGCAAGCAGAAGGTTTTTACTGCGGCGCGAGACATCACCGAGGCAGATGTGACAACTCATTGATGTTCACACACGGACCAAGTTAAAGTACGTATGCATGTAATTCAAGTAGGTCATTAAAATACTCAAGTTTCTACTATTCAAATGTTTAGTCATTTTGAGTAAAAATTGATACTATTCAAAATCACATGTGAATATTACTCAAGTGTTTTAGATAATATAAATTTTTGTAGGCATCTCTATACATTAATTAGAATATAAATGTTAGATGAAGTTAGTAAGGATAATGATATAATATCATTTTTAGTTGTCTGTACGAGAAAATAGTTAAAATTGTATTCCTAATCCACAAATTCAACGATTAAAATGACAATGAAAAAACAATTAAAATTTAAAAGGACCTGCCAAAATTTATATAAATATAATTTACCTAACACCGGTTCTATGATGATCTCTTGAACGAGAAGCGAGGTAGAACACAGGGCTGAGGTTCAGATTGGGCGCGGTCGTGCAGCAAGGTCCGCGACCCTGCGCCCTCGCTCCCGATCCAGGTTATCAACATCAGCCCCCGCCCGTCTGCACTTCAGTGCCCCCCTCTTGAAACGTTGCAGGGATTTTCTAAAACATTATATAGAAGACGCTTCCAACCTAAGCGAGTGCGTTGACTTCGGGTGAGCTTCATTTATGTATCGTTTTACTTACTCATCCCACTTTCTATTTCAACTTTGTTATTAGTTAAGCTTGTTATAAAAAATACAGTCCAAGCTAATGTAGTTTTATTATTCTAAATTATAACAAATATCACTATATCACCCTAGCTTTATACTTTATATAGTAGTATATTATAATATTAATATACCACTAACATACAAACTTTTTCAGTAAGAAATATCTAATTTCACTTTTGTCTATTTCTTGTCTCCGCGGTCGACACTCGTTGAGAAAGCCAGTTGATTTATTTTTATATAAATTAAATACCACTGCTTTTAATTTATGTACCGAGCGATAGAAAACGACTTGATTATGTTTATTACTACATTTAGTTTTCGGTATAAAATCTGTGTTACGTGGATTTTTAATTATTTATTTTTTAGGCGTCAACTGTACAAGAAGTACAACAATATTTTCTTCATAATTTTTCACTCTATTTCGAAGTAGAGGTCGAGTCATAGAATATGTCGTGATCCAAAATAAGTTTCACACGTTTATTAGACATGTCTACATCTTACTTGACCTACGTCTTACTTAGAGAAACCTTTTGACCTTAGTTTAAAGGTATACCTTAAGCATTTAATTATTCTTCTTTTAAAAGGAAAAATTACGCAATGTAAGTAAAGTTATTTTGTTCCTAAGCAATCTATTTTTAAATGAAAGCGACGAGAGAAGCAAGACGTTTACCTGAACGTAAATAATATGCGCCAATAACATTAAGAAAATATTTACATAATATATGACACCTGTTTTAAGAAACCAATTGCTTTAAGAAATAAGATGACCTATCAGATAAGATATTGCATTCAATTTTGTTAACAAATATACAATTAATTGCATGAAGCAAAATTACTCCTTAACAGTGGAAACGCTCCACAGCTATTTACACAATTTTATACACCAACAGCTTCTAATTTAGATACGGAGGATACGAAATGTTTTTTTTTAAGATAAAATAACTGAACGATGTACATAAAAATTTTTCAGTTATGATGTCACCATCCAAAGAACGACCTGCTCATAACCTTATGTTGAGATAATATTTTGGTATAGAATTGCAATGTGTATATTTCACATACTTTCAAGTTAAATTTCTAACGTGCAACTATCATTAGTATATACAGTGTCGATAGTTAACACACTAAGGACAATATTAAAATACATATAAGACAATGAATTTCATTCTTAAAATTTATCAAAAAATTAATAGAAAGAAAAACATTCAATTTGTAAGGTAACCTTTAATATTTTCCCACCCTTGTGAAATAAAAAAATAAGTTTACAGTACGAACGTTGAAATGTTTTCGCGAAAAGAATAATCGTTAGAAAATACTTTGTTAATTCTTTTTAAACAACTAAGTGGTGAGTCAAGTGAAACGTTTCATCATTATCATCATTATATATAATATAATAAAATACAAAATATAATATAGGCCTTGTCCAATGTCATCCGTCAAATGCGATCCTCAGCTTCTCGCATCCACTCACTTCCGACCGCTCTGATGATGTCGTCGGTCCATCTGAAGGGAGGGCGTCCTGCACTTCTGCGGCCTCCACTCCAAGATTCCTCCCCCATCAGGCCGTCACTGACACAACACACATCGCCAGCCTACTGGCTCTTCAGCTTACAGATTTTAAGAGCTACGTTGACAACTGTAGTTCTCTGTTGAATTTCTTCGTTCCGGTTTTTGTCCCTTAGAGAAATGCCAAGCATAGCTCTCTCCATCGCTCGCTGTGCTATTTTAAATCGGTGGACCAGCCCGATTGTCAGATGCCATATCTCTGCGCCGGAAGTAAGGGTGGGGAGCATGCACTGGTTAACAATTTTTATCTTGAGACATCGGGGTATTTGTGAGGTGAGGATGTGGGGGAGTTTCCCAAACGCTGCCCAGCTGACCCAAATGCGTCTATCGATCTCTTTGTTGAAGTTGCCTCGGCCTAGTTCTATAACGTGTCCGAGATAGACGTATTCTTTTACTTCTTCTATTACCGCGTTCCCGACGTTTACTGGACTAGGGATGATCGAGTCATTGGACCTGACTTTAGTCTTGTCCAAATTCATCTGCAGTCCCACGCTTCGGGAAACGGCATTGAGATTATTCAGCATTCGGCTAAGATCTTCCACCGAATCTGTCTTTAAAACCACATCGTCTGCAAACCATAGGTACGGTAAGTACTCGCCGTTAATGTTGATACCCCATGTATTCCAATCTAGGGTCTTAAATATGTCTTCCAGTGCTGTTGTGAACAGTTTCGGGGATATTACGTCCCCCTATCTCACCCCTCATCGCAATAGGATAAGATCGGGACCGCTGTCCTTGGATTCGCATAGGCATCGTTGCGGCATTGTACAGACACTTAAGTACATCAATGTAACAGTGGTCAACTTGATATCGCTGTACGGACTCCATAACTGACCAGGACTCAATGGAGTCGAAGAACTTTTCGTAATCAGACATATTAAACTCCATAGATTTTTGTATAACCTGCTGCACAGTATGGATGTGGTTCACGGTGATGTAGCCTTTACAAAGTGAAACGATTACCTAATGGTATTACAAATTATACGACTGCCCATAGCAACATCGCGTTAGTTCGGATCATATATACTGCACTACGTTGTGCTCGCCGTCTTGAGGCAATAGATGTTAAGTCTAGTTACCCCAGTAATATATACAGCGCCCTTTAAAGCAGAATCATCATCATTAGTTGTCAAGTTTGGCAATCAGATTGAGAAAACCAATTCGATCCTCAGCTATTCTTTTTAACTGATGGTATTTAAAAAAAATAAACCACAATACAATAATTTAATTTTTCACATTATATTTTGGGAATAGAAGTGCGTTGGTACCTACGTAGACGGTCTCCGCTAACAAAGATGCCACCCGTATATGATCGTTATTAAAAATTTATGACGATATGTACAAACTTTTTTTAAACAAAAAAACTTTCATAAAATGCTTTAATTACTTACCACATATCTTACGTCAAAACAAACCGTTTATAACATTTTTTAAATAAATTAGTTTTGCAGCCGTTCCACGACAATTCGCCCTCACTTTTAAGCTTAATTATTTTAACTAGCAATAAACATTATGTTGCACCTGCTGTAAAGTGTTACAAAACTCTATCATAACATGTCAATTAATTCTTTTACTGGTGGTAAGTCTCTGTTGCTGGGGACCGTCTAGGTGGGTACCACGGCACCGCCTATTTCTGCCGCCAAACAGTACTGTACAAACCTTACTGTGTGCCGGTTCGTAGGGTGCTATAGCTAATTAAATTACTGGCGAGACTTTACATCTTATGCCTCAAGGCGACGAGCTCAATGTGGTGCTGTTTATATCTTAACTAGGACTACGTTGTTATGAGGAAGAGTATCACTCGCCACCCTATGAACCTCCCGCTTGTCTTGTTGTTTAGTAGAATAAAAAAAAATGTAACCACTGATTGGCAGGCATTTCATTTAATCATTGAAATTTATCATTTTATGGAACGTTTTTTCATATAACTTAGAAATAAAAGAATTATGTAATTGAAGTTTTAACGAAGATAAGAATTTTACTGTAAAATTTTAAAAACTTATTTAAATATAAAAAGGTGCCCTTAAAAAACTTTTTCTTTTCTGGTGCTTAAACAACGGAAGAAGGTGCGTTTAAATTTTAATAAAAAAAAATTAATGAATGGCATTTTCGCATGACTGGATTATGTGTATAATCAATAGGCCATTACGGAGTAGTAACATATTATGGAATGAGGTAATCAATTTTATAACCTGTACATAAAAATAATAAATTAGTGCTAGATTAATAAAAAGAACTCTTCATATTAATTAGTAACAACTTTAAAAAACTTGCTTTATTTATATTATTATGTTATGCAGTAATGTGTATGAATGTGTACAGATATATATACATATATACATTTATATATATACATCATAGTGTGAGGAAAAGTATACTGCAAAGAAAAGTTTACTGCAGAGAAAAGTCTACTGCAGAGAAAAGTTTACTGGGAGGAAAAGTTTACTGGGAGGAAAAGTCTACTGTAAGGAAAAGTTTACTGTGAAGAAAAGTTTACTGCGAGGAAAAGTTTACTGTGAAGAAAAGTTTACTGGGAGGAAAAGACTACTGTGAGGAAAAGTTTACTGCAAGGAAAAGTTTACTGTGAGGAAAAGTCTACTGTGAGGAAAAGTTTACTGTGAGGAAAAGTTTACTGGGAGGAAAAGTTTACTGTGGGTAAGTTTGTGCAAAGAAAAGTTTACTTCGAGGAAATGTCTACTGTGAGGAAAAGATTACTGTGAGGAAAAGTTTACTGGGAGAAAAAGTTTACTGTGGGGAAAGTTTACTGCAAAGAAAAGTTTACTGCGAGGAAAAGTTTACTGAGAAGGAAAGTCTACTGTGAGGAAAAGTTTACTGCGGTGGAAAGTTTACTGCAAGGTAAAGTTTACTGTGAGGAAAAGTTTACTGCAAAGAAAGGTTCACTGTGAGGAGATGATATTTATGTTTATTATACCAAATTTATGTTATTTTTCCATATTTTCCATCCAAAGTTTGTCCGGAAGAGATCGCTTTTAACAATAAGACCGCCCATTGCGCATTTATTATTATGTAATATTCTTTTGTAAAATGTAAAATATTATTTGGTGTGAAATATAGCGTTTTCTATTCTATTCTATTTTCAAAGCCTAATTTATTAACTAATTGTAGTCTAACCGAATCTTGTGATCTAACTTGAGCAATTCACATATGTAACTGTTGTTAGCTACAAATGTTACACAAAACAAAACCTAATGGGGAAAGACCCCGTGCAAACGTAGACAACAATATATATACATGTATATATAGACAATAATATATATATGTATTAATATATATTTTTTTATATAATATTTAGTTTGTCGAACTTTATTACTAAAAATTTTACACTCGTTTTAAAATCGTCAAAACAGAAAATTATATTTTCTTTCTCATCTAAATACCTCCAGTCCTCGGAAAACACAATTCGTGAAAATTTAATCATGATATGGTTTTCTTCCACTCTTATAAATCTTTTAAACTTTTTTGTGTCAATTTTTTTTTTGGTATCGATGGGGATATCTTCAAAATATGCTTCTAAAATTCACTAAAATACTTCTGTGGTGCGTCTTTCGGTGTGTTCACAGGGGTTCCGCGACATGTATCGAATACTGCTGGTATAATATTGCTGTGTTCCATTCAGGGATGTAAAGGGTACCGCACAACAACTCACGGAACCCAAATCAACCTCACCTGCTATATATTTATGTCCAGCAGTGGACGTCTATCGGCTGATAATGATGATAATGTTTAGTCTTCGGCCTTTCACTATTTTAAACGTAATCCAAAAGACAGTAATATTTTAAGGAGACTTGTAAATTTTTTCCAAATAAGGATATTTTTTTAAACAAAATGTACGTAGTCAAAATACGACCCGTGCTTATTTTCACGAAACCTGAAACAAATATGGAGTCGACGTGTTCACGCGATGACAGCGCTGTTGCGTGCCGCAGTGCCCGCCCGGCTGCGTGACTCGCTGCACCGAATGCATTAAATATACGAACAGCCTCGACGCCTTTTATTGAAAAAAATACGGTTTGACGTCTTTTATTTTTTAGTGATCACGCTATCGGAAAAGGCGTTAGACGGAAGATTGTAAAGTATTTATTTTCAATGTTAAATTTTATTACAACTCGATTAAATTTTTGTTATGGGAACCTGCTCTTGATAGCTTGGCTAGGCTTGTAAGCCTTGTTTAAAAATTTAATTTTTTTTCCTTTTCTAGGTATGTATTTTATCAGACTCTTATTTTTTTATTCCAATTAAGCGAAGAGACGAGCGGGATATTCACCTGATGGTAAGCGATACGCCAGGCCATAATCAAGGTGGAACTACTTAGAATCATATATACTTGACTATATTGCGCTCGTTGCTTGAGACATGAAATGTTGCGTCTCTGAATCTCGATAATTACTTTATATAGCTAGCTACAATACACTTTAAACCGGAAAACAGTAATGTTTACACATGTGTCTAAACATCACTGTTTGACGGCTGCAATAAGCGCTGCGGTGGTACCTTCCTAGCCGGTCTTCGACAACAGAGATCAGTAAATATTTTACAAGATAAAAGAATATAAAAATGATTCAACGAGTTTTATAATTTTCTTCTAACATTAGTACCGACAGCACTAAAATTTTCATTAACAGTTTTTTTTAGTATTCACCTTTATGAGATAAAGGCTTATTTATGACTAGTAGATTATCCGGTTCATGTCTGCTGTCTCTATTTCCCTATTGGCGTTATAAAATTAATAGATGAACAGATTGTAAATAAGTAAACAATATACCGGCAAATAGTTTTAAAACAAATGACTGATGAAGTATGAAAGTAGCAGTGTTTACGATGACAACCAAACTACCGGCTATAAGAAGGCAATGTACTTCAATTATGCCAACGCTTCGTGTAATTAATAAAATATTTTTTTTACGGTTCAGAAGATATGCATGCATAGAAAAGGGCGGTACAGTGCATATGAGTGTGGGTTAGCTTATCATGCAATAGTGTAATCATGGCGTGCAATGGGCGCTCATTGCTACAAGCCACAAAACAGAAACAATTTCAGACAGTACCTTCTGTACGTACTCTATAAGATTATAGACATGATAACACAAATTTATTCGTAAAGCTTTTCTAGGACAGCCTGAGTTTCGCTTAAATAATTTTCTTTATTAATTTTCGTGCTTCATGGATATTAATTAAAATCTTACCGTAGTAAAAACACTAAAGATATTTTAATTAAAAATTAAAATGAACCCTGCAGTATATGGTTTATTTATTAAAATAGCTACTGCTGTGATATCTTGACCACCAATTTTTATTTTGTTTGATAAATTTTTATACTGTAATATACCGCAGTCTATAAACAAGTATCACCTAAGTAAGTTGTTTCGTCTAAGTTTTAATTTAGCTCAGCATCTATGTAGACGTCTACATGACGCCACTGCGCTTAACTGTAACTTTTCAAACTTAACCACAAAACTAGTGAGTCAGCGATACTAAATCATATACAAAAACATACAAGCGGTGTACTTTGCACTTGCCATTTTTTGAATACACTATCATATTATTTTATGAAGTTTTGAGAATTATACTATGAATTAGATCAAGGTCCAGAAATAAATAAAAATTATCTATGGAGGTTTCAATCAAATTCTACATAAAATTGTTGTAAAGAGATACATTCTAATCTCTAACAAATATTGTTTTATGTTTACCGTGCATTTATATTGAAATCTAGAAAATGGTTACAATATTCAGATACATATATTTCAGATGAAGAGAAGGAAAAAATTCAATCTGTGTTAGGGAATTTTGAAAGAAGACATTTAACCAAAAAGAAAAAATTATTTATGATCTAAACATAAAGATAATATTTCAAAAGATATATCTTTACAGAAAAAACTAAAGCGAGCCTAAAAATATTTCTTTTGTTATTTGATAAGCGACGAGACGACCAGACGATGCCGCCTGCTCGTACCCATGTCACGATGGTTAGAATAAGATACACTGCACCACGTTGTGCTTATTTTATTATGACATAAAATGTTAAACCTCGAGACCGGAGTAATTTTACTACTTACAGCACCCATTAAACACAGTAATATTTGCACATTACTATTTAGCGACAGAAGCACGCGCTGTAGTGATAGCTAACAAGACGGTTTACATCAACAGAGATCTACCACCGGTGTATCACACATAGTCCTATTTCACATTATGATTTTTACTATTGTCTCATTTCAAAAGCATAACACGTTCTCACGTGAACAATTCGACAATGTATATTAATTTCCTCACGAGTTACGAATAAAACACAGCAACTCTTAGCTACAAAGTAAAAAAAAATCATTTCTACCTTGCCATTTAACGCATTGTCGATACGATAATCGTCATATAATAAAAATTAGGTGGTGCATTATAAATATGTATGTAAACTAGGCATTCGACATAAAGAGATTTGATTGCTAAAGGGATATAAAGAAAAGTTGAACTCAGTTTAATAAATGTTAAATCAGTTCCTCCCAACGGGTTTCCGCCTTTTTGTGGCGCAGGGGCTTAGTAACCGTGGTACAGATACACGTTGAAGTGAAGAGGAACCCATTTGGCCGGCCCGCGGTGAAGAGCTGGCCCCAGAGGCGTCCGCTCTAAGTTAGAGCACTGGTTGGATAACTAGCGCTCACCGGAGCGGCCGGGGGCTGCAGGGGCGGCTTTATGCTGCCCTTAGCGGCCAGGTTGCAGGGGCGGTTCTATACTGCCCTCTGCAACCGAGGTGGAGTCACGGAAGCAGTACCCTCTGCGACTAACAACGGGTGCCGGCGGGCCCAATATCGGATCCACCGCAGAGAGCCAGGAAGAGTTTTCTCTTTTGGTTCCCATGGCCTCGGGTTCGGCACGGTTTCGGGGGAACCCGTCGCCGGCGCGATTGCAAGAGGCCGAGGAAAGGGCGCGCTGTATGATCCGGCGTGCCCCTGCGAAGGTGGTAAGGGAGGGTTCATCCTTCCCTCCCGAGGTGGGGCTGCGAAACCGGCCAACGCCGGCGGGGTCACGAATAGTGCGAAAGCGTACCCGTAACCCCGCCATGAGGCGAGGAACATCGTGGGGGTTTTAGTCGGTGCATGTCCGACATAACCTGTCCTTGCCCCCGCGATGACGGATAGGCGCAGGAATTACCCCCACGTTATTGAAGAAAAATGTTAAATCAGTTCGACCCAGAGATCTGTGTGTGAATTTACACATACTGGGAGTTAGGAGACTGCTTCCGGAAACCAAGACAGACGATAGCACTAATGATACCTTTGTTGATGGAACGGAAAAAAATCCACCCTGATTAAAAAAAAACATATTTTGTGCGTTCGATGATCCGAGCATCAGCTGTTTTTGATTTTGTGTTTCATTGCTGTATTTTTTTAGTAAAGTAATGTATTTTTTATGAAACTATCGTTTCATTTAGTTATACTAACATGATGGAGCGTAAATAATGCTAATAAAACGTTTTAAACACATATATTTTTTAACAAGCTCGATTGTTTTTCCCTCCCATCATCAAAGGTGTCATTAGTACTATCGTCTGTCTTCGTTTTCGAAAGCAGTCTCCTAACACCCAGTATACATATATCGGTCGCGAATCGTTTACGACTAAACAATATTTAATACACATTTTGTTTAACTAATTACTCAATCAAAAGTGTTCGTAGATACGAAGAGAGATCAAAAAGTAGTGAGAATGAAATAGAATATAATGATTATTGATTACCTTAATAATTTATTTTTCCACGTAGTCTCCGAGTCTCTCTTCACACCGAGTTCAGCGCTTTTCCAACGGTTCAATCCCTTTCAAACAAAAAAATTGTCTTGGTCCTGCAAAAAGCTCTCCACGGCATCCGTCACATCGTTATCGTCTTTGTACCTGTTTCCCCTTAAGTATGCTTTCAATGGGAACAGATAAAAATCGCTAGGCGCCAGATCTGGTGAATAAGGGGGGTGGTCAACCAATTCGAAGGCAGCCTGCGGAATGGCAGCCATCGCAACTGCAGATCTGTGCGCGGGTGTGTTGTCGTGATGAAACAGCACGCCTCTTCGAAGTTTCCCTCTTCTTTTCTCTTTGATGGCATTCCTCAACTAGGGAATTAAAGCTGCGTAATATTGGCCTGTAATAGTGGTTCCACGCTCCAGATAATCAATCAACAATACCCCTTCTGAGTCCCAAAATATCGAGGCCATAACCCTGCCAGCCGAGGCCACGGCACGAAACTTCTTCGGGGTCGTTGATGATGGCCGTTTCCATTGCGAAAACTGCTGTTTTGTCTCGGGACTGTCGGTTACCATTCTCAGCACCCATCTTGTGGAAACTTTTCTCATATTCAAAGATTGTTTCAATATGGATTGAATACTTGCATATGAAATGCCTGTTTCTTGAATTAAGTATCGGATGGTAACTCTTTAATCGCTCAATACAATTTTCTCGATTTTCGCAACATTTTCTTGGGTGATTGAGAAACCCACATTGCGACAGTGGATTACAGCGTAGCAGACTCTTCTAATGTTGCCACTAAATCACAATGAATCTTTTGCGTCGTTAACCTTTTTAAACAGAGGTATTTAATAACGGTTCACACTTCGTTTTTCTCCATTTTCGAGAACACGTTCCGACACGAAGCAAACAAATTACTACATTCAGAATATAACCAAAGAAAATCGATTTTTTTTTTTTATTAATATTACAAACATGTATCTCTGCTATGCCAGTATTTATTTATTTTTTTCTTACCAAGGAGTATATAGTACATAGTTATTGCAGAATAAATCTAATCTATAATTATTTGTGACAATTTACTTTTGATGTCTTTTTTTACAAAGCCAGACTGAGCTTTGTAAAAATAATTTTCAGTTTTTTACCCAGAAATTAAAAACTGAAAAAGACAAGCAGGAAATCAAAAATATTAACGTGAAGTATAACCGCAAGTCTCATATCGAGGAATGCTGTTAGCAATTACTTGAAAATTTAAAAAATAGTCTAATGGTAACTGGTTCAACTTTATAGATATTCACACAGAAACTAGAACAATTTAATTATTAGCAATATATATAATAGATGGGCAGAATTTAGTAAATGCAACTGGTAATTAGCTGTTTGCATGTAATGTATAGTCAATTAGGCACTAGTGCTTCGTTCAATGCCACTTTGTGTCCACTGCTTGTAGCTGTGAGCTAACTACCACAGCTAAGAGCAATTACAGAGTGAGGAACGGCCGTAGGATAACCTAGCTACGGCTAGGGTGCGATTCAATTTCCACTATTCTCAAACCTACTCTGTTTTGAACAAAACTTCGGTGTCGCAACGCGAACGAGGAGAATAGCGCTCGGTTTTACGAGCACTTGCGACTTCTAACGACATTCGTCTACCATTAAGTAGGGAAATAGGATGGATAATACCTAAATGCGCTGCAGTTTGTGGATTTAACTTTAAGTATTAGAGACATAATTAATTGCAGCTTAGGCGAACGTCACATGATTATTTACATTCGTTTTACGGCTGCAACTTATTTATTTAAGCATACATTAAAGCGAGCTAAAAAGTGATCAATTTAAATTTATTAATCTAGATAGTTTAATAACTTTAAACAAAACTTAAAGAGAATAAATAAGGACGTAGTTTATGATAAACATACATACTTATGACAGGACTTAGTACATGATACGTTTGTATTATAATTACGCAATTATTACACAGTATCATACATGCCCTTATCATTTGAGGACACGAAACGGTAGTCTCATTACTTAGTTAATTTAACTACCTACAGCGAACTTTAAACCAAAATCAGACATGTTTGCTTGGCAGCAAAAATAGGCACTGCAAAGGTTGATAATGGTGATACATGAAAATTTACGACTCGTTAATGCCTAATTTTTTTCCTTTGCCCAACCTTCCTTTCTATTTCTTTCCCAAAAAACAATACTTTAAAAAAAATTATACGCAGAACTATTACCGTCACAATACGCTGGAACAATTCCAGGGAATATGCAACAGGTCACATTAAAATCACTAAATCCTATAGTGAAATGGGAAGGCAAAGTGGAATGTTTAAAACGAGCTCACTTTCATTTACTTCTTAAGTTTTCTTGTAATAGTCAAGTGCGAATTGTATACAGCGCGCCAAGATTTTACGCTGCTTTAATAGCAAATTCATGCACAATCTTTAAAGGAAACTTAAATTATCTTGAGAAAAATAAACTTTTATTGATAATGAGCGTTCAATATTTTTTTCTGAATACTGACATAACACGACGCACTAACCCTCTATCAAAAAAATAATTACAACAACAATAGAAATTAAAAAGCCAATTATAGTGGTTACATTCATTGTGACGATTATTATATTCATCATGATTCGAAAATTACACATTTAATACATAAAAATTACAAAACAAGTGTTTACTGTTATACATAACACGACCTGTTAGAATATTTACGGAGTCATCTACATTGGATTCTAAGAAGTCACAAGCATAATTAACAATTTCTATTTCGCAATGTTCAATAGTAAGAATTGACCAAGGCAACATTATACCTTTAACACAGGATGCGTCGTGATACTTTGGTCAGCGACTTTTGCTTTGTGACAAACAACTATTAACAAATAGACAATTGAATGTAGCGAATTTGTGCATCCCGTATCATTTTATAATAATGCTATATTAATGTGAAGACAATATGTGGGCCACATGTTATGAAGTTTGATTAGTGTAAAGTTTTTCCAATCACTCTGCAATAAACCCGTCGCCATAGTAGGAATTCTGTGTAACAGCAATCAATTTTTAAGTGTTTTCAATGTGTCAATATCCGCATGAAAAATTAAGCCTGTTCCTAATAGGAGTTTCAAAATATAAGCGCACCATTAGAACCCTGTCTCGAAGTAATGACATTGACTGTAAAAAGTACGGCGAAGGCGACGACAGCCATTGCTCGAACACACAACAAATAAACATAAAAATAAGTGATCAACTTCTGTATATTTCTTAATGGTAAAATAACTACATGATTAGAATTATTCTATCGCTGGGAATAAAAGACATCATAACACATTGCAGTCTTAAGAAATACACGTTCTGATAACAAAATGACTTACGATTTTTTAAGAGTTCAATTCAAAATCTATAAACTTTTAGATTTCATAGCTATGTATATCTCCTCCCATCCCCCGATTACAACGGGTGGGTTTATCGTCGGAAGTTAGGCAACGGCGTAAAAAGCACGCCGCGTGCCGAGGTGCTCAGTGGCGCCATCTAGACGTCTACATTGGCGCCATACACTCGCCTCTAGCTAAAATTAATCTCACTTTGCGACTATCACGATAACAGAAGGTTAGGAACAGCAACAAAGAAAAAATATATAGATTGATCTACTGATCAAATTGAATGAGATATGTTTATTTGGTGTAATAATTATATTTTTTCTACGTATGGGTCCGCACAAGTTTTAACTAAATTCTGAGAGCATGTCATAACTAAAAGCGTAACATAAATAAACAAAGCGACCACTAATGATTTTGTCTATGTTTATGTAAAAACATAAACTGTACATGTAGTGCGGGTTCCACTAAGATATCCCCTAAGATATCACATGTTAACAAAAGCTGTCGTTATTTACCGGATTCTCCAGTTAAGAGGAAATCGAATCTTCGTCTCATTGAGACCTTAGCGCGTGCCGTTGAATTACTAACTGAACTATCGTGGCATCTCCTCTTAGAGTTATTTAAACTAAAATCTTGTACTAAAAGATTTAAATAATTTATGTACTTTACATACTTTGTGTTAAGACAATAATTTATATGATGGTTATTGTCACGCAGTACTACTTACCTTACACGTGTTTACCATAAAAGTTTATGTTCACGCCTTTATTGCATTGAAATATAACTCTTAAAGAAATAGGCAATTCAAACGAGTACGTGCGTAAGTAACATGACATCACTGGCCATGTCATTGAAGACATTGTGTCATATTATGAAGAATAGATCCTTTACCGGGAAAATACTTGCGTAAATAAACAAACAATATAGACTTTAATCACCATCCAGTTTTCTCAAAGTTGTAAACTTTATATAGAGACATAAATAATAATGTGGAAATCACAGGAGCGCTTAGTAACGCCATAGATCTTTCGAAATAACGCGCATTATATTTATTCATATTTAATATATTGTTGCGGTAGTATACTTACATTAATGTGTGCAATGAATAATGGCACATACAGCAATAAGCGTGTCACTTGTGCTCTCTATTGATTAGCATTGCATGAAGAATTTTTGGTTTAAATAGTTATATGAGGCTTATATCTTAACACAAGAAGAGATGACGGATTGTTAGTTAAACAAAGAATTCATCAAAGACTTCATACTACTCCTAATCAATAGTAAGGATGATAATTATGTTTCACAATTATAATAAAAAATATTAAACCAGGTAAAACAAAGTTTATAACTAATTCACATAGTTTTTTGAAGAATTCCTTATTTTTTTAATTTTCATTGCAACTTGAAAAGAAGCGAAATACTAGTAGATTTATTTTCTTTGGAGAAAACCTTTTTACTCATACTACTATATGCTTTGTAAAATGTTTTTTATCATTAGATGAATTGTTCTAAATTTGAATTCAAAGAAAATATATATATAGAATAAGTTTTAAAATCTATTTGAAAGCATTTATGCATACTTTCCTTAGCGAAGTCTTTTCCCTCCCATCCTCGCCCTAATCTCCTCCTCCGCTGTCCCACACTCTACCGCTGACGTTGATTGATGCAGGTGCAGTAAGAACCTGCCTTCACATTTCCCTTCTAATACTTACACCTTCAAGTAAATCTAAGTACTAAAAACCATTCGCCGAAAAGCAAGTTTACAAATCGCTTAGCGGTGTTCTGCAACTATCGCAAAATTACATTTGTACTTTTTCCTTTTGCTGCTACTGAAGAAAGTATAGTATATAAGTTATAACATCAATGCCATGAAATACAACTCTTTACTCTATTGTAACTGAATATAATTTAAATTTAGCGACAGTGTAGCGTGACAAGAATCTTCATTTCAAGTAGTTGTTTCGACGCAATTAAGAAGGTATATTAAGTTCAATTAATTTCCATGTCTACATGAGAAAGAAATTAAAAGCCGACATACACGTAATAAGTTTTATATATTATATTATAATGGAATTACTTTCATCGGCAAAAGAATTATCAATGAAGTACTGCACAACGATATTAAATTGACAGCGGAGGACATGATATTTGAAGAGAATTGCGTACTACGCTCAGCAATCCACATGCCAAGCGTTGCAAATATAGCTATTAACCATGGCTTAGTCTTTGTTAAACAGTATACATTAATAGGCTAAATTAATAACATTTGGAGCCGAAATAAATTATATTTTGTCCTTATTTTCATCACCGATTAGCTACTGAAGATGGTAAAATGAATATTTGAATAAGACGCAGCAATTTATCGACAGCTGTTATCTTTTTAAAATTCTGTACTTCATTCATTTCTTCGATGTCCATGTACAGGATAATCACTTCAGTTGCTTAATATAAGTGAAGGTAGTTGACAAAGTGCATGCTCTTGTAAAATTCCACATAAGCTAAAACAAAATGTTATGTGACAATACTATGTATAAAGTAAGTAATTCTCTACTCCAACTTTATTAATAATTCCGTTTCATGGATAAGCATACCCTTTAGAGTATCAACTGTTTAGAGTAGCTTTATGTACAAAGGCGATGCCAAACTGGACAGCCCGTGAGAAATCGTTTTAATACTCAAAATCCGCCTGCAGTTTCAGCGTTTAATGAATTACGTTGGGTGCAGCCTCCGGCGCAAGACGTGCATCGATCAACGTCGGGCCCGGTAACTCCACCACCCCCACTTAACGCCCCCTCCTCCTAGGTGGATAGGCACAGGGAGGCCACGACGTCCCCGCACTGCCCAAATAAAATATTCGGATAGTGTCTGCGCTCACTTGCTTGATATGACATTTGCTGCCATACTATTCCAAGCCACTTACAGACTTACGTTATACTTTTAATTATTTTTTTAATATTCATGTAACCATTTTTTCTATATTTCACATTACAGTTTAATTTCAAAAAATAATGTATAACTTTCTTTTTGATAAATGATTTTTGTACAGAATAACGCGATTGAGTTACCGTGAATAATAAATAAATAATAGATACTAGAATCATATAATATGCTTATAGTTAAAGGTATAGTTGCATTGTAAAATTATCGTGCGATATAGAAATACAAACTTATTTCCTATTCAAAGCACTTCCACAAAAAACATCGCGTTTCTATTCAATCCAATTTTCTTATACCATTTTATAGGTTGAGACATGAGATAAAAAGGGGTAACTGCAAATTCGCTTGCGTTCTTGTGTAGCTGGGTTTTCGCCTCTGGGGCTGGGTGCGGGCTACGTGACGCCTCTGAATTATAAGAAAATGCATTTACGGAGCTGCGCCACAGACTGAACGGCGCATTTTCGTGTCTAGTTTTACGTTAGTTGTGCAATATGGATTAGATGAATATGAGAGTCTGCAGTCACCAGACTTTTAGCCGATAATTTAAACTTTTTGTACGCAATATTATTAAAAACATATTATAACTTCTCATAGATTTTGTTTTGTATATAACAATATTACAATTTCACATTATTTACATATATGACAGAAAACTGAAAGAAATATATAACAAGTATATAAAAATATTATTATTAAACTTTCAATGTTTTTAAATTGCTGTCTTTGTTATAACATCCCCCAAATGTACTAAAATACTAGTCGAAGGACTTACACAACCTTTTAAGTCTCTGACTCATATAAACCTTCAAAGTGACTGCAAATAACGAACCCTTAAATTTTAGATTCAGAATTAAACATAATAGTCGATATTAACTTTATTGGAATAAATTCATTAGGCGCAATGAATTTTTAAACTTTTATCGACTACCAAGTACAAGTGATCTGAAGTAAACACACATGACAGTTGCAACGGACTTTGGTATCCGAACCAGTGAAAACTACCCTACCTTATAATACTAATAAATAGACAATTTAACAATCTCGTTACAATTTTGTTATAAAGCTTTGTCACTAAAACATCATCATCAGCCGATAGGCATCCACTACTGGACATAGGTCTCCCTAAAATTCTCCATATCAATCGGTCTTGCGCTGCCCACATCCAGCGGCTTCCCGCGATCTCCGTTTGAGAGTTTCATAGGGTGGAATATGCGCCATTTCTCACCACGTTGGCTCAGTGCTGGTTGGTGGGATCTAGTCTCATTTGTTGATTAGCAATATGCACCACGAGCAGATGAGGTTGGCTTCGGTCCCGTAAGTTGTTAGGTTAAATAGATTTTTTTTTATGCGCGAATGTTTTTTTAAATATGACGTTTCGAGAAGGCAAGGTTATGGCGAACATGTTTTTTTCGACATGTAGTTCCTAAGACCACGGCAACGCATACATACATATTTTCGATTTTCTACTTTATGTTAATATGTAATATAAGACATGAATTTATTTTCACAGCATTTTCATATCTAAGCGCAACTGATTTATAATTGATCATTGGTATGATCTCTACAAATGTACAAAAAGCATCATTAAGAGTATTGGTTATAAGCTTTGAAATTATATAGCATAGAAAACTACGGCAAGAAATGTATGCAGCGTACTTGCATCCAAGCTTATCGCATCTATCAACGTCCGAAGGCTTTCACGGAAGGCTTTGTTCGTGCGGCGTGGGCGCCAGCCGCCCACCGCGCCCGCCCGCCCTCATATTACAAACAACTTAGACCAACTCAGACACACGACTAACATTCCATACTGGCATAACCTTTAGAATACAATATGAAAACATGAATCATTAACTAAATAATATAATAATTTCTTATATTTATGCGGATATCACACATTAAATAAAACTAAACCCTACATATGACAGAAAAACTAACAACAAAGTTATCATGGAGTACCTACAGATTTACAATTATAATTTGCAGTCCGATTATACGTAGAATGAGATCATATTCAGTATTTGATTTTATTTTCTTAATAATAGGACCTAAAACAGGTGATAATACACAACTACTTCCTCTATTGAAAGTATGATATTGTTTTGTAAATATTTGTTTATTAAATTTGACGTAACGTTTTGAATAATTTATGATCACAGATTGTAGATTTTCCAAAGCATCGAGATATTCTATGAATATTCAAGTTCACACCAGAAATAACTATTTATGTAAAATAAGTAAAAGGGGTCCATCTGTTAAGATTAATGAACTCCTTTACAATGTACATTTATAATACATGTTTATCCATTGGAAAATAGTCCTTGTTTTTGAACACCTTTCCAGTCATTTATATTGACGCTTTACATTTCCTGGACAATTATACAAAATATTTATTTGCTAGTAATGAAAGTGTAAAGCACTCAAAATTCATTTCATTTACAACTTTAATTTGTTAATTACGAAAATATTTGCATAATGTCCACTTCTGGTTATCAGCGAGAGTAAAAGAATTCTTAAATGAAAATATATATATATATATACTTTTACTAAGTATTTATGATATTCAAAAGAAAATTATTTACTTTTTATGTTTTCCTAAGTCAGTATGTATTTATAGAGTAGTGCTGAAGATGTACACAAAAACAAATAATCAATATTTTTCGTATTTTATTCTAGTTACTACATTGAAAACAAGTTTTTTTGATAATTATATATTTTTAAATATCTATAGGAATATCTCAATATACTAATACTATATTTTTGATAAAATGGGTGCTTTATGATAAATATTTTAAGGTCTATTAGCAATAATATGTCTAATTAAAACTATACTAAAATTGTATTAATAATACATAATGATAAAAATAATTTATTAGAATTTCAAATTTAATGATAAATAATTTTACTCAAGCTAAGTCAACTGTAGTAATTTTTAGGGGACAGGGTGTGCAGGATGCATCTGGGGGAGTCAGGAGCTGCATCGATCAAAGTCGCCCAGTGCCGACCGATACTAATGGCTTGCGACCCGACTTTACTGCACCATATACCTATCTTTGTTAAGGAGTACAATATTAAAACTTTCGCACAGTTCGTACTTGCGGCAATTACTCACATTCAAACATAAATATTACTTAAATTATTATACTTATCACGAGAAAGTGCGACGTAAAACGTTGTAATTAATATACAGCACATTTATACTATATCGATAAGTTAATAGGATAATTAAAAATAGCGTATTTATTCAATTTAAACGTCTTCAATTTCAGTAGACATGTTATCACATTAATATTCCATTAATTTGGAAAGTTTTTGCTTCCCAAAATAATATTATTAAATACAATGTTAAACATATAACTCGTGCTCACTACATGTTTTCAAGAGCTCCTATGTGGAGACGGCAAGATCTAGAATACTGTATGAAGGTAACATCGATCTGCTATGCTTTTCAGCCACCCACTTGCAAGTTAACACAAACTTAATCTCTTACCAAAATATTATCTGGATTAACTAACGGATTTATTTGATTTTAACCACAAAATATATTGTTAATTAAGGTATAGTCATTTATTATTAAAGATACTACCCATACAGTGCTTGGCGTTAAAAATATAAGATGTTAACCTCATTCATATTAAAATAAAATGTTTGTTTAGTATAAAACTATTTAAATATCTGTTTAACTTAGACCGGCTTTCAAATAATTAAGATACTTTTTTTTGTCTTAAGTTACAATAAAATAGCAACACGTTAGTATTAACATTAATTATCAATAGTTAATAATACGAAGTAATTAAAAATGCTATGTAACCTCTCCCTTATTCAACGATCCTTATACAAAGTTAACTTATAACAATTTATCATAATGTCTAAATTTTTAATAATTCAATAGTCGCAAGGACTGTTGACGCCGCCATGAAGTAGTATACAATTATATGAGTTCAGGTTTAAGGGGCGTTGTAGCAAGCGAAATATTGGAGGTAATAAAGCTTATCACCTTATGATTTCAAGTGATAAACACATAGTGTAAACCATCATGACTAGTGTCACATAGTTATGGGTAGGCTTATCATTTCCTGTTAGAGTTCCAGTCGTTTACACCGTCGTACGGCTTAAAATAAAGTAATGATTTATTTTATACTAATTGTCAGACACGTAAAAACGGAAGGATTTAGTTTTAAACGGCAAAGCGGAGTTACTGGCTCGATAAGGACGAAGAGGAATAGCGAGCGTTCGTCAAAGGCATCACCCGCGCTATCCGCACTCTCCATCCTTCCACGTCGAACGATCGTTTAATATCCGAACGGTTGCGACGCCTTTTTAACACAAACCGAGCGAAAAATAATTGATCGATTTCACTAGCGCGGCTAATGGCTGAAACACACGAAAAGAGCGAACTATATTCTGAGATCAGTCTGAATCTCCTTAATGAAAACCACTCAACATATAAATCACCTAATTTTCATAGAAAGCAGTTTTCTCAAATAAAAAATTTTAATTATAAACAAAACAAAAAAAACTATGCATTTACAACAAAAACATTTTGGAACCTGGAAAATCTTGTGCTATATGTAGTAATATACTAAAACGTCTTTTTTTTTTCGTTTTTAATTTATTACAATTTATACGCAACGAGTAATAATATCGTTTATATCATTTTAATTGAGCTAAGCTTTGCAATAATGTAAAAGTAATTACTTAGTGTTTACAAAAAATTCTATTCGCGAAGCTGATTCCTTTTTAGCAAAGCATCGATCAGTGTCGTTTTGAGTAGTTACGCTTCCATGGGAATCGGAAAAACCGAGCAATTAATTATTCCTCTTCAACTGGTGACTGCAACGAAATGCGTTTTATACGAACAAAACAAAATAAAACGAGAGCTTTTCATTCATCATCATTATTATACTACTTTAACAACCACTAAACCTAATCTAAAAACTGTTCTGCTTGCTAAAGTTTTTATTAACGGACGTTCTAATACCTTATTATTTAAAAAAAGTACTAATGTTTACTTCTTAATCTAATCGTTATAATAAACTGAAAAAGACGAAGGTTTCGTTAAAATATATTTCAAATAAATTAGTATAAGTTGCGAAGATATATTCTTTAGGACCTAAAAAATAGAACTCCTTCACGGGCTTTTAATATTGGCTGGTTGCGTCTATGGGAGGTGAGCTTGGAAGCCCGCGGCCTTTTGAGATACGCGGCTATTGTCAGGCCATTGTCAGCGAAACAATGGCCGTTTCAACACCTCACAATAGCGCGAGTTAGCGTTGTGAAAAATTAACGCGCGAAACCTGCGTGCGATGCCGGATGGAAATCTGCTGCCAATTTTCACCCAGGTGACCTCAACTCATCGCACAGCACCTATTTACCAATCTTAATAAAGGTTAAAAGTATTAAATATAGAATTTCCATTTTTTATGGATCCATAAGAGTATTAACAAGAATGTAAGTATTTTATAATACTTATTAAAACTTTAATTGCAAAATTGTATTATGTTGACAATATATACTTATGGTTAAGTTGGTTAATATAAAATAGTAGTATCGATGGATGGGTCAGGTCGCCCCTGGCTGCGGTCTCAATACAGCCCCAATTAGTCGGCTCAGACTTCCGCACGTTTTTGCCCGACCACTAATAGGCAAGGTCTAAGCGAGGAGACCTTTACAACGTCGTATAATGAGGTAGAGTCTATGAAATTTTCAATACACAATTAATCTTTACTTTTAAACTATTTGAAACATTTAAAACAAATTTGTTTAAATATAGATATTTTTCTAGAATATAAAAAGTACATCTGTAGTATAATCATAGTGCCACATATTATTTATAAAATGGTATGTAAACTCTTTGGTACCAGAAATGAATCGTAATGAAACATTAAAAAATAACTTTTATTATTTATAATAAAACAGGGTTTCATTTAATATTTGCATAATCTTATTAAGTAAATTTATGTTTTTTTTAAAAAAAATTGTTATTAAAAATTATAACTAACATTTAACTTATTTATTCATTCCATGCATCAAGGTAGGTTTCATTGTCTAGTTTGTCTGCAGCAAGTTTAAACAAATAAAAAAAAAAGGTTGAGATAAATAGGAAAAAAAATTTACGTTTTTCCATTCCACCGACACGGTCAGCGTTGCAAATAACTATATCAGTACTGTTTTTGTAAGAGAAGGCCGCGTTTCCCAGTAGTGGGAATGTTAAGTGGAATGTTAAAATTTTATAGTGCAAGTACATAACAAAAAAAAGTCTATGAACAAAGGTTAAATACAGATGAAAAGACAACGTGGGAATTTTAACAAGAGAACATTAAGCCCGCTGCTAATGCAGTAAACGCAGATGCATTTCACTTAACCGCAGTGCACGCATTTAGAACGTATTCTTGAAATATGCAAAGCGCACTCACGACCCGGACCAGTAGGTAATAGCGCGTGAGACGCTCTGAGCTAGGTAGAGAAGAATCTAGACTCTCATCGCATTAGCCACCCGCCGCCCATACATTACACTATTCAGCTTTGATGTAGTTTGCCACTTTAACGAGAATATACAGGATTAACATCTCACTCTGATAATTAATACATTGATTCTAAACTCTTACGAAACACCTTTATGCAAGTAAAACCTGAAGTTACTTTTAATATGATATATGCGAAAAAATCATAGGTTACATTTGTTATGTTATACGAGTATACTAGTCAATTTAATTAAAATATTCATATGTAATCTGCTATAGTGAAAACCGTTCTATTCCAGAAATAAACGCAGACTGGGAATGGACGAGGCAGGGAATGAACTTCCTGCATTTGCGAAATTTATTTATTATACGGAGTTTTTATACAGGAGAGATCACAGCGCTTTTGGCTGTTTTTAAGAAACGCTATTATGTCTAATTACCTGAGGTTATTTTTACAATAATATATATATATATATATATATATGGAAACTAAACTTTGTTGTAAAAGTGTCTAATAAACCTACCATTAAAAATACTACATAGTCTCATTATACTATCACTATACACATCGAAATCAATACATACATGAACAATCTTTTCAAATTAATGTAACTTATTCACTTGTTAATAGCTTTTCAAAATGTATATGATTAAATTATTACGCGTTTAACACTAATTAGAAATAACAGTTGGCAAACTTGTATATAAGTGTTTTTTATTCATATTTTGTGATCAAACGATGCATACGTCTTTTAACAGTATCTGTCCAATATTACAATAAAATATTCATAAGGAAAATCATCAAAATAATGTGAGGTGATGGCAACACCGGTCACATATAAAACAAATAGCGCGTCGTGAGTCGTGACAGGCCCGCACAACAGGCCTACGCGATATTAGATGCACATTCAGGTAAAACCATGCTTTTGCGAGATGCAGCGTCAGATCATATAATCCTTAAATATGTTCTTATACAAAATTCCTTATTAAACAATTTGATAATGGCAGTATGTTTTTTTGACTGGTATGGAAACCTGTAATATATTCTATATATTTATCTTTGAGAAAAATCTCAGTTCATTAAAATTCTGAACCTTCATGTCCAGTGTTAGAAAACAAAGGCTGAATTATATAAATTATTCTATGTATAAAATTTTAACTTACTTGATGAAATTTAAGCATATACATAATTTTATAAAAATTATCGAATATAACATATGCAGTAATGAATAATAAATACGATAAATTATATGATCACCACTTGGTAGTTATAGTATGTTATCATCGGTTATCTAGCGATGCCCACGCGTTCCTGTGGCCTAAGTTATAGCGGTCTTGAAGCCTCCAGCGGTACTTTATTCACAAATATTTTGATTTGATTTACTTACCATATCTTCAACTTGTTATTAAATGCGATTTCAATACAGAGAGACTGACTTTGTGGTTTCTACCTGAACACAGTACAAAGGTTGATCATAATATAATATTTTCAATAACACAATTAGATTAATAAAACTGGAGATAGGTAATGCCGGCATTAGTTCCCGGAAGGCTAACACTCCACTTCCAAAACGTTATACTTATATATGTCTATCCATACGATCACCGGCTAAATTTAGTACTCACGGCATTGTCTTCATTAAGTATTTATAAAGCAGAGATTTAAATGGCTTGTGCACGTTTCTATTTCTGTTAAAAAATTGCAACAATATGACACGGTAAAAATACAGAGTCGTATCAGACGTTAGAAGTCAGTGTAAAAACACAGATGTAAACAATACTCATACAAAATAAATAAACATACTGACGACTCGTTAACTCAACGAGCAGTGACCCTCGCGTCGTCTTTACGTCCGAAATTTTGTGCAAACATGAACATGAATATTCATACAGGCGCTAATGCTAGCATTACATCAAACAAGGAAGTAACAAACCAACCCCATACAGGTAGCTGCAGTTTATAAAAACAACGTTCGCGACTTTTCTTTTTCCTAATTTTTATCTTTGTGTTAACTGTTTAAATTTAGTGCTAAATAGTTTTACAAATATATGTGTTCGCAGTACTAAGTGAAAACACAACGTATGTATAAACTTTTTTCATTTGATAAAAGCGACGACACGAACATGATCTACCAATAGATGATGCAGAGATCCTGCCATAAAATATATCAGAATTCAGATAGTTCAATTTTAATTTTAGGTATTAATCGTAAATAGGTCGATAGCATAAACCATGGTAATAAAGGAGTACCCGGAAACTACATTCATTTTGATTCAGATTTTCCAGACTATATTGGTATGAATACACGCAAATGGTACTGGAGCGAAGTAGTCAGACAATGGCTACTTCTACATGATCTGCATTACTGCATGTTTATGGTACATTGTACTAATAAAATTATTAGAACATAGTTATAATTTATTGAATAATATTTTTTGATTGTGTTTTAAACAAGAAAAACATAAGTATAGGATAGATGCTTTTCAAATGTCAAAAAAACAAACTACTTGATAAATGCTTGACACAATACATTATTTTTTTATAAGTTTAAACAAAAATTACTGTAAAATTAAAAAAAAACACAAATCTTTTATCTAATTACTAAATAAAAGTGACATGACATGAAAATATAATAATTTAAATTTTTTTGCAAATTTTGCATAGAATATCTGTAAAAAGCATTTCTTGCTTCCTGCTGAATTCAAATTAACAGAGAAACTTAAGCAAAACTTATAAAAAAATGTAATTTAAACAATAGACCGCAATAAAAGATCTTTTTAATTTACAACAAATATTGAGCTGTGATCAAGATCAGTAAGTACTAAATGCTGCAGTGTCTACCAACGTATACAGTTTCCGGCAACAGAAACTTCATCATCATCAGCCGATACACGTCTGCTTACCATCAGAAATTTATATTATTTTTCTCGTGCCCTACTTAATTTTTTTAATGTTTTTAGAATGAATTCCCGCGAGGAGATCCAAACTTGACACACCAAGTTGTAGGAGCTAATCAAATGTGATAACTACACTAAAGAGCAATGAACCCGAGTCGCTTAAAAATAAACTATAATCACGGAAACTAAGAATGCTAACTTAATGAAATAAATTGTGTTTAGTAGACAATTAAATACTCTTTAAATTAAGGTATTAAAACTTCTTAAATACTACAAGGTTATGTTATAAAAAAATCAAATTTGGAAAAGGGAGTCCTTTGAAGATTGAACTACGAAATTACTGCATTTGGTTTTGCTTTTATTTCTATTCTTTCATTTAAGTGGGTATATAAACCATATTGATAGTGTTTAATATTTATTACTCAACCTGTAATCATTTTTCATTTTGCTTGAATGAATGCTCCAGAATCCTCACAATGCTGGAAACCGGCTAGAGTCAGCGCGATACTGCTAAGACTATTGGTGTGTCGTTGTCAATAGTATCAAGAGTTCTCCGACGTTACGTGGAAACTGACTCTAACCTACGTAGACTAGGACCAACCAGAATTAGTTGTACCACAGCACAAGATAACCGATACTTGGTGAACACCATGCTTCATAATCGCTTTTTCACAGGAACTGAACTTACAAATCAGTTTCGACGCCACGGAGGAAGCAACCCAAGCGCATGGACAGTAAGACGACGACTTACTGAAGCTAACATGAAACCACTTAGACCTTCAAATGGCCCTAAACTGGAGCGTGGTGATCCTGTTTCAAGACTAAGATATGCCCAAAACCATTTCAATTGGACTATTGAAGATTGATCGAAAGTTATGTTCTCCAACGAATCAAAATTTATGCTCGACGAGTACAAGCACGATGGAAGAGACAGAGTGTATAGAAGACCAGGGGAAAAATTCAAGCAAGTATACATAGAATAAAAAGTAGCCTACAGTGGTGGGTCTGTACTTGTGTGGGCCGGAACTTCATCTGAGAGTCGCACAGAACTCGTGTTCATAGAAAACGGCTCTTTAACTAGCATAAGATATGTGGAAAAAATCCTTAATGAACACGTTAGGCCATTTATGGTCAATTTGGCTGAGGATGCTATGTTTATGCATGACAATGCCCGACCTCATACAGGTTTCATTGTGAATGACTACTTACAAGAGATGAACATTACTCGTATGGTGGCCAGCACGCAGCCCGGATATCAACCCGATGGAGCCCTGCATGGCACGAGCTAGAAAAATGTATAAAACAACAAAACCCTCCCCCAATCACGCTTCGTAAGCTAAAAATTGCTCTCACAGAGGAATGGGAGATTATTGATCAAAATCGTACAAGAAACTTGGTGTATAGTACGCCAAACTGCGTAAACGCAGTAATAGAAACACGAAAAGCCAATAGAAAGTATTAAAATTCAAGAAAATCATATTGTTGTACAAAGTCCATGTTTCCTATTTTTGTTTTAAGGGGAGATCGGCAGTTTTCTTTTCTTTTTGTAATTTTTAATAAATAAAATGTAGTCGCTTACAAATTGTATTACTTTCTTTTAAGGGACATTATATTGTCTATTAAACACCGTTTATTTTATTAAGCTAGCATCCTTAGTTTCCAAGATTTATAGGTTTCTTTAGGTGGCCGGCATTCATTGCCCTCGAGTATATTTGATGGTTTATTTCCAAAGTATCAAAACCTATTTTAAGGACAATGACTTGCACTGTGCAGGTCACAAAATCCTCGTACTTTAATTTTCATCTAAACATATACAAATTATCCCGCAATAAAACTCGGTCTTAGGTAACAGTTAAAGTTAAATGGTAACAATGAAGGATTCATGCCGTTTATACTCGATTGTCATCAATAGTATTTATAATAAAAACATAGCTGGTTATAAAAATATACTTACTTTTAATATTACTAAGTAATTGTTTATAAGACGTGGTAAGTGTTGGACCACTATCCCATCTAACGTTAGATTGGTGACGTGGTCCAGGATGTTTAAACGCACTAAACTATTCTCAGACCTTATTCACTCTTTCTTTGGAAACACCCACGTTGTATTTGTACTGGAGGGCTGACGCCGGAAAGTTGTTCGACTCCTTTACCGTTCACATAAGAAAGTACGTACTGAGAGGATGCCTCGATCGTGCAAAAACAAACTCGGCCCGGAGTCGTGGGCGTGCCGCGGCGATAGTAAGGCACGCGCCCGCGTCTCCATCCAATGATTATTAGCTTTCACGGCCGCTCGCTATTTTATCAACCTGCACTATATAATAAGGAAATAGTCGTTTTTCAATACTCCACTCATAACGGCACATTCCTTATATGGTTTCTGCTGGCAAATAGTAGTATCTAAGTATTACCACCATATTTCGGTATGTAGCTATTGAAATTACCAGACATAAGACTTAAGATCTTACCGTCTCAAGGCAACGAGCACAATATAATGCTACGCTTATTAATCTTTCCAGCGCCACGTCGTTATGGATAGGCGTATCACTTATCTTTGGTGAACGTGTCGCTATCTCGAGGCTTCGTCAAATATAAAAATGGTATATTCACAAGTAGAGACAATTGATGATGATCACGTAGTACCTTTTTTGCTTAGTGCTTATTTATGTAATATTCTACTTGTGATTTATAATTTGTTATAGTTATAAATCACAAGTACATATAAAATAGTAAAAAATTAAGTAAGTATATACCTAGTCCGGCTATAAGTTCTGTTACAAATGAAAATGCATTTTTTTTAATGAAGTAATATAGTTTTGCGACTCTTTTATAAGACACGCCGCACCAAACCATCACTGACGCAGGATGATGACCACGTTGTATCTTTCCGACTGCTTAAGCAGCTTCTCAGAACTGTGAGTGTATACTTTATCATTTTGTTTATTATAGTGTTATTCAATCATGAAAATTTTTTCATCGGTAAAGAGGATATTTCTGTGCCTTTCACCTGCCTACCGCGACAGAAGGTTTGTTCGTTTTGATCGATTCACTCTCTTTAATTGTAAAGATTGATTTAGGGCATGTCCTGTATATCGACGATAAGCACCGAGCACTGAACTTCAGGTCTTGTTTTATTATAGGCGACAGTCCTAGTGGGAATCTTAAGTTTTCGCGATAATATTTTTTGCTTCCTGATAGGGTTTCGATAAATTCTGACTTTAACAGCCTTTGTAGTTCGAACAGCACGCGGCCACCCCGATGTTTTCTGATCTTCGACAGAGGAAGTGTTGTTGTATCTGTTGATAGTACGATATACGAACATACGGCTAATGCCAAGCTTTTGAAGTGTCTGGATCGATAACTCCATACCCACTTCATGTAATGCGATCACTGTAATCCTATTTCCTTCAACACCCCATTTCATATTGTAATTTGATAATGAACACGATAAAATATGTGAAATGATGCAAAATCGAAAGAAGGTTTTAAAATAATGTAATAATGTTCCAAATTCAAAATGATTAAAAAGTTGAAAAAAACCTAACCTAACCAACTAACTCAGTCATTTATACAACAGTTTAAATTAAAAATAATGAAAATATAGTGTCGCTAATAAACTATCATCTTTCGACCAAAACCTTTATAATACACTTAAGTTTTAAGTTAAAACACATGAATAGGTTGAAATTGTATATTATATTTGATATGTCATGCCATTTTCAACATCACCATACACCATTTGTCTGAAAAAAGGGAACCAGTCACAGATGTTATCGAATTACATGCAACAGTAGCGTAATAGTTATATTGCGTTATAGTACCATATTATTTAGCAATAATAAAACATTTTTAATGATATGCTAAATAACTGTCTCATTAAGTATAACTTGGATCGGTTATCGGAACGATTTGCATATAACATGCTACTTTAATAAGATATCCTTACTAATGTGACACAATTATTTGAACAAAGGGAATGTAAAGTGCTCATTGTAATTATGAGTCGTTTAATTTGAATAATTGTAAAATCGTTTCTAATCAACACATATCAGTAAATTATACGCTTTTGTAAAAAAAAACACCGATTGAGTAAAAACAACTTTATTTTTGTATCCACGATGCGCTGAGACGAGCGAGACATTCACCTGATAGTGATTCGTATAAACATAACAACGCGGTGCTGGTTAGGATGATATATACAGATGATAAGATGTTTAGTCTCGTTGTACCAGTAATTTCACTAGCTGCAGAACCTTTAAACTGGTACACAGTACTATTTGATGATAGAAATAAAAGTTACAGGGGTACCAAACTAAGTAGATGGTCTTTGACAACTGAACCCTTATCACCAGTAGATAAAAATAATCACCTTATAATATCGGCAAAATAACTTTAGGTACTTTTATTGTTCAAATTAATAATATAAGACACCATAAACTCAGGCTTAAAAAGAAACATATTCGTGTGATTGAAATGAATTATGACCGGAAGATGTGAGACGAATGTGTCATATGAACTATCTGTCAATGAAACTGCGTATGCTGCTAAATTATGGCTATAGTAGGTAGTATTTGTGTTGAAAAGTATAACAAGACTTTATACAAAAATTTAAGATGGTATTTATTGCAATGGTATGAAATTTTAATTTAAAATAAGTACCTGTGTTAACTGATTAGAAATTAGATAAGAAATTCCTTTTTAGTTTATATTAGCTGGACTAGCCCATTAAAGAAACTGACTTCAAAGTGTTTGTTGACATTACCCATTTATCAAATACTTACAGAAAGAATACCTTATAGATATGAGCAATTGGTAAATACATGTTACGTAATATTTTCAGCAATAACAAAAAGCATTAAAAGTTATTAAACGTTGTAACAATTAAACTGATGCCAACATGTATCAACATGATATGAACATTATCAAATGGGGTGTTTAATAAAGAAGTAACATAACAGCGCAATGACGTTATCTGCATCTATGAGCATCAGCTTGCACGCCCCTGAAGCGCAAAGCGCAGTCAAATTAATTAAAACTCGCAATTACCAATGTCCAGTTATTAATCCCGTGTCAGAAGCGAGGGGTCGGATGCAATCACTAATCAAGATGCAGGTGCTAGCCACCTGCACCAGTAACACCATCTTTCATAATAATATTGTCCTATTTAATGTTAGAAACACCCAATATCCTGACGTGTACCGCCACCTTATTGAAACGTAAACTATATAATATTTAATTTTATGTATAATATACTGTGATGATAGGACTCAGTTGCTAGAGACCGTCCAGGTAGATACCACAGCAGCTCTTATTTCTGCTGCAAACAGTAGTGAAAAATTACTATGTTCCAGTTTGAAGAGCTAGCTGGTGTAATTGCTGGAGAAACAAGACTCAACACCTTAAGTCTCAAGACGACAAACGTAATGTGGTATAGTGTATACCATATTAACAAACCGTACGTTGTTATCGGTAGAACTTTATGTTGATGAATCGATTACTACGATAACTGTATACACAGTGAATATTATAACGGTACCTGCTAAGAATATTACATAGTACTATTATTATTATGTTACCAAAAGTCAATTTATTGTTTTTGTGTTTATCTTGAAAAAAATTGCTAGTACTATAAAGAAAGAAGAGCCTTATCAAATACGAAATTTGTTTTCAGCGTACATTATCTCGCCATTATAATTTTTTTTCATATTTAGTTTTTGAATTAATTATTCTGATATGTCGTACACAAACTTTTGTGTTCAACATAATAACGTTTTCAGGATATGGTTGAGTCTCCGTCGACTCGCCGAAAAACGGGTGAATTTTTTATAACAATGTGTAAAAACCTTCCATAATATTGGTTAATTTGATAAGAGTTTTAGTTAAATTTATTATTTTCGTTAACCCATCGCATTAGTATAAAGGATGTAGTACAATATTATTAAAGCAGATAACCACTGGCTAATACTTTGTTATGAAACAAAATATTTTATATACTTCTTCTTAGCTTTACATATATTTGCCTATATAAAAAGCTTACTGGAAGATAAACTTGATTAAATTATCTGATGCCACAATACATTAAGAGAAAATACATAAATGTAATATAAATATAAAGACTTTTAGGACAAACCTTTTATGAGACTTATTTACTTATAATGATTATGAAACGACAAAATATTCACGAAATTATTAATTAAATATGAAAGATTAACATATTTATGCTTTCAAAAGTCTAAACTACTGATTATATGTAACAATTACACCACGGTCCTACCAGATCGAAAGCAGAAATGTCCTCTTTGATGGTAAAAAGCATTACATTACATGTTTTAGTTGTTAAGATACGATTAAGTATTTAAACAGTAATTTAATTTCAATAGATAAGTGAAGTTATTAAGAATAAGTAATTTAAAAATAAGGTGTTTTAAGATGACTGATGAAGACATTCCTCAATACATTAGCCGTGAGTCGTGAGCGAATCGAATTAAATCAGTCACTCGCTGAAAAGAATCGTTCCTTGGCACGAATGGACAACAATGGCTGTTATTAAAAAAAGTACCGTGATGAAGAACGTATAATTTGTTTCGTAATTAATGCGAGCCGGTGTGACGGGGCGTGAGTAAAGCTTTTCAATTCGCATGTAGAAAGCCGTGTTTACAGATATTACTGCTCGGGAAGTACACCGATAGCGGAGAGATAATCGAGTGAATGCTAATATAATTGAATGAGACTAATTTTATAGTTTGTGGACGCACACGAAATGTGCGAAAAGGTACGTTAATATCGTACATAATTACTTACTTGCAATGTTTAAAACGAAAAAATGTAAATCGAATGATTCAAATGGAAAGCCCATCTTGACAGCAACCACAACTTGACATGAGAATTGAATTGCATTGTCAGTTATAACGCGCTTCAGCCCGACCTCAGTAGTCTCCATGTGCCTCCGGCCCGGGTTGACAGGATTTATCTCCCACTTCAAATTTTTATTTTGCACACATTTTTAAAAAGCCGTTTAAAAGCATAGGCTATTTTCTTGTCAAGAGCATTCATTGAAACGAGACCTTTGTTATTTCTATTGTTTGGAGTGTTTTAAAAACTTTACAAGCAAACGTAATTAATCATGATGTACTTTTTACTTATTTATGATTTTTACATAAATTTTAGCTTAGGGATTCATTTATTAATAGTTGCATATTTTAGAAATAGTTATGCTATAACAGTAGACGCCTGTCGGTTGAGATGATGATGATGGATAAAATATTTTTTGTTGTAGTTTATATTTTTCAACTCTATTCGTTACATTTACTAAAATAGCTATGATAAGCATGATTCATAAAATACCTGCAACAAGTATAGGATAGCTGGCCAGGGCAGTGTCCTGATTTAATAAAATAGAAGCGTATAGACATAGGGACTACCGCTCTACCATAGTTCATCTGTTTTGTTGGTTTCCTTTCACACTTAGTTTTACATTGCTGCGTTACTAATACTAAAGTTACATGTACATATTGTTATATTTCATAGAAAGTTTGTTTAGTAACAGTTAATTATACGTTTAAGAACTTTTTTAAATGTCATTATTTAAAACCGTCTTAATAAAAAAGTATATAATCCTGTAATTATTTTCGTTTATACATTTTAGATGAAACTAAATTGTGTTTTAAATATTACGAAATGTTAATTTTTGTTTCGTAATTAAGATGAAATGTAATGTTTTCAGGCGATGGGTGCGAAGCAGCAGAGCAAGCTTGTTGCGGGTAGAGGTCGCGCGTGGTCTCCTCCGCCGGTTGCGCGCGCATGCGTCGTGACCGTGCGCGCGCGCTCGTCACGCGCCCGCGCTGCCGCACTATTTTATCGCATTAATTATTTGAAAAAGGATTCCTGTATAGCCAACATTCTTGAACTTCAAGCTTAACAAGCTAACAGCTCTAGGAACTTCGGGAGTGACAACATTGTTTTAAAACAATATTTTGACTGATGATGGCTCCATATAACAATTTTAAAAGGCTCCCTGGTACAGCAGCAAGTTTTTTTTTTAACGAAGCGACGAGACGAGCGGGGCTTTCATCTGATGGTAAGAGATACGCTTACCCATAACGATGTGGCGTTAGTTAGGACGGTATATAGTGCACAACATTACGCTCATCACTTTGAGAAATAGGATGTAAGTCCCGTTACCGCATTAATTTCACTAGATAGAACACTTTTCAAACCAGAACAGAGTAATGTTTACACACGACAGTTTGGCGGCAGAAATAGCAGCTGCGGAGGTACTTACCTACCGGCAAAAGAAATCTACCACCAATAAAATGCTTGGCATCAGCAAGTTCTTGTATTCTACCACTTAAGGATACTGAATTGGTTCCGGGACCATACGTAGTATCGTTTAGTCGGTGATATTTTTGTTTCAAATCCGCCTATAAATCTTACTACACTTACTACACCGTATACTGTAAATTTGCCGCCATAACACATTACTGTATCCAGTTTGTCCTCAGGTCTCATTATCAGTCATTACTGTATGAAGATAAGAATAGTTGTAGAAATAAAAAAAGTATTCTATTCTTCGTATTCACGAATTAGGTAGGTACGTATACGTGTACAAAGCATATATAATTTAACGAGTTTTATACCACGCATTATTACTTACCCAGTCTAAATGACGAAAAAAGAACCGATTATCTACATATATCATCTCCCTTTAGTTAATAGTTACTCATAAGTCTGAACGCTTCATAAAATAATCTGTGAATTAGATTTATAATTAATAAGAGAAATCCAAATTTTACTAATAACTGTTGTTGTTTGTATGTTTTTCTTGTATCACACTATAACTTACCAACGTATCGCTCTGATCTACGTTTAGTGCGTTAAATGCGTGTAATGTTGAGTTTCATATCATGACAGCGATCTTTAGATAAATTCACGTATTCTTGTAAATAATTAACTGCCTTCATGGAGCAGCAGTAACCTTTTTATCTTATAATATTAATGTTTAGGATTTGATATTGCAGAAATATTGTAGTAATTTTCATTCCCACCACCAAGATGGTGATAATCTTCCCCAGTGCGTTTCAAGCACCGCTCACAAGTACTTCGTGGCATCCATTGTCGTCAACTATATTCCTATTTTAAAATAACTTAAGCGTCTTTAAAAAAAAGGAACCGACTATTTCTCTATGATTAACAAAACCACTACTGCAATATATAAACTGTTTATGGAAGTCGGTCATCACTTCTCATGATATATAGCTTTAATCCTTAAAAGCATGACCGAATAGTAAGACTCTTTTGTACCTATAAAGTCGTAAACAAAACATAAATTTTTAAACGTTCATAGTTTAATCTTCATAATGGACAATTGTTGCTCTATTGTGAGAGACTCGGAGCGCTTGATTACCGTTGGCGCGAGTAAAGTGAGCGGTTCTCAGGGCAAGTACGGCGTGGGCGCAAAGCGGAAACTTGAACATAGTTTAAAATTTCTTTGAGCAAAACACATTAAAATAACATTTTCCATATGTATTTATGTATTTCAACAGCCAATTTACGTCCCTACTGTTGGAGCACAGGCCTGCCCTCAATATGACGGCGATTGATCATAGTCACCACGCTGGCCCAATACGGACTGGTTACTTACCATATGTATAAAGATTATTTATTACTATATTAATTACAGCTTGAAAATAGATGATTTCCTTATAAGACAGAAAAAAATTGGATAATAATCCTATTGAAAACGTTTTTATCGCAAAGTGGCTACTTACAGTGAAAAATACCGTCTGTGACGTAAAAGGCTTGCATTCAAACTTATCTGTCGCCGCGAGAGGGCGCTCGCTATTCCTCTTTATCTGACAACGGTATCCCGACGGCTTCGAGAAATTGTACCTACGTGGCGTTTTCTGTCCAAATACCTGTTACATTATGAAGTCATTCAAATATCTTCTTAATTTATTTAATGTTAACCAATTAATAGTCTAATCGAGTTGAATAAAAAGTTTTTCAATAATTATTCACACACGCCGTAAATTAAATATCGTAAAGTAAATAAAATTCTTGTCACTACTCTCTCACTCACAAAAGCTTTACTATTCAGCTTCTTAACATATTATTTAACAATTCTAATATCATGTCATATTCATGGTTTTTACATTATCGCTTTATCATTAATGAAAATACCTTCCGTGACTGCTAAATATAATAAAGCGCATAAACAGATGAGCGGCCTCGGAAAAGGAAGGTTAGTACTCGACCTACCACAATGAAACCTTTCTTATGTCGCGGACGCCACGCCTCTCATTCCACTATGAAACCTACCACAAGAGGTTTTGCAAAAACTTGTAAATTGTTAGATAAAGTAATCAATAAGTAAATGACAAAATGTTTACCTACCTGAATTTAATTTATTGTATTTTTTACATAAAAAAGTGAATTTTCGATTTCCGAGTATGTTATAGTAATCCCAACGGAAAACCACTAAAACTTATTAACTATAGAAGTTAGAAATTTTTTACGATTAATATAATTTTTCATTGTTTTATTAATTTTTAGAAAAGTTTGTCGTGTTTTTTAATAATAAACTCTAGTTAAGCGGTATAACTTAAAGCTCGCATATAAAGTACTCGAATTATCATGATCCCAACAACCACGTCGATTCCACGACCATAATCATAAAGTATATGGAGAAACAAATAGTCGTATGAATAACGTCGACTATTGTTCGCCGACTCCCGTAAGAATAGAACATTTATGATAGCAGTAACGAGCAAGATATGCGTTTCGCGTGAATAATCTTTCCAACAATAAAAATTTGTCAACGCTATTGAACCTGCCACTTTACGATATGCGTTACTTATAATACAATATTATTTTATGCCGCAACTGTTGTTTTGATGGTCAAACATAAAAGACTTAACTTGAGATTACTTGACACAAATTTAAAACATGCAACCTCTACATGGTAATTTACGCATACAAGATAAGCTTTCTGTTGTATGAATTATATAGCGCAGCGACAATATACAAATACAATTAGTAATGCAAATATTTACTAAGTTAGTAGTGCTTTGTTTTACATAACAACTTGATAATTACCTCAGAGGTAGACAATTACATAGAATAAATTCCTCTATCATGAACAAACTGAGAAGCGCAGTATAAGACAACTAATTAGACGTAACTACGTCTAATATCTAATAAAATATGTTTGACAATTAATATCATAAAAAATAATAATAATTAATATAATAAAATTTCAATAACCTTAAATTTAAACAGAAATGTAAAAGCTTCTTGTTATTTATTGATATACGAATGATTATATAAATGACAGTCAAATTGGCAAGTGTTTATATTCGCAGTATTTAAACAACAAATTCGTCTTTCTTTCCAGGTACCGTCTTGGTTAATTAGTAGTAAACTTAAAGGCAAAAGTGTCTGTTTCTGCTGCTAGGCAGTGATATGCGAACTAAGGTCCTTTTTGAAAGACAATGTATCTAGTGAAGTTATTGGGTAACGAGAACAAACACCTTATATAGTAATTTGACGCGCGCATTCTATATGTGTGTGTTTTTTACCATCACACGAAAACCCTTATCCCCACATCGCTTTACCTCATAAGAAAATATATACCAAACATGATAACAAATATTTCGAATACTTTGTCCTAATTTTTTAAAAAAATACTTGTTTTAATTTTTTTATAATATGATTTAAAAGTATTATTGTTAAGATTTTCGCTGTATACACTAATGCTGTGCTTTTAGATTTGGTTGTTAAGATATTAAAATTAATATGAAATTATGACAATCTTTAACGCAATTCGCAAATTAATGAGATGAAATAGATTCAGATATTAGTAAGTACATTGAATAGAAAAATTATGTTGCTAATACTATTTGCTTCTTCTTCCCTATATCGAAGTGTTCACTTTCATAAATTTGTTGTAAAATTATAACTCAAATGACATTTCTCTTTTTTAATTATTAATTTCAGTTTCACTTTGGCCATTTGTTATACATTAATATATAGTCTACGGCGTAGCTGCGTAGCGCGTAGGTCTACGCCCGGCCAATGAACTGCACTTGCCACCGCCGAATTCATGTACCCGTTTGAACTTAGAGCACCCCCTCTCAACCCCAAAAAAAATTAAAGTGCCTTGCGCCTCGGTTTACCAAACCCATTAGGTAAACAAAGTCTGAAGCTAATTTGAAGCTTATGGGCAGCGAAATTGTCTTTATAAGCTTAAATAGTAATCTAAATAATTTTATTACAACCAAAAAGCCTTTGTATAATGTTGCCAGTCGTGCTGTCTTATGTACATAAAATTTATTACAACTGTTGTTGAAACTTTTTGCGATATACATTTCGCCAACACATTTATTTACAAAGCTATGAAAATAGCAGAATTCCGCAAAACACACAGCGGTTACATCGTTTCAAACGACACTGAAGTCATCGATTGTATGGGTCTAATCGTCGATTTTTATCAAGCAGGGCCTCGGGCGTGATAGATTATCCTTTAGCTTCCTTTTTCGTTTTAGAGAGCGTCGACCGTCGGGTGCAAGGGAGCCAGGGAGTGTACCGTACTGCGAGGTGGTAGGAGGGGTAGAAGGGAGCGACACGAACCACTGCACTGAACCAACGTCATTGCCCTGTCAACTGAACAATACTAAGCAGGCGACGTTACGTTACCGACCGATACGGAATAGGTGCCAAATAAAGGAACGCTCCGTCGCCCGAAAACTTGTCATTCTTTTGTTTATCCAGCTCAAACCAAGATAGCATTAACGTTTTACAGGATTAAAAAGTATGAATAAACTAAGCTGTCTCGGATGTGACAAGGATTTGAAATTTGCCAAAAAACAATCTTCAAAAATTGACATGGAATGAAACGCAACACTACAAATACAAGTGTTTCAGAGGCACAGATTAAATATTTATAACATTTAGAAAAACAATGGTGATTGTATATCTACTTTGTAGCTGCTGTCTCCTCAAATTTGCAGCACTGTAGTGATATATTTACACAAGTATATTCACATTTATGTACACATACATATTCTTTAAAATGAATGTAATCGGTTCTCAAATTATTACAATACTTAGAAAAACAATAATATCCCTATGGACGATGTAAATATTTAGATAGATATTGTTCTTTTTAATATTACTGTCTTGCTCAAGTGGGCACGTATCAATATCTCTTTGTTTGCCAGTGATCACATTTGGAAAATTCTTTGTTTTAATGTATTAAACATTATAGAGATCAACCGTATGTAATTGTTACTCGATAGATCTTATATATAATTACAAAACACAAGAACTATACAAAAAGAAAATATTATTGTTTTAATAATTATACAAGACAGCTGACATGATTAAAACGTTATACTTTGTGATGGTGGCAACTTTTAAATATTTTCAATCAAAAATTATTTGAAATTATATTTTACACACCGTTGAAACAGTAGACATTTCTGAAGATCTGGAACTGATCTGGGGAAATCTTAATATAAAATATATACTACCTTGAATTCTTTCATTTGGCAAATCCTCGCCACTGTTTTATAAAAAATCTGTGAATACATTGTTCGTAAACCAATTGAAATATTAAAAGAAATAATAATTATTATATCAATATATTTTTATGGAAATTAAGAACAGAATTACAATTAATAGTATGTACTGAGAGCTTAGCCAAGTGAAGTTCGTTTTTTTGATATTATTTTGTTAGTGACATCTTCCAGTAAAAATTTCCTAACGATACGGCAAGTATTAAGGTTTACTGCTTTTTGCATGGTTTTATATGTTTGCAGGTTTATTCGTAATAAAACATCAATATGGAGACATTCCAGCGCAATCTTATTATAACAAAAAATTGTAAAACAATCATGCAATAAAGTTTTTTGCCTTGTCAGTTTCTTATTGTATAGTAGATGAGTATGATAAATATTTTAATGTCTTCAATTCGTTTTATCCGCTCTCTGGCTTTATAACAGGTATAATATTATTATTGTTATAAATTTGTTAAATCGCTAAACAATAAAACGCTTTGTGATAAGCAATTAATTAACGCTTTATGTAAATGTAGTTAACATGTAACGGTAACGGCTGTGCTGTGCAATGAGGCGGCGCGAGGCGAGCACTCGTAATAATATAATGTCTAGACTCTAGACTGCATGCGTCACCCTCCCGTTCTCACGCAACTTACGTTGAAAACAACCGCACTTTATTTATACCCCACTACAGAATTTACATAAGATGGCTAGTGAACATTATCGTGAGTTATTATTGAGCATTAAGACCTTTTAGAATAATCGATTATTCAGAAAATACGTCTTGCTATTCCATTCGCAAATAATAGTATAGACTTTTTTACATGCAAGATATTTCTCAAAACTTATTACCTTTCATATCTCGAAAAAGTGTACACGTCGTATATATAGCCTTCAAAACCATTATATATTAAAATCTGTACATTATACTGAACTGTCGCTCAGAATGCACAAGAACTTAAGAGTTATTAATTTGAAGTTCATCTTTTCCATTAATTATTTGCATTAATATTATGATTAAATATAGACAATATATTTAAGACATATATTTAAGATTTCAATATATGTTTACAAACGTCGCATATGTACTTCGTAGTTTTATTAAAAGAATAATAACAAAAACCTTGTGCGTCATAACAAATTTCTAGAGCTCAGCTTACTTCAAGCAAGCCCAGGAGACCAATGGCAGGGGGAAGCGGGAACACACCCGCACCACCCACTAGTTCCCACGCAACGACCTTTGTGCCTCAGCGATGCACTTTGACAGACTTTACTAATTCAATAGATGGACGCTATGTGGCTTGGGTATTTCCTTTGTGTTAGAGTATATTTAATTACGTTCAATTTATAATATGTACGGCGCAGGCGACAAAATTAATTTTCTCGAAATTCTTCGAAGAAATTTGATATAGAAAGTTTGTGTAAACAATATGTAACACACTTTACATTATATAGGATAATGTAATAAATACAGCTCTTCACAGAAAGTTATACAAAATGACCATTTTTTTCAATAAAAGATTAGATCAGATGAACAATAGAAAATCTTAATAAAAATTTAGCTAAAAGTGTTTTAATCGATTGAAATAAAAAATCAGCTGAAGAAATTATCTTTCATAAATAACAAATAGTGTTTTTATATTATAAAATACATACAATTATCAAAAGTTTAATTTTCTTTTATTTAGAATAAAATAAAAACACGCTATGTACTATCCACGTATAATTTCAAAGCGTAGTTAAACTACGTCGCTGCAGTCTCAGGTTTGTGATAACAGAAACCCTAAAATGAAGGCCTGAATAAGGTAACGACAAGGGGACGGGCGTTAGGGGTGGGCCGGGTGGGGGGTCTCACTTGTTTTGGTCTGTTTGGTCCTAGAACGGCTCCACAAAGACGACGGGCGATCCGCACACTAATTCAACGGAGATCGATAGTGCACCCAACCGAGGCGCCCTTTTAAGCCCACGTTATAATGAAGCTGTAATTAACTTGCTGTAATTACCAAATTGTGCATTTTAATTCTTACGAATAATGTAAAAATAGAACAAAACAATATGATGATAATCCTTTTTATAAAAAATTAACAACTATTTCATATACACCTTCATACGATTTTTTAATGATTAAAAAAGGTATTGTATTTTAGCAAAAGTTTCTTTCATATGATAATATTTCAGTGTAGAATTAGCAAAGTGTACATAACAAAATTTAATTTCATTACCTTATAACAGTATTATGTGTATTCATCTCTCCCTTTCATTCCCTATACCTCCCCATAATTTGAAACTGATCCAGTCGTATTGATTAGTGGTTACAGTGAATACGTGAAAACGAAGGCTTACGTGCGCAGCGGAACTAAAGACAACTCACAAGAAATTTAGAGTTATGAGTAAAATAAATTTCAGACATAGGTAATACATTTTAAACTCAATGAAATCACATAAAAATACTATGTTCTGGATATCATGAAACAATAAATTATTGAAACAAGTTTAATTTTACGTAAACGGGTACGTGTACATGGTAAATAATTTTACTTTACGATACAAAACAATGTGAACGAAATAACATGAGTAATATTATCATAACATTAATTTACAATTTAACCAAGCCCGCTAAATTAACTCAAACATCGTATCGCAGTGAGTTCATACGATTAACTTCAGGACGATCTTCAAAGGTTAAGTTGTACTTCATAATACGTATTTGTATTTTAAACAATTTACTACGTATATAATACAGTTATTTTCTAAATATTAAGCTGTCCTATGATTTAATATGAATTGGGCAAATAAATATACATGAAAAATAGTATAAATATAACACTTTCATTTATTTCTAATACAAATAATTTTAGTAAATTTATAAACATATAAAAAACCTACAAAATACCAATATTAAATGATTTGTCTTAGTAGAATATTATTTAACGTCCAAAAACTTGTCAAGGTTATCGGGTATCTTCAACTTTTATATAACAATGTATATATTTATAAAATACATGTAACACTAAACAAGGAGACCTCCGGCAATTAATGATGCCAATACAGCAAATAAGGTCCAAAAAAAAATTCAAGGTAATATTACTCTTATGATAACTAATAAACAGAAAACAAAAGGTACTAGCAGCCGTATTAAATTATCGCCGTTTTGCTATAACAACGTAATGGGTTTTATTTTTTTTTTACTGAAAATAATACGTAGAGCAATACATTAGTGAACTAATCCGAAACCAATAACGGCAGCGCATCGCTCCGAAATTGGAATCCACAACAAAGGGACGTCAAAGAAACTAGCAAGTGCACGCGTGCTCGCCGGCATAAAGAGCGACGGTGCGCGGCTTAGGAGCCTCGTGCGTCCATTACCCCACCACCCGGGGGAGGTTGTGCCGAAAGTACAGGGTGGCGGCCGCCCCTCACACCCAAAGATGCATCCAGTTCTGGACGAAACCGCACTACCGTTTGCACAAAATGGTAATGAGTTTGAACTCTTATTTATTTAGCTTATATTGATTAGGACTTGTGACTAACTACCTATTGCTTTAATTTCGCTTTGCAGCGTTGCGACTAAGCTGTACTAAATAAAATAAAAGAGAAAACTAAACTAAATATTTGCAATGATCAAATATTTAATAATATTTTCTTCTTTAAGAAATTATAGTCCATCTATTTATTTCTTGACTATACCAGTAGAATAACTTAGGAAAATACTAGAGGTAGATTTGGATATAAAATTTTATCGCACGAAACTATAATTTAAAATAAAATTAAAAATTACTCCATCTATAAAACATACTGAAATAGTAATAACATATTTTTCCGCAGATCTTGGTTTTCACCCGATCTAAAATGGTATTACAAGTTTAACAGATGGATCTGTAAATTAACCTTAATTTTATATGATGTTAACTATCAATGAGAATGTAGACGGTTAAACGCTCACGACCAGAATGCTCTGGCAGTCATATGATAGCCGGATCACGATAATGCTGTTATATCGATAGATCGATAATACTTGGACGCTACTTGGTTGCTAGTTTAACGTGTTCGAAAAATTCCTGTCGCTATCTAAACTTTATTCTTCTGGAATCGAATTAGAGACCTCTGTGTTAAAAGTCAAATGGTTAATCACCGTGCCACAAAGGCAGTATTTTCTATATGAAAGCATCGAACTCTTAAACAGCCACTCCTTTTGATTTAGTTTCTTTGTTTAGTGTGACTCAGTCGAACGCTCTCATACTTAAAAAAATCGGTAAAACTATTTGAAGTTCTATTAGATTTTTTACGATTATTAGTTTTGATTAAACGTATTTCGTACCTTAAGTATTTCATTTATAATAGTTGCTTATACTTGCAAGATATATTTGCGATCAAAATTTCGAATAATGTAAAAGAATAAAAAAAAATATAAATATATATTAAGTGTTTCCGCTGTCTAGTTCATATTCTCAAAGTTAATTAAAAATATAATTCGTGCTAGGAACATATATGGAATTTCCTATGCATTTATAGCTCTTGAGCATTTGTACCTTTGCTTATCCTATAAATGAATAGTTAATTTCATCGAATAGTAATTTAAGCTGTTTTCATGTGGTATTACATGATTCACCAGACGATCAGCAGAACGTCACAGACGTATTTATTCGACGTAGCACCTACTCGTTTCAAAAGGTTACAGTCACGACATGCCCCTGCACCGATAAATCGCATTAGGGTCCACGTGCAGAGAATACATTTTTAATCTTGTTTCCATTATATTATCTGCTTTAGAAAGCTTCAATGTTCTTAAGTCTTACAAAGAAAATGATCAAAATAAAACTGACAAGTTTTGGTACCTACCTTTTAAAATCACAAAGAGCACTAACGTTTAAGCACTTGTGAAGGCTTTTAATTACGTACGAAATCATTAATCACGAAATCTCTTTAAAGGAAACCACAACAAGAAATAGCGCTCATTTCCCTTACGTATGTACAATAAGTAACAAACAAAAAACGAACAGAACGTTTTAGAGAAAACGTTAATAACACTCATGCTGGCATCCATAGCTCTTTTCATTCGGTACGAGTCGTGCAGGCTGTGTCAAAGCACGTAATTAGTATTTAGGAAGGTGGTAAGAAAGGCGAGGTCGTGGGCCAGACGTCGGGTATCGATCCACCGACCTGCCCCACGTTCTGCCACCCCAAGGGTGGGAAGCAGGGGGCCACGCACATCAAGCCACCAATTGACACACTTAAAGTAATACTTTGCACTTACGACGTCGCTATTACTTTTTTCCAATACAAAATTTGTTATGCAAATTTGAAAAAAAAGTCAAAAGTTTAACAAACAAAAACTTGCAATTTTACATATATTACATTAAATACATATACAAATATTAATTACATGTTTGTTATTTTTTAGTACTCAATTATAATCGCTAATTTTAAATGGACTAACTTTTGCATGGCAGGTATAAAGCTGGCAGAAATAGCTGAAAGTTACAGAAAGCTCGACCCAGTTGGCTTAGAGCCCGTCTGTAGGTCGCAACGGCACATATAGAAGTGAGTGGCATTATTTAACCTTGAGCTCAGTAAATACAGTTTTATTATTAAATAGCATTAATCAAATATAACTAGCATTTTATTCCAACACATAATAACCGTAAATCTATTTCATTGGCAAATATTTTTTTAGCACCATCAACTTTTCACAAACCAAAAAAAATTTTTGATATTTACTAAACGTTCAGTGATCGCTAAGATTCACAATCATTTACCCAAACCTATATTAAGACATATAAAAGCTTACATTCATTGTTACTTGAGATCCTCTGAAGTGGAAATCCCCTTTGCCAGTGACCTTAAAATAAAATGCAATAGTTTTTTCTAGAATATAAATTCTTGTACATATTTGAACAGATATGTAAATGGTTTTTTTTAACCTGGACGTTTCGCAGTGTTCACCATAGATATAAATAAGGTGTTCTATAACATTTTAGTAATTGTGTAGAAACTTTATTCCTCTAAGTATACCTTCAGTCACAGAACGTTTCACATAAAACAATTTAATTTTTGTTTTAAATTAATTTCATTTCTTTATATTTGATTACATTTGTGTTTTTCTCTGCAACTAAACTTTTCTTTCTTTATAAAGGCAATTTCCGGCAAAGAAATTATGGGTGAAAATGAGCAGAGCACGCAGATTGTCCGGAGCGATGCTGCGTCGGTGCAGCCTGGGGAGGGAGGCGCGGGTTAGACACCGGGAGGGAGAAAGAGGGTGTAAAATCACCCGCAATCATTTATACCCAAACTACCTTCAAAAGTACTACTTTTCACTAAATGGATTATCGTAATATTTGAAAATTTTTAAAAATAGAAAACTTCGCCCTTGCTGTGTCACTGATACGCCATATATAACACCAATACTATCAATTATTACAATATCTGTAAATTTTAAAAATAATTATTATTTCTGAAATAAAAAATCTATTATATAACGTGGAAAAACTTTTTTAATTTTATAGATTATTTGTAAGTAAACATCGCTGATCACGTTTAGGTTCAAATGATATTTAAAATCAAAACAACTATAAATAAGTATTACAAAATACTCGCATTCGTTTAAATATTATTTGTTGTTGCATTGTTATATTAGTTTTATTTTAATATTATTATGCTATGTAACTAATGTACTTTATATTTATGTAAAACGATATATTACATTATCGGAATTTATTGCAAACTGTAAAAAGAAACAGCTGAAACTCGCTCAGTTGTAGATGCGACTCGAGGCCACGTGGTGAGATTCTACGACGTAGCTATTTGTGTCAGGAGCTTGCATCCGTGACCCACTTTACGAACACCCCTTTCCGGGGCCCGTCGGCACTGCTGTATATTTTGGTCTAGGTTGTGTCAAGCCTTGTTATATCGCCAATAAAGGTTTATTTATGTACCTTCCCTCAGTTTAACATTATTATGACTTTTTTTATACACTGAGAAGGCAAAATTCTATTACAAGAGTTACGGATATGTTTTTTTTAAGATACATTAGTGATAATTACCAGCTATTTATAAATTTATATTTATTAGCTAACTAATAGTAAACATTTATCAGAAAATTACATTATCTGTGGACATCAATATTCACATTTTTATTTACATTTTTCTTAAACTTCGCCTTAATTTAACATGATGTTAGGTAACAATGGAATCTTTGACGAAGAAGCTTGCTTGCACAGCAAAATTGTTATTATCACTGATTGACAATATGCAGATGGCAGATAATCAAGTAATGTTAGAACAAGACTAAAATTTTGCGGTAATACAGATCTCCGTTTTTCTTTTTATCTTCTAATTGCAATGAATTTTACTACCAAAGTAATAAATAAGCAGAAATTAACAAATACAATTTGATTATTCCCACCTCTTAGGGAGACATCCTTTAGCTCGCGGATATCAGATCCACGAGTAGTGAGTCCGATAAAGCTGCAAAAGTTGTCAATAAAACTTGCAGCGCAAACTTCATCACAAAAAAAAGACCCTAACCATGACAATGAATTTTTGTTTAAATTTTTATGAGTAGACTACCAAGTATATACTCGAACAATATTGCGACTAATCTGTATACAATATTGAGCGGTCGTACATAGACAAAGGAACAAAGTTATAAGCTAGGGATCTTACTACTGTCCTAGTTTAAAAAAATACTTAAAATCTTAGACAATTTTATTCTCAAACTAAAATTAATAGAAACGCCATCTTTTATTAAACTAGTAAACTACGTGCAATGTATCTTTAATCGTATTTTTTTTACACATCTTACTGCAAAACTGTATTTTCTTGCAAATATATAAAGAGGACAGTAGATTAAAAAAGATAATAAAATTAGATTTTACAACTTCAACATATTACTGCACTCTACAAACTATAAACTCTTGTTTGTGTAAAATTCACAAAATGTTTTCTAATTTATTTCAAAATACTTAAGCTCCAAATCCACTCATGTGTTGTCTGTCTAGCGTCCAACTAGAGCTCTTGGGATTACTACATGCAGTTTAACCACCTAGTCAAAAAGTACTAGCCTTCTTCAGGACTAAGATACGCGATCTAATATAAATATATATATATATATTTTCAATTAATAAAATGTATTAATTTTCCTCAAATATAAAAATATCTTTTATCATAATTTTACTTAAGCTACAACTTAAATACTATATGAATAAAAGAAAAATTCAAAATTTCTTAATGGGTTACATTTTGGGATAAAAAATTCTGCAAAAATTTGCAGTATACATTAAAATAACAGAGATGCTTGCAGACTGTAGAACATAATTAAAAATTAGGCACACTCACGGTTTAAAATTCTGAAATTAAAACAATGGTTGTTACATTAAGTAACAAATGTTACTCAATTTTTATCGATTGTTGTAATTCTCTGATTGGTGGACTTCTACATATCAGCTGTACAGAATCCTTTGCTCCTAAGCGCTTTAACTATATATACTTGTGGAGGGGGGGGTGAAGTTACTCGCATCCGTAGGACTTATCATCTTCTAGACCCACCCTACACGTGCCACCGGGTGGTAAATAACCGCAAAAAGAGCGCCGGTAGTACCTTGGGAATATGCTGCTGGAATATCTCCCAAACCCCCATTTATAATTATGGACAAGTTTAATATGGAATGCGATATGTCATGCGATCCGGCTAACCCGCAGCGCTCTCTGGTATCTGGGCCAGAGAGTGTCAAATTGGCTACCGAAGACTACGTAGATATGCGTGACCAGGCATCTACGTCAGTGATGGCTACTGGAAAACGTTTTGTTCAACAAGCCTTTCATCCAAGTTTATTTATTACTAGACAAAGAAGTCAGACCCTTGGGAGTAAACCACCAACACAGCTTCCTGTATAAGAGAACAGAAAAGTCAGGCACCAACCACTACCGACAACACACCCTGTCCCCCCCTCCAACGGGTTCTCGCCTTGTCGTGGCGGAGGGGCTTAGTAACCGTGGTCCGGTACACGGTGAAGCCAAGTGGAACCCATCCGGCCGGCCCGCGGCGAAGGGCTGGTCGAAGCGGCCGCTCCCGGTTCGAGCACCGGTTGGGATAACTGGAGCTCACCGGAGCGGCCGGGGGCTGCAGGGGCGGTTTCATACCGCCCCTCGCAGCCGAGGTGGGGTCGCGGAGGGAGTACCCTCTGCGGCCAACCGGTGTCGCACCGGCGATGTGGCGGCGGTGGGGCCGCGGGGGAAGAGGAGTGTCGGTATTGCGATGCGCCGTTCTCCCTATCCTCCGCGGCCGTTAACAGGTAGCGGCGGGCCTAACATCTCTCCGCCGCGGGGAGCCGGGAGAGGTTTTCTCCCGTGGCTCCCATGGCCTCTGGGCAACAGGTTCGGGGGAACCGGTCGCCCGCACACGCATGAGGTCAAGGAGGGGCCGCGCTGCATGTTCCGGCGCGCCCTGGGAGGGTTCATCCCTCCCCCCGAGGTGGGGTCGCGGTTGTGTGCGTACCCGCGTTCCCGTGACCCTGCCATCATGGCGATGAGGAGGAACA